>OY720643.1:101020286-101422265 GCA_963169105.1 Ceriagrion tenellum
CACATTTCGGAAGGAAACCTTTTCTGAGAGAGGGAGGGGGGGAAGAGCTTTGGATTTGAAGGGAATGCGGGTTGAATATACAAATTAGCAGAAGGAACAACATCCTTAATGATAATTTCAGAGTTAACCTATCCAAAATTCTCGTCAAAACCGACAGCAAGTGAAACAAGGGATCATTTTTTTAAAATTCAATCCTGTGAGTGAACGATACCTTATCCAAGAAAATTTCAAGTCGGTCAAAATATTCGAGCGAAGTAAAAGAACTTCCAACTTTGGGGTCAAAGAGTAGACATCAAATTCCTCACCCAGACATGTGATTCAAAATTCATGCTGTTAAAACCGGGACATGGTCCCTCTCTTCCAATGCAAGACTTTCTTCGAGCCGATTTTTTTCTCTTTTTATGGTCTTCACGTCCATTCTCGAGGATATGAAGAAGTTTCCAGACCAGTTTCGTGGGATCCAGAAAACGACGGGCAATGTAAAAAAGAAAACTCTCACAAGGTGTACGAAAACATCGAATCGGACGGAGAACATTGTTGCAAAGGACCAATCGATACGTTTAACAACTCATAACGACGATTGATCTTAACTGCAGTTAAAAAAAATAAGTGATACAAATTATAACAAATAATAAGCCGCATAACAATGGCAAATATTTCATCGGCATCACGAACATAATAATAAAACATCTACAGAATTACAACTTACAGTCTCTAAATTAGATGCTTTCATCAGGTGATTTTATTAACGATGAGCACAGTTGACTTCAAGGAGTGTTTGAATAACTATCAAAATTTAATTATAGATTTGCCATTTTACCGTTCACGAATTGAAAAAACTTTGTAAGTTTTATTCCGAATATTTCACAATGTTTTACTCAAAATATTCTGAGTAAAACTTACAAAGTTTGTTAATTCCTGAGCATAGAAAAGTTTTACAAAGTTAAGGCTGAAACTATTGAATTTACCATTTTACCATTAAAATTCATACTATTTCAGCAGCTGAGGGGAAGATTCCGCGGGTATCGTTTACTAAACTGGGTTGACCTTGAGAATAAACACTGATGAAGGTGCCAAGAAACTTTATAAGATAATTCCGTGCAATGCACTCAACAACAGAGCTATACTAAATTATATTTCGGCTCAAATCAAACGTGGGGTTCGATTTCATTTGAAAATCAAATGGGCAAATCGAAAATAATTGTAACGCAGTGGATATTAATAATATCGCGTAATAAAATTCTTGGGTAATGCCACGGACGAAGGAAAGAACTAAAGACTGAGAGGCTAGCCAGCTTAAATCGTCTCTCTAGATAGGCATCATTTCAAATACATGCCTCTGAAACCTGGACACACTCTTTTCTTTCAATTTAAGACCCTTCGCGCCGGACCCATCCTCCATTGGAGGCCTTCCATGCGTTACAGAGAAATTAAAAAAGGCTCAATGTTCTCGTACGCAGACAATCCGAAAGACCAACACAGCCGTAGTAACGGAAAACTCCAAATTGTTTAAGTAAATGAGGGTTTTTAAAAGTGAATAATGAACGGGACGGGCAGAATACCAATCTCAAAAACAAATAAGTAATTATGATTAGTTAGAATGGTCGTAGAGGTGTGTAGTTCAAATTCTCGCAACAATAGGGAGCAAATATAAAAGAGATAATTTACTCTGCCGTTTCAATGTTGAATCAAACAATTTGTCAACATCAAATTTATTGCTACTCCATGCGAAACTCGCAAGTCCACAGGAACATTACCAGACCCGTCTTTTTGTATAGACCTTAACAGCCATAGTGAAAAGAAATAAAATATTCTGAGGAACTCTTAGAAGATAAGTACAGTAGAAGAAATATGAATTTATATCTTTATGAGTGCCTGGCATAGTAGCAAAAGTAAGGCTGAGCACGGGCGGGCCACGTATTACGATGTAGTAATACCGGATGATAAATCAAGTCTGAAAAGAAAACAGAAGGGAAAAGGCTTCAGGGAAGACCCAGCAAACGTCAGAAAGTGCAAAAGGCGTAAGATACAGGCAAATTGAGTATCACTAAGGAAGACGCACGACGAAGACGACCGAGAGAAATAGAAGCAGATTTTGAACGAGGGCAAATGCCACATAGGGTTCGAATGACCACGGGAGTAAGAGTTAGTATTTCACTATCAAGATAAGCAATAATTCCTCCAAAGAGCTTCTAATTCTCTCAACATATTTTTTTATCAGGCTCAACTATGCGGCCAAACAGCCAACATCAATTCCCATGATAAACATGTTGTATAATATATATACATATATATATTATACAACATAAATATATATCGGAACACGCATTATCCAACCCGGTACAAAACTTCACGAAGCGCCCTTAACATTTTGTTGGTTCTCTCATTCATTCCGAGGTTCCCGTTTCTCACCTTCGAGGCCAATCGAGCGTTATGCCCTGTAATTGACGCCCATACTATAACAATGATCGTAATTTCCCGCCATAGAACGCATTGATCTACTTCTTGGAGAAATTGGCGATCATTACTTCCTCAATTAAGAGGAGTGATAGTTGATCTAAAAGGTCTACCCGTTCTCCAAGTAAATGATATCGTTCCTCCTTCAGATCGCTGAAATCAAGTTGACGACAAAATAGAAATTACCAAAGGACGTTCCAGATTTAGCCGATGATCAGGACCGTTAAGGGAATCTTTTTTAATAGCTTTTTTCTGAATTAATTTCCCTTATTCCAGACATGCAACGTTGACAAAAGCAGCCGAAAAATTCGAATAGTTCTATGCAGTTTACTCGCCGCACATACAGTAGTCTCCCTATTTACAAAAAAACATGAAGAAGTAATTTATTTAATTTTACCGTAGATTACTTAACTCAAACTTAAAGGAAATTTACGATTGTTGTCAGCGTGGCCTAGAGATTAATACACGGAGACAAAAGTTTTGCAACAGCGTTCTCTATAAGATCCACACCATCAGATAATATTGTACGCTTCTCAGTGTGGGCTAAGAAGAATATATGCTCAGAGTATCGACTGAGAGAAAAGCCAACTAAATGTGCAACGCTCGATACCAAACAGCCGACACCAATTCCCAGGACAGATACGTGATTCAAAATTCAAGCTCCTAAAACCGAAACACGCTCCCTCTCTCTCCTTCTCGGTGCAATGCTCCGAGCAGCCACATGCCTCCTTTTGTGGCCCTCACAGTCATTCGGAGGAAAAATAAAGAAGCCCGCTCGAACACAGAGAAAGGCCAACCCACAAAACCATTCCTTAGGAGAAGGAAGGGAAGGAGGGAGAACGAGAGAAAGGACCCCTTCCGGTAGAGTACACCCGATCGTGATATTTAAGGGCGAGTAAGCAGCCAGGGGTGCGGTGTGGGGAAGAATACAGGACTGGCCGAGAGAAAGAACAAGGAGGAGAACACGCCGTATGAGGTTGGGAGAGGGTGGGTATGGCCCCCTCGAAAAGAAAATGGGAAATCATGAGATGGAGAGAGCGAGGGGTAAAAAGGCTGAAATTTCTCAATTAAGAAGTTGACACCGAAAAGAAAAGAGCGGGCCGAAGGAAAGAATGGACCAGCGGGGAGGGAGAGTGAAAGGGAGAGTGAGAAGGAGAAAGTAAGGGGGGAGAGGGAAGTTTTGGAGAGCTAAAAGGGATGAAAAGGACGGAGATGCGAGGATGGGGGCGGCGGGGAAAAGGGTGGAATTTCTAGATGGAGAAGCGGACGGACCATATTCAGGGCCGAGGCGAATTAATGGACTACCGCCGCAGGAGTCAAAAAGAAAAGGTGCTGGTTCGCCCTTCCTTTTTTTCCCCCTTAAAGAGAAAAGAAGGGTGAAAAACTTTTGGCATGGGGAAGAAAATTTGAAGGCGTTTGATCAAAAATTAAAGTTCACAGCCTAAGGCGGAGAGTGTGAGAAATAGCACACACTGTGTCAAAAATTCACGTATATACTGCGGTCCATTTGGAAGAAATAAGAAATAAATATCGCACAATCCTCTCCCAAGATATTGATTCCTCTAATTTAAATGCCCTTATAACCTTTTTTCCATCAGTAAATACTTAGAAATTCGTTAATCGAATTGATAATGTCGTTAAACCTGGTCTTAGGCAAGTCAAAGGTATTTGTATTCATGAATGAAGACACAAGTTAAGAAATTGTCAGTAAAATGATTCTAAGTACTACGCGTTTCACAATTTCACGGCATTTCATATTGGATGCAAGCGTAAAATACTTCTACAAAATTATACATATCGCGGTTAAGCTTAGATCAAATGCAATTCACGCGAAGAAGATGGCGTGATCCATAAATTCTGAAGTAATCGTTTTTTTGGTACAAGTTCAAGTAAGCTCAGGCAGCTTAACTCGGGAAAATGTAAAACGTAATGCAAACTAGGAACGCATGTAAAGTTTTACTTCTGGCCAAGCAAATAATAAGCTTTTAGTCTGGTAAATTGCTCTTCACTTGATTCATAACTCACACCAAGACTAAGTAAAATCTCCTTAACTCGGATTTACAGGCATTCCATGAATACAAGAGCAATTTGAGCTTACACACACTAAGGTGTTTTGGGTACTTGCAAAGTTAAGCATACGCATTTTCAAACAGCTGAGGGACGGTAGAAGTACTGGACGAATAAAAGTAAGACAGGTTAAGATACACGGTCTAAACAGCAGCCTCGGAAGATCAAGTACGAGGAAAAATTAGCTCGTAATATGCATCAACTCAAACGCTAGACCCCAGGCTACAATCCGCTTATGGCTTAGAAGAGTATTTACGCCGTCTGAGGAATGCTGCGGCATAGAAGTTACCTTTGCCTTATCCCTCAATTCATAAAGCCGTAGTAAACAGCTGGAATCCTAAACTGCTAGATAAAATTTGTAAGGAATGCACCCCCATGTTTAATAAAAAAAACAATTATGGTTTGTGGAAAGATGCAAAAGATACTAAGAACATATTTTCTTTACACTTGGTCGGCAAAAGCTAGAATAAGAGGAAGTATTTTGCTATCTGAGATATTTGATCATCAATGATTAGAAGGACAAGAGAGATATAATATACAAATCAGCAAAAAAAGGAATCATATATAAGGTGTCTCCTGACAGCCAACAGCACTAGGTTTGAAGTAATCAGAATTGAAAAATCAGAATATTGATACACACGCACGTTAAGGTAAAGAATCTAGGAAGTTTGAGAACCAAGTTACCAGATATAAGACGACTTGATTCCGCAGAAACACGGAGCTGTCGAAGAATGACTAACATCATAATGAAAAAGAGAATCACACATGAACAGATTCTGAAATGAGCTTCACGAGATCTGAGAGAAGAGTCAAACCAGCTAAATACAGACAGAGTTGCAATAGCCGTGGAATAAACAAAAAAGACAACGAACATAAAAGACAAATAATAATTTTTCAACGTAAAAGCGTTCTGCCGAACACTACCTATTTATTCCACTATCTCACCCAATTACTACCTACCTATATACAAACGAACACATACAACCATGCCTTGAGAGATCACCCAAGGGATAAAAGCCCGCGACCTACGGTATGGCAGGGGAGTACATTACCACACCATCAACATAACCATTAAGAATAATTGGGAAGAAACACCTATGGATATTAATGCTGGACAATATTCACTAAAATAAAGACTAGTGAAGAAAAGGGGCGCTAAACTAAAGACTTGCGATAAAAATTATGCTCGCAGAAAAGACCAGAGAGAATATAACACAACATCTATAAGATATGTTATAATCATAGAGTAATAATTTGCGGTTGAAATTAAGATTTATTAAGGATTAAAGCCGTTATCTGGGAGGACAATTGAATAGACAACTAGAGTAAACCTATCTTCGGATCGATGACTGCTCGCAACGGGTTACTCCGATGCATAATTCGTCTCCCAGCATTTATAAAAATTGTGGCTTCTGGCCTCGCCAGGAGCAGAATAATCTCAGTTTAGCAGTAAAATTAAGACATAAGAATTTCAACCAATTACGTAACCTGATACGGATAGAGATGGGCGCCGCGCCGCCGGCAAATTTGGCCACGCCGCCGCCGCCGAGTCAAAACTTGCGGCGCGCCGCCACGCCGCCGCCGACAAAAACTCCGGCGGCGGCGATGCGGCGTGACATATTGGAGTGGACCTTATTTTTCGGAAACCCGAATTTCTTTCGGAACATACCCTTATTGGTGTCATTGGGTTAGGAAATATCATATGTAAAATATTGCCATTGGAGAAGGAGAATACATGCCGAATCGCTCCTAAAATTATTAAATTGCGCCATATTTTCCAGTTTTCCGGTTGTTCTTGACGATAAGGACCCCTCGGGTCCTTAATCGGCAGGAATGATCGGACCTTTCCAATTCCTTTTCTGTAATTATAAACGTTTCATTATATATTAGAAATGTTCCATATCGAATATTTTCAATTTCTGCGGAATAGTTTCCGAGACACGACACCGAGAGAGTGCATGCCACCGAAGTTGTCTGGCGCGCCTAGGAACTCGAATCGTTCCGCAAAAGTCGACTTTTGACTTCGACATTGGACACTCCGACCTTGAAAGTCGACTGGATGACACACTAGTTGACTTAAGCTGAAGTCAGATTCGAAAAAGTCGACTTTTTCCGACTTCAGCTTCCTAAGTTCCAAATACAAAGCCAACAGCTCTTCTATATTGCAAATGAAACGGAAACTATGTTATTTTATGATTTTTATTAAAGTTGATCAGGTTGCTATTGTTTCGTGACCAAATTAGAGATGGCCAATGTATACGGCACTAAAATTGTATGTGGAATGATAGTTTTATTTTCAAAAACAATACATAGGAAATAGAGAAATACTGGAAATATTCTGAAGGATAATTGTGGAGATGAAGAACCTGTTCGACAAGAAAATGATTATAAGAAGAGTATTTTCGAGGAAGAACGAGCAAGAGCAAGCCCAAGAATGAAGGACTGGAAAAAGGAAAAACTTGAGAAAGTAAGGATAGTTGCGTAATCTTAGCCAATGGATGGCTGAAACGAAACGATTAACAATAATGAGAGTAATTTGAGGCACTCGTGGATCCGGATCGTTTCCTTTCTCTTGGTCTGCTTGAAAGGGTCCCTCGCTGCCCACACTAGTTCATTGTTGCCGTTAACTGTGTTCTAAGTCTCAAGCACAGTCTTATGCTCAGTCTTCGGTAATGCGATGTGAGTTTTAGCGCTCCCGCTGTAGTGCACTCTCAGTTACAAACCGTTCACGTCACTTTGTCGACATTCAGTTTTCAGTAAAATACTCCCACGTAGAACTCTTGCGCGCCATTTTCGATATCAAATGCCACACGATGGGACAGGAGACGAAGTACCATCGTCGAAACGCTAACACAAGTCGGCACTTGCCACGGGTATAAATTCTCGCACTGAACATAAAATAGTGAAAAGTCAATGTCTCATAGCTGTAATTACTATGAAGGACTGGCACAATGCCTTCGTCCACTCATAGTTCTACTCGTATTCTCCTGTACTCCGAATCCCTGGCTCTGTATACAAAGAAAATAAACTCATCCGGACGATTCCCATGATCAGCACATTAGCTACTGTCTTTCATTCGCGATAATACCAACCTATGCATCAAGTTGGTGCCCATATGAATAGTTTAAGGCCAAAATAGCATGACGAAGCTATGGGCAACTGTTTTGTCCATCGAAGGATAGATAAAAGTTTATAGATCTTCAAATAGTTTGATTGAGACAGGTGAGGAGTGCTGAGGTTTTAAAAACTCAACTTTTTGCTACCATGTACTGATACACGACAAGGTACTTTAAAAGAAGGGACATTAGAAATGTTTTCATTTTTCGTTGCTTTCTATGAAAGGAACCAAGTCTGATCAACTAAAAACCTCATCATATTAACCACCCTTCTTTAAAATTATTCTTTAACTGGGATAAATGTATGCCTTCCTGAAAAATAGCCCTTCTATAAGTGTGAAAATGGTGCCACTTTACTTCCTCCTAGCCATGTTGATGCCTTTGGAAAATAATTTGTTTTCCGGCTCATAAATATGTTATACAATAAATTCTATTTGCGAAAAATGGTCAATTAATTGATCGAAAAATCGAATTGGCAGTCGTACAAAATTCGAAAGTTTATGGCATAAGTCTACTTATAGTCGACTTTGAAAATTGAGAGTCGATTTCCAAAAAGTTGACTTTCGGAGTAGAAAGTCGAGTTCGACTTTCCAATATCTAGGCGCGCCCTCTCGCAATCACGCTGGAATCTATTAAGTCAGCTGCCACATATCACGTTTAGCGACATATTATTTGTTTAAGAAATTGGACGTTCCATTTTTTCTAAAGATTATTTAACGTATATACTTGTTCACCGCCACATTTAGAGCAAAAATATTTTTAAAAATTAAGAAGTACTCGGATTATTTTATACCAGAGCCACATCAGTTTAATCACACAATTACTTATAAGTACATCAAGTGTACATTATTCTGCAAAATCGCCGTATTGGAAATAGTGAGTTATTATTTCACAGTGGTTTTAATCATGATGATCAAAACATAAGAGACTAGCATTTACTTTATTTATTCTAAATGGAAAGCCAGGAAAAATGGTTCTCCTCTGGAAGCATGAGCTGATTAAGAGATGATAGTACTCTTGACATTTCCCATTATGTGGATCGTTTTGTTGCTGTTCGAAAGCGTAGGCAAATGTTTTGTCCTAAAAAGCACAAACATTTAAATAAATTACATAAGAGCATCAGACAATTGTCCAATGTGAAGTAATACATTTTGCTGACGGTACGCACCTGAGAGACTTATCTCCGCGATCCACTCGGCAACATAAAGGAGGAGTTCGTCAGACCCTACGCTAACGTTAAGGTTGTGGCTGGTGAAACCGAATCACCTTCCCCTAGCGCCAAAACAGTGCAGCACCTTCATGAACTCATCAAGAAGCACTCTATAGGCGAGCGAGCGAAGACGCTGTAGAAAGGGAGTGCCCTCTGTACATATCTAGTTCCAGAGGACGTCGACGCCAACGACTTGCTGCGGCATTGGAGGGATAGGCGTCTTCAGTATCCGTGACTGATAACGACGGGTTGGAAATATTTGGGCGTAGGCTTGTTAGATGGACAATCATCGACGATAGTTACTGTTGATGGTCGTCGATTATCGATGGTCGACAATAATCTTCAATAATTGTCAAATGTCGTTGACCCGTACGAGTCGTCGTCCGCGGTTGACGGCAGAATATTCCGATTTAGCGGTCAGTGACCATCGATTCGACAAGCTTATGGTGCGTTCACTAGTTCACTGTCCAACGATTGACCTTTGACAATGGATTATCGATTGATCTTTGGCAATCAATAGATCATCGACAATCGACTGGCCATCGAAAGTTGATTGACCGTCTTTAATCGATCGATCATTGGTAGTATATCGACCATCGACAATCGATCGGACAGTGTCAATCAATTGACCATCGAAAATCGATTGATAATCGTATTATAGCATTCCATGCCCACCATCGACATCTAAAGTCGACATACATGACAATTTTGATTCATCGATCCATGAAACAAGCCTATCTTAGCGTGGCCGGCATCATCAAGCGTAATCTACGCATAGTCATTGTTGCTGGACTTTTTCAAACAGCTAAAAAAAATGCAAGGCTCATCTCTGAGTTGGAATACAAGATATTATTCATCAGAATGACGTTGTACGTAGATTTCGTGAACCAGCGGTACGCGGTAGCCTTAATAATAATTTAGTCATGTACGATGCGCGCCAGATAACATTTTTTGTTGACACTGAGTATTTTTAGTATAGCTTGGATAAAAAACTACTGCAATTTTTCATATTTGACCATTTACACACAAATGTGTATACTTACTAATTACTTTATGCTCATTAAGACGTTTAAAGCATAATTATGAACTTCATAACTTTTCATTTAATCATAGATACGACTGTTTGTCAGTTTACGCCTTCGGCGCCGCCGCCGAAGTAAACCCTCGCGGCGCCCATCTCTAGATACGGATACCCATCGTACATAACGTCGATAGTCACTCGTTTCACTAAAAATGACCTGCGGCTTTTGCTCACGTACAGGATAGGGAAAATCGTACCTTACGTGGATGGAATCCTTTCGGCAAAGTTTTCCTTTTGGATAAAACATTACTGGCTCATTTTTCTTCTTCCTCAAGAGTAGTCGGCGAAGGTAAACGATTGCTACTGGATATCACAAAATGAAACGCCAGAAGCAATATAGTTATTTTTAATCAAGGAGTTGAAGATATGTTTCTCACGGATTGCGATAATAAATCATGCATCCTCAATGATACCAAAGTCAAAAGAGAATACGGGCGTTTAGAGGTACAATCAATAGCGTACTCAAATATGTTATACGTAAGACTTATCCTATCCTCACAATTTGCCAGCAGCGTTACATATGAGTGACGCCAATGTAAAATAACAGACCCCGACGAACTTAATATTACGTCCAGTATACCATTTTTTGAGTGAATTTCACTAAATATAGGACGGATAGGTATTTCAACATGATTTATCAAACATATAACCATTCATTAAAAATTGAATAAATGGAAAGAGGATATTGCAGACCATAATTATTATCAAACAATAATTTTGCCCATTTTATTATTAAGTAACTATACTACGCTTTTGTCTTCAAAATGAAGACTCTTAGACTTTCCTCGGTTATCCATGCAAGAGAGCACCCTACACCACGCAGCCAGGCGACAACCACGTTAGGGGCGAAATGCATCCCGCATTAAAGGATGCATTAACAGACAAGCATACGTACTAGCGTCATCGGTCACTCTACTGAATATACTTTGGTGATAAATTAGGTAACAGGGAGAACAAAACTTTTTAAGGAATAAATCTTTTACCCGTCCTTCAGCGGAACAGGCATTACACTCAGCTGTAAAAATTATACTTTGTACTTTTACAGACTATTCACAATCTGCCATCGGTTCACCATGAAAAGGCATCACCCGGCAGGTTATAAAGCTTTGAAAAATCTATGTCGGAAGGCTTTCATGACACTGGAGCATTTGCAATAAGTAATAGTCTCCTACTTAGCTACATAATGGTATCACGCTTCTTTTCTTCCCAGGATCCTTATTGGTGATTCACCACGTCCATGTGACTTTCATCGTTCACAACACTAAAAACGTTACAGAACGCGATCCTCCATGTTCAATTTTCCATCCGTAATCTATTTGAAATAACCTTCCTCTTTTTGCGTATGATGATCCAAAAAGTCCTAACGCACATGCTGACGGTGGACTAGAATTTAATGTGTACTTGTAAATTTGAAAATACCTCGAAAGAATGAGTTCCTAAAAAGCATAAGCGTGGTGTTGGCGACAGAGTGTTCTTCAAGAATTCAAGTGAATCATGCCTGTGATCCAAGCGCAGAGATTGACACAACAGCCAAAGTGATGACAGCAACCACCAGATGTCCATCAGCACCACGAATAAATCGTGATTTTAATTAAATAGTAGGACTCCTTCAATATTCCTGTCACAATAAGCATTTATATTTTTAGCATTAGCATTCAAAACTCGAACCAATGAAAATATTTTAAAATCTCGTCCATAGGAATACCAGAAACGTCAAAGGAAGAAAGCAAATGTACATAGATCATAGTGTACTTTTACACACTATTCACACATGGTACAATGTACCAAAATCTAACGGCGATTGAACCAAGAGTAATGATACAGTAATCCGACAATGCTGAGCATTTCTACCTAAGGCTCAAAATATGGGCACTTTCACATTTTAGCGCAAGAAATAGCATTTGGGCAGCAACAAAAAATAGAGAAGTATCTTCAACCATTCCGCGGAAAATAAAATAGACTACACATCGCCGATTAATTTTTCCGACAACAGCAAGTATTTTAACCATACTTCATTTTATGGACGAAATTCTTCCACCCTTTACCAAAAATGAGCCAGAAATAAGATTCTGCAGCATTTATTTCCTGCTGAGTGTTGCAATCAAGGTACTGGTTTTCATTATTTACCAAGAAAAAATACCCCCATCCCATGGCATCACGATAACCTCAACCCACATAAGTTTAGAGCTTGATTTGGTAACTTAACTCCAAGTATTTCTTTCATCCGGTCTTCCAGTTGCGGAAAATGAAAACATTTAATATTTCTGTAAAAAAATAAGGAAATGCAATGAATCAACTGCTGGATATCCCAAATGCTCCGCTCAGATAATTAATGGCACGGAGAAATAAAGCGATCTCTCCCGGTAGCCTTAAATGACTTCGTATTTCCCTCCGTGGCGAAGTTTCTCCTTTTGGTAGAAGTGCACGATGAAAATATGGGAGTGTTCAAGTCTTAATTTAGCATTGAATCAACAGAAAGCTATCCACTGTAAATTCTCGAAATATCTATTTCCAGAAGCGTAAGAATTTTTATTATTTGGGTACTGAATTAATCGCTCCAAGGAAAATCATACAAGAATAAGGACATGGCAGCAAAATATTTGCACAGTTTTTTTAAGATTAGATTGTACTATCTTTCCGTAATGATCAAAAATGGCAAAACTCCTCAGAATTCCCATACCCTTCAAATACATATTTTCCGTAATTTTACATCATGATTTTTACCCAAACCCAAAAACTGCACTACAAAACCAACATAATAACAATTTGAAAAATGCCAAATGCATTTGACATGTTTTATTTAAAAAGAGAATGTATATCAAATGCACCTTTCCACGTACATTTCTTACATAAGAGACCAATATAAGCTTTATTTTCAGCAACAACACTTAAAAGGTTTAGTTGTTCCATGAGACATTGATTTAATTTCGTTTTGAAGGACCTACCTGACATACTATGTTACAAAGACGCAGGAAGAACCAAACTTTTTACGCTGTTTGGAATGAGTATTAAAATAACTGGTACAGTATCTCGGGAGGTAAAAGAGATTTGGTTTCGATCGGATAAAATGAATCATGTTCAAATGTATTTTATTGAACATTTCCGAGCAGGTAAAATTGACTTTCCACGTCGAAAAATTATCATAGGAACACTCCAAGTAGTATTTTCTCCGATTTCATACAGTTAACCACCTGAGTAGCTGTATGTAAGGATAAACGTATTCGTCCTTACGCAAATTGTACATAATTCTAATGCATGACTTAAAATTCCTCAAGTATAGAGTAAATTATTACACGTTTTATTTTACTCATTTGTTTCAGAAGAAACAAAGAACCACCTAGTATAATATATTAGCATATCTCCATACATCCACGTACGTCACCGATGGTAAGTTGACTAATATTAATACATATTGAATGGGGAAGAAATACATGAAAGATATGGTGATACTGATCATGAGGTAATGTGATAATAAGATACTAAGATATGTTAGCATTGTACAAGGAATCGCTACTTTAGAAGATTAATTAAAGTGTTTCCGAAAGAGGGAAAGGAAAAAAAGAAATACCTGGGGGCGATAACATAACACAGTGAAAAGCTGAAGAATCATCAGAGGTAAAGAAGAAGAATATAAAAAAATGAAATAAATGATGTTTTTATATCGCGACGCCCATATTTAGCGAAAACCGAAAGAGGAAGAAGACTGATTGACAAAACAATATTTAACACTTACCTGATGAGAACAAGGTAATGAATGATAACAAATGAACGCACGCATACTTTAATCTCTTGTTCATCGAACGCAAAACAGAGAAAAAAGTGTTGATTTGCATGAATTAGAGTATATTTTTGCAATCACACACGAGCCAATTCTGCGTACTACAGACGGAAATAGGAATTTCAACTGGGAAAATAATTTATTGCGGCCTAGATTTGGCGAATAACATCATCAGTCCTAACTGAAATACCTCTAATTCACACCTGATACTTTTCCTAGTCAACTCGACATGCTTATGCAATACAAGCGTTTTAGAAATTCGTAGACCTAAAAAACCAAGTGTGTTATTTCTTCCCTCATTATGCTGAAATTCCACCGTATTACGCCCAACACTTCTCTCTTTAAGTACTACAATTTTGAATAATGGGCGCGATTCAAAGAAATTCTAGGCGTAGAAAACCTCAATATCCCTGATTATTACATTAACTAATGCTTGGAAACCATATACTGGAATCTTTTACGGCCATTAAAGATCATATTGAATAACCCCAAAGCAGAATGTGTTTTATCTTTCTGTAACGGTTGATGCTAAGACGAAAAACTTTCTGCGAGTTAGGGCGTTTTAGTAATCAATTGATCATAGAGGTTTTATAGCTAAATAAGTAAGGAAATCGCACGTGATCAATTCGTTGCTTTATTGAGCTTAGCAAAAACTTCGATTTCTATAAAATACTTTATAAAATTATAGATTTTTTCAGAGAATACGATATCTTTCTCCAGCCCTCATTTTCGTTCTGCGACAATGTCGCGCCGTCGGTAGATGTTCTCCTTTGGGGTTGATTGTTGTTCCCCGTCAAAAGTTACCGATTTCTTTAGCGGCTGACTTATTATCTATTCTATTTAGTTGGGGATGTGAGCTGTCATAAAAACAAACTAAAAGCATCATAAATGTTAGCATATTTTGATCATTGTATATACAGCTTCTTGGTTTGAAAAAATATTCAAATAATCCTCCATTAAATATAGAAAAAATTTACCAAAAGGTACCTCAATGATGAAGATAAGAAAGGATCCATGCAGAGATTCAAGACATTATTGGCAAAGGGTGGACAAAGAAATATGAAGCTGGGATTGCGGGAAGAACAACACTGGAACTTAGTTGCTTCTACGGTGTTTAGACTTCAGACAAACTCGGGTATTATATGGTCTCACTTTTCAGGCCTTTGTTTTCATGAATAATTTTACTAATTATGGACCTTTACAAAAACGGCTGCATCCCCGGCATCAACGTTCTCATCTTAAAGTCTTAACATCGGCCATATTCCATTATTCCCATCGGACCTGAACAACGTTCATTCGTAGTGCCAGATGGAAGCTTAACCTAAAAGTGCCCTTACTTAAAATACATCCCGGGGAACACACATAAAAACCATATTCAGACATCAGTAAAAAAAATTGGAATTTATTAAGCGTATAAGAGGAAGGTCTTCGGAAGAAAAATTTATGTTAAGAATTCGGAAGAAAAATTTAACTGAAATGCTTCTCTCAGGCTAGGCCAAACCTCAAATACGCCTCTTGCATTTGGAGCCCTGGGCAGAAGGATATTACAAAAAAATAAATAAAATGCGCTTCGTTAAATTCTGCTGCGAGCGAGTTTTCAAGTATTTCACAGCGTTAAGATGGATAAGTGTAGGAGCCGCTAGAGACTCGATGGCAACACGCTTCTATGCCTGAGAAATTCAGAACAGGTATGTTTAAAAGCGAATGGTGAATACCTATTTGACGCCACACTATATTTATAGGTTCTACAGAAGCGAAAAAATTAGAGATACATTGCCAAACAGAAATAACAAAAATTCCTTCTGGCCACCTACAATAAGTGATCATAATAAAAACAGAGCTTCACTCAAAACTCCCCCATAATACAGTTCACCTGTTCCTCTCCCAAAACCTTATCGTGTACGCCTAATGCCTATACATGGCTGGTGTCCTAACACACCCCTACCACACGCCCATGCGGCGGCTATGCAGGGTAGTGTACCGATGTAGATGTATGCCGTTCAAAGTTACAACGACTTTCCGCTTCCCAGTTAATCTGCTAGCTACCTACTACCCATTGTATCATTCTATACCCATAACTCTATACCAAATCAGACAACAACTCAGTCTCTGCCGCCATTTTTCCCAATTTACATTCTACCAGTTACATTCGAAGATTTAATTAAACCTCATCTCATCAGGTCATTTCCTCAATCTTTCTCCATGCCCACATTTAAGCAACATCCAAGCCTTGGATATCCTCATCCCACTAAAATAATGCTTCGGAACCCTACAGCAAAACATTTAGCAAGCATTTTCGAAAAAAATCTTGTACAACGATCGCCCTTCGTTAATTCTCCATCTTTAGCAAAAATTGGAGAAATAGAAAAATCGATTAGGAAAAAAACTTCTCAAACCATTCGTGCGGAGTCGTGCCTTTATGGCTAAAAGATACTGACCATTGAAAAGATGGAACGTACGAGAATAGAGGCTTCATAAATAAAGATGTTGGAGAAGAAAAGTGAAGATGACAGTTAATATCTGAAAAGAGAAATAAACTACCGAAAAAAAGAAATAAAGAACTGCTTTCAGGGCGGAGAGTTTTTCTATCATAATCAAGCAGACTTAAACCCAAGGAATACTTCTGAGTAAAATCTAGAATAAATTACAGACGTAATCGTAAAAACTAAGTGCAAGAGAAACATTCGGGCCATAAAGAAGAAAAAGCCTTACCGCCGAAGAAGAGGAATATCTAGTGAAGTGGCATATAATATCATTATTGTATGAATATCAGCTTCGGGTTTCCCTCCGTGTGTTGTCTTTCATTGACGACAGTTTCTTCAGCCATCCTGCTTCGACTGCAGTGACATCGACCGGAAACCGCCAGCAGGATGGCTGAAGAAACTGTCGTCAATAAAGGACAACACGCGGAGGGAAACCCGAAAGCTGATCTTCATATGCTGAAATGCCGCGGATACCTTCGAACCAATATCATAAGTGATTTAAGAAAGCCAATTATAACAACGATACGAAGAAAGAGATTTCTCATGGCCACTTTTAAGTTCAAATGAACGCATCAGCACCTCTTAAACCACGCTAACACACCATTATGAATAAGAAAAGAGCAAGCAATAGCTACACAAAAAAGGAATGTTAATAAAAAAACGTGTGAGCATTATGAAAATATACATCAAAATATTTGGCAAGTGGCTGCGAATTTCAAGGTGTAAGGCTAAAAAAGAAGTTGGAATTACTCGGAGGGAGAGGTAAAGGAAACATAAAGAAAGAGAAGGCCAAAAAAGAAAATAAAATTCCACAAGGGCGACATTACGTAAACGCTATTAACCTCGTAAGTTCGAAGGAAGGAAAACCTAAGAGGAAAAGTACGAAAAAAGTAAGATACGGATAACGACCTTTTAAATGCACTCTTATGCAAATAATAATTAAAAGTTGGCTGAGGGGCTTTGAGGTCAAGAAATATGTATTTTAGCGAAAGGAAAGGATGCTGAGAGATCCAGCGACGGGTCTGCGAGGCTTAAAAGCTCTGGAGATAATAACCGCAAGAAGAGGAAAACCGGAGAACCCATTATACGCCCCTTAAAATGAAACATGCGATTAAACTACAGCATGTCTAGAAAACTGCTTTTGCATTTGTAAATTATAATCACCCTCTGCTTACAGTGAACACAAAAATATTTCTCAAAAACAAGAGAGAAGAGAGACTAATTCATTTAAATTTCGGAACAAAATAAATGCAACCTGCCAATGAACGACTTTCGGAAGTAAATTCACTCATTTTTTTCTCTTGCGTCAAATAAAATACTCGTTCAAAAAATTTTTCAAAAACCAAATTAGCACCAAGTGAGCAGCAAAGAATTAGCAGATTTATTCACTGCTAACTAGTGACACTCGCAAAAATCTTTAAGCTTCATTAAACAGCATTGTAAGCTCGAATCGCTATATAAATACGGAGTAAATACCTTCACATTCTTAATAAATTTAACCATTGTTTTAGCTTTTATTTATGAATTTAAGGTATTAGGACTATTACATTATTTTGAGAAAAGGAAAAATTAATAAAGTAATAATTTTAGTATAAATTTACTTCGCAAGTAAATCACTTCCAAAGATATATATCGTATGAATCGTTTACGGAGACTTGCTGCAACAATAAAATTGAAGAGTAAAATCCAATGAAGAAATGAGCAATATAATTTGAGGTAATAATAGTAGATCATTCCAATAAATTATGGTAAAGGAAGTTCTTGGTCCACGCAGACGTTTTGCTCCAGTGGCGTTAGTTTCGAAACGACAGAAGAGATTAATACACTACTATCATTTTCAAACAAGGGCCATTATCTGTCCAGTATATCTTTCCTGTATTACGATAACGTCTGAGATACCCTTTTTAATAAAGGATCAATTTTGGCGATTTATTCAGCTGTTTTGAAGAATTTAAACTTAAAACGCCACAGAAAAGTCTACATGGACCTAAATCGCATGCTTGCCCAAATAATTATCAAATATATGAAAGGCAGCGACTAGAGATATCTTCAAATAAATAGTTATACACGACTTTCTAACTTCTGATCAAGAGTAGAATCATATCCGTACGGAGTTAGATAATAAATGATTCATTCCAGAGCGGTTATGTTTCGAAGTAAATATATATTGACGTAGCGTACCTTGGCTCTTTGATATTTGGAAGTAACGTGAATGCATTTGACATGTAAACTATGAAACCAAAATAAAAACTAAAAGGCAGAAAGTGCTAATATCCATTGACTCACTCTCGAATGTTTTGAACGATGACTTAAAGAGGAGTAGTAATAAATATATTTTCATCCAATTCTTAAATAAATAGTAATGAGAACTAGAAACACTTGTCCGAATCCAGGATAAGAAGGCTTTATAACTTAAAGTACAACATTTCTGACCTTATATTGCTCGAATTTTGAATTCTGATTCATCAAGATTGTTTACAGCCCATTTGGGCGGCTAACTCCTATTCTTTGACACTCTTGAGTGCATTTCATAAGTGATAGACTTTATGTCTATTGCTTTTAGTAAAAGCAAAATTTTAACACAATAACTATTGCTCGACATATTGTTTTAATGATACTGGATTCAAATAATTGTAGTGCCGAATATAAATACGGTTTACATGAAACACCTCCAAATTTAAACAGTGAATATTAGTAAAAAATTCAAACATAGTAACAAACAGAGGACTACTTTTGTTTTCTTACCAAGCGTGGATACTATAAATTCAAATTCCGTAATAATTCCGTTTAAATTAGAGGGATACATTTCTGCAAAACGATGGTACACCTAAAAAAAGCTCATCACTTATGGGCCGATCAGTCATGGTACGGATAAAATCGTAATTCTCTGTTCTTACTAGATACGACCACTTGAAAGAGTTTTGGTGTTAGTCCATTCAACAGATCCTAAAAGAACACAAGCAAGAACCATTTGCTAAACATGATGAGATGGTCACGTTGATTAATGCACTGATATAAAAGGAGTTTGTTTTTTATTTCACAAAAATTATCATTCGGCAATAAATGGTAAACATTAATTGCATAAATAAAATTAATATCGTAGCTACCTGTCATGAGAACCAGAATGCCCTCCTGCCACTATAAATGAAATAAATGAGCATATTAGGCAACTGAAAAATGGGAAAAGTGCTGGTGAAAATGGAATTTCGGCAGAACTTCTAAAAGCTGGAGACGAAGTCCTTGTGCAAAGAGTGCACAAACTGATCGGTATTATTTGGAAAAAACAAGTGATCTCGCATGGCTCGAAAGTAGCCCTTGTATGCCCAATCCATAAAAAGAATGATAAATTGAAGTGCAATAATTACAGAATTAGATGTGGTTTATAAAGTCTTCTCTAAGTGCCTCCTAGCTAGGGTTAAACCCGTAGCCAGTGAAATTATAGGAGAATATCAAGGCGGCTTTCTCCCAGGAATATCAACAACTGATAATATATTTTTCCTAAGACAGATATGCGAAAAAATGTACGAGTTTGACCAAGAACTACATCTACTGTTTATTGACTTTCAAAAAGCTTATGACTCAATACATAGAGAAAGCTTACTACACCTATTAATCGAGTTTGGGTTTCCAAAAAAGCTCGTTGAAATAATAGGACTATGTGTTACCGATACAGAAGTGAAAATCAAACTAGAAAATAAAATAACTATATGGTTTCCTGTAAAAACTGGCTTAAGACAAGGGGATGGACTATCACCTATAGTCCTTGAAAATTCAAATATAGTCCTTGAAAAGATCATGAGGCAAAATGATAACCATAATCATATAGGTGCATTATCGTGTGGAAAGAATATTACCCCTTTAGCCTATACTGATGATATTGTAATAATGTCAAAGTCCCAGGAGAAACTTAAGAGTGAAATGCTTACACTGCAAACTGCAGCCGGCAAATTTGGCCTGAAAGTAAACCCAAATAAAACTGAATACATGGTTATAGGAAGGCACCGCCTACCGGATGTTCTACAGCTAAAAATAAATGAAGAATATTATAAGAGAGTGAGAGAGTGTAAGTATCTTGGTGCAATTCTGTCGGAAGAGGCATCAAACGAAGTAGAAATAAAAGCAAGATATCAAGCTGGAAATAAGGCATTCTATGCTCTGAGCAATATTTTGAAGTCCCGGAACGTACCAAGATAGCTTAAGATAAGATTGTACAAGACATAAATTCTCCTTGTGGTTCTCTATGCGTGCCAAAGCTGGAGCACACGAAAACAAGATCTAAACAAACTCTTAAGATTTGAGAGGCGGGTGCCTAGGAATATATATGGGCCTGTCCAAGACGAACTAACAGGGGAATGGAGAAGAATGTTGATATGATCAGGAACTGTATGACCTTTATCGAGACAACACCATAGTAGGACTACTAAGAAGCAGGAGATTGGAATGGATAGAACATGTGAAACGGATGAGCGATGAACGATATCCAAAACTTGCAATTTGCATGAGCCCGGAGGGGAAAAGACCAAGGGGAAGACCAAAGAAAAATGGATGGATAATATAAAAGAGGATCTACGGCAAATAGAAGCCTGGGAAGATTGGAGGGAAATTGCCAAAAGAAGAGAAGAGTGGAGAGCCTTGGTCCTGACATCGCGCGGTCTACTGGGCCTGATCGCGTAAAGTAAAATAAGTAAGTTAAAAAAAAATAATAAAAAAATATGTCAGGTAAATAAAACGGTATTCATGAATGTTAACATAGGTACACAGAAGAAATATCCCATAAAGAATCTATGACATTTTAATATTCAAATAGAGATCACCGGAAAGCAAATCCTTCATTAAACATTCACGACTTTTTGGATAATAAACAATAGTAGCATTTTCCGATAGAAAAACTATATAAGGCAGGTTCCTGTTTCGATAATGCCAGGAAACATTACTTAATATTGATAAAAATTTAATCCTAACAGCAAGGCTTATTCATTCCGAGGGAAAACTGAGATTATTCATCTACTTAATGCAAAAAAAAAAACTGGAAAGAAATCATGAAAGGGGGAAGCATAAATCCACTAAGTTATCCGTATACTAATGATTTACAAACTGTTTTTCTTCATTGCAGTAAAAATTAGTATCACGACTCCCATCAGCTGAAAAAAATAGTGATACGAGTACTGACCAATGTAAGGACTCAATGTTACATCCAGGAACATTTCCTCCTCATAAACATTTCCTTAGAACTTCGACTCCAAAATCAATACAGACATTAACAAATGCTTAAAGAAAGACACATGAGTCCTAACACAAGTAAATTTACCTCCAAAAGCCTCTAATCATCGATCCTCCAATTGTAATCCTGTTACGACCTAAGAAATTGGCTTGATACTGCCTTCTTTTCGACAGCTCACTTAGTTTATGCAAGGTGGTAAATATATTGCTAATTCAGTGGCGGGCTAGTGTGGAGTATTAAGCTCCCATTCACCACGTTCAGTCAAGACCATTTCATCTCTTGACACACTTTGTCGTCCTTTATCGTGCAACTCCATGTTGATTTTGAGTTGCGAAATATCAATCACTGTTCTAAAGAGCTCTACCAAGAATCATTTTTAGGAACGTAGCTTCCTTATATCTCAGGAATGTATCTTCCTTATATAGAATGCATTTCGACTCAATATCAAACAGGATTTTTTCCATTCACAGTTCACTCTTCTTCAGCCAAATTATTTTCCTTTGCAAGATATCACGAGTCCCAGTAGCACCGTGAAAGCAAACACAGAAGCGGCCGTTGTTGACATTCTCAGACATAGCAGGGAGTGTCAGGACAACAGCCACGAAAGGAGGGGAACAGAGAAAAGGAGGTGAATAGAATGTATACGATAACGAGGTGATTAGAATTTATACGAGAGCGTATCTTCTCGGTGCCAAGTTCTAATTGTTTTATGATTACCAATGGTGAGAAGAACGGAAAGAAGACACCCTTGCAACTACCACTTCTGCAACGTGTCCCTTTCATTTTATTACTTTAAGCAAAAGTGCGCGGTCAAGATAATACACTCCGGGTCACATTGAAGCTCACCGGGTCTGATTTTTTGGGCGAGGTTAGAAGGTAGTATTTGAGTCTCAACCTGGTCCATCCTTCAGCTGTGTTACACTCCCTGGTGGCTCCAAAGTAGTTTTAAACGAACCGCGGGAATTTCCTTAGTATTTAATCTACTTCGACAATTAAAGCTGTCTGCCCATGGTCCAATATGCTCTCCGCGTGTTTGGTAAAAACCACAGCAAAGTAGAATCTCTATTTCAAATTCTTATTAGAGAACCTCCAGAGAAACCGGTAGATAAATCCTCATTCCACAAGGCAGAGTCGCCAGAGTTCCCAATACTTATAGGAGCTCTGAAATTCATTTTGGTGAGTAGTTATTTTGTTTTTTTTTTCACGTATTTTATGCTCCGATCCAACGAGCAATCAATAGCTAAGTTTCAATTTTTTTCCCAACTTTCCCGAAAATTAGGTACTGGTTCATAATTGTACGGCTGAACATTTTTGAGCGTATGTTTTCAAACTACGCGCACATTTAACTGAGATTGGCTCGATTTCTTACCCATACACGCAAGAATACGCGAACACTACCCATGCTTTTCTTACTGATAACACACCTATACTAAGCCTGATTGCAATATTTTTTTCAGCAAAAACCTTCCAAACTAAAACTCGGCCACAAATCTCCACCACCATCACTAAATGTTATATTAGTTTATAGTGATCTTTGATAGTGGCAAGATATGCACCAGGGCAAAATAATAGATGATAGAAACCTTATTCCAAATACGCACAAGGGCGTAATATCGATGCATGAGATACTCAGCATAGAAATTACTTTTGAGCTAAAAATATATTTAATTCTACCTGAAAATATTCGAAAATCTCCAAATAGAGATCCAAAGAATTCAAAATATTGCTGGGTCACATATATTACGCCTTTGGTCAGATGAAGCGCGGGAAAATCACAGTGAATGCAGCAGCTGGTGGCCATCGTCGAAACGAAAGATTTTTCTTTATTTGAGCCAGATTCATGAAATGCCCCTCGATCAGTCATACCGTCAGTTTTCATTATCGGTTGATTTCACTCAATTACAAAATAAATTAATATCATAAACATATCGATTATCCAAAAGAGAGTAAGTAATCATTTACTCTATGAATTTCCGACGGACTAAGCGAATTAATTCGCCTCGATATATTCAATTCACCCATCGAATTGCAAAATTAGCGACCAAATCACAATCTTATGAGTATTTATGAGAGGTATAACATGAAGGTTATGATTTCGGTATAATTTAAATTTAATATAAGCGCGCTTGAAGCGTGAATAACATAAAATTATGCAACTCATTCAGGCAACGGGGTCACATTAGATGACGGTAGATTTGAAAGAAGCTAACTTACCCATGCAATTTTCCTGAAAAAAGTAAGATATTGAAAAGGATAATTTATAGAAACTGCGTTCGACCAGCCTACAAATAAGCAAGACAGCACGAGCAATTTTTGCTTCACGAAATCATGAGTGTTTAAGTGTTTTTATCCATAATCGTAGCATAGCGAGCATAACTTATTTTTACGTTTTCATTGATAGATATCGTTTAACTGGCCAAAATATATATGCATACATGATTAAAGACTGAGGATATTAAAATTTATTCTTAGATATGGAATTCATTTAACTACTTCAAGCAGGACAACGTTACAAGGACCACTAAGAAAATTAAGGTCACTATCCATCATCCAAAGCAGAGATTTAAGTCTCAGATTTTAAAAAGGGTGAGAGATTCTAGTCTAGGAACCTCAAACAGATTCATCCCAATACCGGTCAGATAGTGAACTAGATCCTCCAATTATAATCCGATGTGAAAACGCGTAAGGGACGAAAGCAGGGAAATAACACGAAATAATTGCAACGCATTACTTCAATAGAAATGGATATTTTGGGGAATAAGAAGAAAACCTAAAGGCACGAAAAAAGGTTGAACGAAACAATACGCCCTAGGTAACGTTCAATCTCTATAAGTACCAAGAATGTGAAGTAATTGGCATTTAAGTCAGTTAACAATGACAACAAGTCAAATATTGCGCGAAACTATTATTGATTACCAGAATTATACAATAAAAGGATGCGCTATTCCTCAAAAAAAGAGGTGACCCAACATGGCTTCACCGATCGAAAGGACTCAAAGCAGGCACCGTTTCTTCGGATTTGGAAATTAAAATTACCTTCCGTTTTCTCCTCCCCGTCATTAAACCCAGACGATTCCATTGGGCATTTCCTCAGCCAGCTTTTACAAGTCTCCACGCCCAACCCCCTTTCGTATAAATAAGGCTACGGGTCAGCTCCGCTGAACTGGGGGATCATCTTTTTGAACTCCCACGACGCCGGTTTTATACATGACCAGAGGAGACAGGAAAGGAATGACATATCCCGATGGAGTAGTCGGCCGCTCACATTTCGTACAGCGATAGCAGGATCGGGAACGCCCGGGAGCCGTTTCGGAAAACACACTAAGAGGTACTACGCTGCATGACGGAGCAAGAGAAGACTTCAGCTCAGATACGACCCAAATAAATCAAATCTGCCGCTAGAAATTCATATTTTCCATTCCACAAGAAAGTATACAAATTTATAAAACAGTCGAAACACAGGCCAAATTCTCAGTTTAAGAAAAATATTTGGATTTAGCTCAAATAAGGGACATTTCATGCAGAGAATCTTTTGATAATATAGGTAAAGAAAAAAAAACTTGTTAAGAGTAGGTACCATATGGAGAGAATCTTGTACGAATACTTTGGGAAGAGATTGAGAATAGGATGCAGGTCTTTGAAATAAGGATGTGGGGACACTGGAGAAGATACAATGGACGGCAGAGAAAATAAATAAGTACTTAGTACTGACGGTGAAGTGAGTAAAACATTCACACAAGCAAGTAGAAGAAATGCGATTGGATGACGTATATGAGAGGCTGAATACTGAAGGCTATAATATTTATTTATTTATTTCAAAAAATTGTACACCTACAGCAGTAGCGCCAATTTATAGTGAAATATATAAGAAAAAACATGAAAGAGGACAAAAACACAATAACAGCATAAAAATAAGCAGCGAGAGCCCAACATGGAGAGGGGGGAATATTTAATTTGTTGACAGTTGGGATATCGCTTGGATGGTGAAATAGTTACATGGTAAATAAAAAGGATCGATAGTTTTAGGGAGTGAATTAAGAAGGGATGGGTGGCGAAAATAAAGGTGAGTGAATATATGGGAAGATATGCTATGAGCGGAGAAGGGGGAGAAAAATATTAGGCTTGGTAAATAGGATGAAATAAGGTCCGAATGTAAGAAATAAATAATAAGTGGCGGCAAGGGCCAACGGCCAAATCATATTATTAATCTTACGTATTATTACCAGCAACATAACCTACCTCTGCCGTTAGTTCGCACTTAATAAACTCTTAAGGTAATTACACGTACACAACGATAGACATTAATTCATTGGTCGTTCAATACTAAGAATAGTTGACTACATCCCTCCACCCTTCCCTATCCAATGTCAGCTCCCTTACCTCCAGGCATCTCATGCTATGTTCTTTCCTCTTTATTTGGTCCATGAACTTATACATGGGGCTTCCTCTGGGAACTTCTCCCTCAATTTCACCATCAACTATGTTCTTCACAAACCCATTGTGTCTCAGGGTTTTTCCAATCGATCAGGTTCTTCGTTTCTGTATGGTGTTCCATTTGGTCCTCCCCTCTTCCACTCTTCTGTAAACTTCATCATTTCTTATTACGTCTATTCATTTTATCTTCAGTATCCTCCTCCAGCACCAAGTTTCGACGGCTTCGACTGTGTTCTGGTCAGCTTTTCCAATGGTATATGCCTCCAATCCATAGAGTGCCACACTCCGCACGAATGTTTTCACATAGTGCTTCGTGGTATATAGTCCTACCTTCTTTAAGCACAGCAATTGTCTTTTTCCCATGAACGCCTTCTTCAATCGGGCTATTCTCCGCTTGATGTCCGCAGTGCTTTTTCCGTCCCATGTGATGGTACTTCCGTGATAGTTAAAGGAATCCATTCGCTCTTATATCTCTCCTCTCAGGGTGACTTCTACATTCAGCTTCTCTTTTCCGCATACTAGGATTTGAGTCTTCGTCTCACTTATTTTCATGTGTATTCTTGAAGAAACTGGTCCATGACGTTTAGTGACCTTTAAATATCATCGTGATTTCCAGTTATGACTGCGATGGACATAAGATTACCCAAAAAGATCTTTCGGATAAACGCAGGAAAAGATCCTCCTAACACAGTTCCCTAATTCAAATACACGTAAGAATTATTTCCTTCACCCCATCCATAGAACATAATGCATTTCTTTCCAAACCCCGCATACCGAACATCTTCCCAAACATCAGGGATTTTCTTTGCAATCCCTTTCAGTTACATAATTTGCGGTTTCAGGCCTGATCAAGTGGAAACGGAACATAACTGCACTATGAAAAAATGAGCAACTTTCACTTTGATAGTATTTATAACGACCGGTTTCGCTTTGTACAGCATCTTCAGGTGGATGCATTAAAAAATCGAAACCGGTCGTAATAAATATTATCACAGTGGAAGTCGCTCATCTTTTCATAGTGCAGTCCCTTTCACCAACTTTATGTTTCGTTCATCAGCTTTGGCTTCGTTAAGTCCTCAAGAGCGATCCTCATCTCTCCCACCAAGTGCAACACCAACTTGTTTGTCATTCTTTATGTCCATCAACACACGTCCATCCACTATAGGTTCCCTCATCACTTTGCTATCTCCTTCCTCAACGTACAAGCGTGAGCACCCTGCAATAGCAAGCTCCATATGATTTTTCCTCTTTGACACGGGTTTAAAAAAGTCATTAAATGTATTCATGATGCACGTACATCAACCTTGGTTTTTGTCATTGAATATACGACTAAATAAGGTAGACCATTGCGCACGTTTCGGCTCAATTGGAGCCACGCGTGACGTCCACAGACGGATTGTCGACGGGTGACCATCGCATCCATTACAATTGAGCAGTTTTTCAAAATCAGTTTGATAGCTATCGTAAATGTTAAGGAAATGTGATGTTTTTAGTTTCCCTAAGGGATTAGAAGAAATAAGTAAGCGGATGCACGCATTAGACTAGACAAAATTAGGGAATAGTTGAACGCCTTGCATTAGATACTCACTAACGATATTTTCGTTTTAATGATATTTAATCAAAAATGATCTAGTTGAAAAAAACCTTTACTTATATTAGATCTTCAACGTCAGATCAATTAACAAAGATTCACATGACAGTTTACGGCAAGCTAAAGTAAATGAGATATTTCTGACGGTTTCTCCTTGACAGCAGTTGTCATAATCTGCAGCTATGGGCGTAGGGCATCTTCCATTTGTCACTATCTTCATTTTTATAGCATTGCTTCTTTCAATAATCGAACAGTCAAACCAAATTTAACATAATGATTTATGGTTTTTCAATACTTACGAATCATTTAAGTTTTTCTAAGAAGTTTTTAAAATTGATTGTTATGGGGGTACTATGACTCAACCAAATATTATCCTCAGTGAGATACCAGTTTATAAGGTACTCATTATTTTGGGTGTTATATAAGAACTCAATGTAAGTGTATTTAATAAAAAACCTAAATTTTTATTGCCTGTTCTAGCAAAAAAAATGCATTTTTTATGCAAAAAGAATTGGCTAAACGTCTGCGGCAATCGCACGCAATCTTATGTGATATATCCTACAAACTGAAGTTACCTATATGACAAAACGAAGCCTACTTTACGTGAAGCAGTAAATGACAGCACAAGCTCCCATATTCATATACTGAAGGAAGAAGGGAATTAATTGAAGTGATAAGTCTAAAAACACTTTGAATTGTGCTACCTCTAACTTATTATAATTATTTGTAACGACGAAGTTCTTTTAAGTATTACATAGCAGAACTGCCAATACTCAGTTTTACTCATCAACATTTTAATGTGATAATTTTTCCGAAAGTAGAGCTTCAAGTAGTGTATTACAATAAATATATGATGGTTGTATGCTATTGCGCATATCAAGGTGTCCTTTATTTAGACCATGACTGTTTAAATAATGTGATTTTACTACGGGAAGGTAAGAAATCATTAACGGATTCACTCTTTGCCCACGAATCGCAGTATGAATTATTCTATCATCAGGGTTATAATCAAGACATGACAATCTTATACGACACAAACACGTTTACTCATAAACTTTTAGCATTCGAATTAATTAACTCGGGATAGATAAATTACAATTTTGAGCGTTGGCGTCAGCATACTTTGATTCAGTTTCTTGTTTCCACAAATATCATTAGTAATTACTTACTCATTTTTGTACAATGCATACATCTTTTTCCAAGAGACCTCTGGTTTGAAATGTAGTAACAACATATCATCAACCAAAAATTTTACAAACACGTTCCCAATGCTCAATTATACGTCGTGGTGTCGCTAATGCTGTTAATCTCGACCTTCGTGTAGTCCGTTTACTCCGATGATAGAATGTAATGAATTCCGAAGATTTGGCAAAGAGTGAAATTGGCTTTCTGATTTCTGACCAACATTCGATAAAACCGCATCCATTGACCACATATTTTCTAAATAACCCAATGCTTAACGGAAAATTATTTTACGTAAAATTTTCCAAAAGAGAGTATTACCGTTGTAATACCATGGAGAAACAAAAAAGTTCAGTACATCAACAACAGCAAGACAAAGCACAAGGAAGTAGATGCCCATTTAAGTAACGAATAGGACGGCCAAAATATTTTCACAATAAGAAAAGTGAAGGTGAGTTATCTTTTTGTGACAAAAACTTGTCATATCAAAAAAGCGCCACAATTTCAAGTCACTGCTCTTAAGGTAAAGTTAAAAGCATTTCAAACAGAAAATGAATAAAGAAAAATTTAACATAAAATGCACTAAGAAATACGCGCGTATTCAGATCCAGGACATAATAAATACAATAATAGCGGCTTAAATTTATGAAATCCTTACATGTAATCGTTTGAACGGAAGTATTCAGAACTAAAACGTGCAATAAACGAATGTTACAATTTCCATTTTGAGAAGAAAGAGATAAGTCGTTAAACGCACCAATTTCCTAGAAATGGAAGCGATGTACGCTAAAGCTCTTTTTGCATTTTACGCTAAAGCAGAGCCATTTACGGTGAACTTTAATTCCGATATTTCGTTTGGTTACATCCCTTAAGCTTTAGAACGAGGAAAAGATTCCCGATTTTCAATCGAGGGTAAATAAAAGTTCAAAGGTTAAAATTGAATTACCTCGGCCAGGATGAATTTACGAGTGAACAATTAAAACTGAATCTCGTGATAATCGCACTTGTTTAACTTCACTTGAAGCTATTTACGTAATGATACCCCTACGAACACATTAGCGATATAGTTCTGATTCTTACTTGCAGTGACAATTACTTGGATTCATAGAGGAAGTCCACGACCCACAATAGGGATACTGATTTGAAATATTGGTACAAATGTTGGGTAGAAGACAGAATCATGTTTTTTCCACACTGTACGGGCCGATAAAAAGCTTTAAAATCCCGTGTATGGTGATAAATATCTGTGAGTTGTGTGAATTTTAAAGGAAAATTTAAATGAACTGTGCATCTTTATCAATCTGTGATTCTCATTTTTTCCAAATCATTGGTAAATCACGTTTTCTGCCAAGGTTTACAAACTCCGAGCGTTTTACCAGATGCATACTCTTCATTTATATCCTCCTATGATTTGAATCAAATTCTTGGAATATATGAACCGAATGACAGGCATCAAGATATTGCCATCATCAGTAATATATACCAAAAAATGGGAACTGTAAGGACAGGTCTGTGGTTTAAAACGCTGTTATAATTATTAACTTCATATTGTATACAATAATGTTCAATGTGAATAAAAATATTAACTAATATGCCAAGGTTTATGAAATCGATTAATTTACGTTTTATTCGATACCGTTTGAGTCAGTCCGTTTGTTTTGTTAAAGGACTTGAATTTTATGGTGTGTCGGTTATTCTCCTCTATAATACCCTTAACGGAGATTAATACATTATATGAACCGTAGGCTAAGGCTAGTGCGTACATTACAGACAAACATTCTCACAAAAAATCCCCCAAAATGGATTTCAATGTGGTCGAAAAGTTTATAATCTTGAATCTCTTTTAAATCGGAATGACCTCTTTTCATGATCAAAGATAATTGCTTTTAGTTCCGTCTAAAATGGATAACGATCACTATTTTCCATTTCTATCACTACCAAACATAAATTTTGTTTCTCACTGAGCGTTCGGCAGTGCTGTTAAATTCTTTGCGCCAAGATGACTCATTAAATGCTGAATGCACGCAACAATCATATTATACAATAACGTACTGGGGAAAAAATCTGACCACTCTTTACATCCTCAATGACAAAACGGTTACCGATTACCTTTGCTGCACTCATCAAATCAATTTTCGCTGATAAGCATCCTTTCCCCCTGCATCTAACATTCTGCAGTTCTTCAGTAATGGAGTTTAAAAAAATAAGTGTCGGTATAGCACGGAACGAGTTACATTCCTGAAAACGGGAATTATAGACGACGCAAATTCGACGGATTGCACAGTTTAAAAAGAAAAATATCGATTGCGCATGTGGAATGCCAAACATTCCAACAGAATGGTGGATAATTAATGGGCGGGATCATGAAATCTTGCAGCCATTATTTATGACTTCCGTTCCGGTGTAGTTCCGTAACGCGGATAGGCGTTCCGTAGTGAATCACTTTTGCAAGCATGTGAATTATTAACGCGGAAGGAGGAAGGAACAGCGAATGTGCAGATGAAATAGAAGGTCAGTAGGCGTGGGGCGTTGTATAGTAGTGAGAAACGACAAGGGAGACGTAAGGGCGTAACTAACACCACATACTCTCTTCTAAAACCCTAAAAATATCCCAGAAATCCGCCGCACAGTGGTCTGAATTCTACAAACCGAGGTAGAAGGTTCATAGTGGTCGTTTTTGAAATCGTTGGAAAGTATAAAATATCTATGAGAAGTAAATGAAGTAAGCAAAATAACTCTGGATAATTTAAGACATCAAACGTACATATTCCGTGAAATGTAACGAATACTTAACTTGAATAAAAAAAATAATTTTCCCACAAAGTTTCCTTAGCAGATGTTTCAAATTCAATTTCTTCAACAAAATGACTCAATTTTGCGCTTTCAAGCAAGTTCCTTCCTTGTGCGTGTACAATGGACAGTGGTTTCGGCATAAGTCTTTGTTTGGAGGTTAAAAATGGATCGGAGGAGAGAAACAGCCCCATGAATAAATCGTCCATAGTATATTTACAATAATAAAGTAAAAGTTGAAATACTGTAAATTACTGTAAGAGCAAGTCAAATATTCATTTGGAAAAAAATCCGCATGTTTTTATTCTGGATAATTGTGCGCCGCTAGGACCTGTGGTTAAAGGATAATACGTTGGATGGATATTCTTCAGGGAGGTGACCCACAGCTACGGTCAGGCAGGTAATTTACGAAAGGTTGGAGCATGGGTCAAAGCGTTGGTAACAGTAGAATTACCTTAGAAATATGTATGAAGATAGAGAAAAATTTCAGGCGAGCAGTAAGATGACTTAAAAAAAAGGTGGCGAAATTTCCGAAAATGTTTTTTTTTCATCTTGGACAATTAAACTTTGTACTTTCCTTCTTAAGAAGATTTCATGTCATTTTCAATAGTATTAATTTACAAATATCATTGCCATCGACTCTAAGTTCCATGGATTACGTGAAATACATCGGTCACCAAATTTCTCTGTAAAGGTGCCTCCGGAATCAAGCTGTTCCTCTTACCTCTTGCACAGATCATACGGAATGAAGATCTATTTTGCTGTTTGTAACGGCTTATTCAACAACATAGCGAGAAATTATTTTGCCTATGGTGGTAAAATAGTTCATATCATGAGAAGGAGCCGGCACCGCCCGGTTGCTGTAACATTAAAGCGGGCCGTGCGTTTATACGTAACGCCCTCCTCTACTGGCAATGACCACTGATGATACATACTTCCGATAACTTCGAATTCGGGCATTAGGGATGGGAACCCAGCGCTATGGAGTCTACACAGGCCCTATACCCTAGAATGATAGGGAACTATCCACGAAGAAAACAGAAAATAGGGATAATAAACGGGGAAATAATGGACATAACAGTATAGTAATTCAAACCAGCCAAACCAACTCAGTAAACCAATAGACACAAGTTAATTGATTAAGCCTGGTTTTAATTGGATTTTTCTAAATTATGCAAGGAACCAGACTGTGTTACATAAAGTAAAATTCTAGAGGAATCTTGAACTTGCAACCTATTATATCACTTATGTCATTTTTGAAACGCTAATGACCAAGGTACATGTATGGTTCACGAAGCGCTGAAAAATTACCAAGTATTGTCACAATGAATCACTTTAAAGTTGGAGACAAAGTAAAATCGATACATATAACATGCGGTAGGACATTACATAATGGAAGGGAGGCGACTTGAGAAACTGGTGGAGAGATAAAGCCAGAACGTGGAATGGGGATAAAGGAGATGTGAAGGTGGAGCCAATTCCCTTTGGAGTTAATTAACGGCGCCATCACAGAAGTTTTGGGTTAAAGGTTAAGTGCTGGCGGGTGAGGTAGTGAAGGAGGGGGTTAAAAGGCGGAAGAAAAAGGCAAGAGGAAAGAGAGTAAATGCTAACTATAGACGCGCGAAGGCACAAAGAAACAGGAAAGGGAAGTGTAACAACATCATACTTGGCCGCCAACAATACCAAGAGACATAGGAAAAAGCACACAGCCACTCGATATAGCTTTACACAGAAAGGTACACCTTGTATTGAATGACTGATAATATTTCATATGAGTGAAAAGAATAATATTTTGCGGCCCTATTCATTCTTTACAAATAAAAAATTAGTATTTCAGAAATTGTGACGCTTTCCGACTGTGTTGGCTCGGGTCGTGAGTTCAAGAAGGCGAGGACAGAGGTTGGGCGCCAGTACGAGTTAAATGGCGATGAATCTTCCGCTCGCACTACAACGGGAGGAGTCCTAAGGAAGACCCTTAGAAAAGGTTTTGTAGTACTCTAAGAATTAGTGTCGAATCTACATTGAATGATTCGAACACACGACCATCACAGAGAAGAGTAAGAGGGAGGAATGAAGGAAGAGAAGCGGAGAAGAATACAAAAAAGAAAATAACAAGGTAGCCTAACCTAACTGGACGAGACCCAAGAACCAAGAATCAGCCTAAGCCTAATAATTGGTAGTGATAGCGAGCGTACTTCTCCCGCATGGGAGCCTAAGCCAACTGCCCGCTCTCTCCGCTTGGCCGGCGGACCTTACACCTTCGCCCTCCGCAACAGCAGCGAACTCCGTGACTACTTTGGAATGAGTAAAAAAAATGACAGCGGGCACACTACCGCGAAAGCATGTGAACGTCACAAAATGTAAACTTAAGTAGTATCATCAAAGACACCGCACCGACCGTTCTCATCAGTTATTTATTGAAAAAAGCTGAGAATTTTCAGTTTCAAGGGATCATTTAGCATTAAATCGTTATGTGAACTTATAATAATGATTAGTCGATTTAAGAAAATTTCAAGATGATCATCCGAGTCAAGAGAATATTTGCCATTGAGGAATATTCATAGGAAAATCACGATAGCGACTTACAAGTAGAAATTCGAAGCGAGCACGAAGAAGACTAAGACGCGGAACGATTCAGATAAAATATTTGTTTCAGGCAAGAAATCCAATTTCCTACACCAAAAACGAGATTCCGCAAAAAGGTACAAAAACTAGGGTGTTGAGGTTCGGCATTTAAAATGCTCATTTTACTATTCCTCCAAGTTTGCTTTCTTCGATCGCAGTGTAACGAATATAATGACTCTCATTCATTCGATTCCGGGTTAATTCTTCACTATGCAGTATGTTGAATACAAAAAATAATGCGAAAATTCAAAAAATGCAGCCAGTTTCACATAATTATTCTAATGTTAATCTGGATGTACATCGCACATCCATAGGAAATTGTGAGTACCTTAATGAAAATATTAGCTAAAACTGATTAAGGTTAATTTTTATACAATATTTCCAGAGTTTTGGAAGCATGAGTTCAAAATGTATGTGACAGGGATTGGGTACTTCAATTTCAAGCACATACCCCTTTATTAGCCACTGATTCAATCGATAAAACGAGAGAACTAACTTCGTTACAAATGTCATGGGTAGGAACTTCCTGCAAGGACATCGCAATTGACGCCTTCAGCAACCAAATGACAAAGCATAAAATATTGCACGATCCACATATGTAAGATATAAATTCTTCTTTTTTTCTTTTAAGGATGACCAACGTCTAAATTTCTAAAAATAGTTTAACCTAAAAATATATATTCTTCATCAAAGTCACAGGTTAAGAACTGACAAAATCATTTTCAAAAATATTTGATATTTGTTCTTCGGAAGTTCGATACTCTCCTTGCAAATAGTACCCGTTGATTTTAGTTTAAAATGTTTTACCTGTTTAGTAGCAGAGTAAAAATATTGCGTCAATTCCACGCCGTTTTCAGCTTTATGTTCTATCTGCGCATCATAGCAACAAAATTGAGAAGCGGATGAAATTCTAGTGACATAATTCCAGGCAACGAGGAGGTTTTAAATAAATCGAATGCCACGCGAATCTGAGGATTTATGTACCTTCAAACGGGGAAGATGGTATATCAGTCACGACTCTCCAAGCGCTGTCCCCTGAGGATACGTTATCTGGAATGGAACGAGGACTTTTGATGTCTTCAAGCCTCTTGAAAGCGCATCCTAAAAAAGGCGCCACTTTATGCGTTGCAATGATCACCAAAAATATTGACATTACCCGTCCAAATAGTCAGGGACTCAAAACGAATTCGCCCCCAGGCGTTCCCCTTCCCATTGAACTGGTGGCAAACTTCAAATAAACGTCTGGGAACGTCGGGCGAACACTCCCGTTCCCAGGGAAAGTGGGTTACCCGCGACGGCGTGGTCTCCAAAAACTAGGACGGGCATGAATCTTGGCGATGCGCGAAGAAGTTTTCGTCTGTCGAGACGATCCTATAAAACTCGAGCTCCCTCGATTTGAGAGAGCGAAGTGGGATGAACCGTATTGACCCGCGACGGCCTCCTAGTAACAGGATTTCATGGGGTATCAGTCAACGCCACTATGAATTAGTGAACAACCACAAACCGTTAACCACTCTCTCTTTCTAATCACACTAAGTAATTCATTCACAGAGACTTAATTAGTTAAATCGATTCACTCGATTCCCTCCAGTATACTCAAAAGAAAATCATATATTGGCGAATAAGTTTCATTATTAGCCAAAAAATATCTCCCTCCAGTATACTCAAAAGAAAATCATATATTGGCGAATAAGTTTCATTATTAGCCAAAAAATATTGAAGGAAGTCTTTTTAGAGATTTAATTCAATGTGCTATAAGGATATAATAAACCCTTCGTTACAAGAGAAATATGAGCAACTATCACGTCAAAGTAACCACATACTAAGTTGCAACTCAATATTTTTTCATGGCATTCAGGGAATAATCACTGACCCAATACTTTAAAAAAATCCAAAAGAAAATAAGTAAAACAAATTTAGAGAAGAATCAAACATCTATTAGTCATACTTGCTTCACATGAGTGAGGAAAATATGAAAAAAAGGGATTCATTGCAGTAAAGCTAAAACAGTTGAGCAGATCGCTGTCCCAAGTCCTAATAATATTATTTGATTTATTTGAAAAGCTTCCCTTAACTTTTCTATAATTATTATTCACTCATAGGAAGTGAAGTCATTCCAAACAACTGAATTTACTACATCCCAGATAATAGCGCACTTAACTTAGAGGCAGCCACTATGTAAACACGTCTCATACCACTTGAGGAAGGGAATCATGTCAACGACGAATCAATGACCTTCACTAAACTCATATGATCGCCAAAAAATTACTTAATTTTCAATTCTTTCTAGGCTAAATCAGTGAATCTTACCTATGATATCGTTTTGGAAGGACTTACGTTTCAGGGTTTCATACGAGAGGATGCAGCAAAGTAACTATTGGAAACTAGACTATGCATGTCGTAAAATTAAAATTAAAAAAATTATAATCCCCCCATGCGTCTTCTCCTTGACACTATACAAATATACAAAATGCGCAAGACATCCTTGCACAAATACTCTACATATTATCAGTCCGACAGGTATTGAGTTGACGACAATTTCCCTGGACTAAAGAGTAAGGGGGGATGATGGTGGAGGGGGGGTTCCACCATGGAAAGGGGCAAGGAGGGGATAGCAGAGATGGCACACCGTGTGTGCGTAACCCCGGCGGTGTAGAGGTGCTGTGAAGTACCCCTTGTGGATGCCAAATTCGCGGGACGGCATTTTAGACACTCAAGGATACATTTAAACCGACGAGAATCCGGTCTCAAAAAGCTTTAACATTGTATAAAACAGAGGGAATAGCGCTTCTCCACCCGGAAACATACTTAGTGTTCCCGTCAGAGTTAATCATCAGCACGAGTTACCAATAATTAACAGTGACGGGAATCGAATTATGAAATTACAATCCACATCGATAGGTTACGTAAGTGAACAACATTTTCTGTTCTTTTCTTTATTCTTTTTTTTATTCTTCTATTTTATTTTTAACCGACTCCTGTGGTCTGTTTTATTCCTTTATTTACCGCCTTCCTATGTTAGCCAAGCTGTGACACAACCTTTTCCTTGGCCGACCGAAGTTTCTCCTGCTTGTAGGCTGGTTATCCCTTGCAATACGTGCTCATCTGTTTCTGGTCATATTGTCCATGTATTGTTACAATTTTTGATGGGTTTATCCAGTCATTGACATTTTCCATTGCACATGATTTCCTCACATTTTCACTTCTTCCTCTGACTAACAGTGCATTTTTAATACTTTTGAAGTATTTTCGTCTTTTTTAACTCGTCTCGGATATGATTTGTTTCGTCCCTCCTGTACATGTCATAACTGGTCCCTAACTTGTTATATAAATTATACGCTAGGCTCCTTTTCGTGGCTGCTTATTTTCTCCAAATTGTATCATAGCGGCATCCTGTTACCTCATTTGTCTCAATGGCTAGCTGTCGAATCTCACCTTCCATATTTCTCGCAGCTTCTACAATGCAAGCCCAGAAAGGCAAGTTTTGGTTCATGTGGTATTATACGACCATCAACTCCGATTTAGCAACTTAGAGAGCCTCTAGACGCAGTCATGCATATTTTTGTAATTTATTCGTTGGTCGTTCAACCTAAGATTGTTTGACTTCAGCCCTCCACCCTTCCCTATCTAATGCTTGTTCCCTTACCTCCTGATATCTCTTCCTATATACTTTCCTCTTTATTTGGTCCATTGGCACATTTGTCATTTTATTTGGTCATCGAGTTTCATGTACTTTCCTCTTTATTTTCTCAATTAGCATATTGTCTTCTCAGGTGAAATTATCATGTTGAACTGTTTACATTTTATATATGATACATATCAACCACTGGTAATCCTCATCAGACTCAGCTAAAAATACAGCATCGTCTCCAGAGCCTATCATTTTAATTATGTCTCAATAACTTTTATCGGAATAGACACGAACGAAATCTCACTTTTAAAAGAAAAAGTGCCACCCAACTGAGCAATCAGCAACATTACGGCACTCCGCGAAATGAAATGATCTATCCTCCAATGGGCGATAAAGATTCTAAGAACAAAAAATGCCTAGAAACTCTCAGTTCCGAAGGCTTAATCTTTTAACCAGTGGCTCTGGGATTCCGAAGAAAATCCCTGCCGGTCGTGATGGGATAATAAGTACTCTAAAGCGATTTCAGGAGGTTTCCTCCACTGTTTTTAAGGTCAAGCCTAGGGTTCCGGGAGAAGAAAGAGAAGAAAACCGAAGATCAAGAAGACTATCCCGAAGGAGTCAAGTGACCGTATCCTCCGACCTCCTTCCCCAATAACCGTTATCCCTTGTTACAACACCCTTATCTCGCCAAATGCTATTAACGGCTAGGGACTTCGGCAAAAGGCACGCGACTACATCGAAACTTCTACTATTCAGGAAGACTCGCAAAAAGAAACACACGAATCTTTCTTCCTCCAGTTAAGTTTTTTCCAACCCCATATATAACAATGCAACGACAAGATGATTTTCCACGAATCTTATACTCTGAAATTCCTTTGGCAACATAAATGACAAAATCCATGTGAACGAAAAATAATTTCAAGAACGCGTAGGCCTCGATGACTCACGAATAGGTAAAAATTCATAATTAGGCCTTGAATATTTTGTCACGAAGAATCTATAGCACATAATCAGTAGAAAAACAAAAAAATAGTGCAGAACTTATCCTAAAGTTCGCGAGTTTTGGCATAGTGATTGCAAGTAAATAAAACCAGAAGAATCAGCTGAATTAAGAGTATGACTATACATATTTGTTCACAATGGATCAGAAGACATACCGATGTATCAGTTCCTTTTTACTAATGTGTTATTAGCTCATCAAATTACCAGAAGCGATTCAACAAGATGTTAGCACAAAATTATTCAGCATCTTATTATAGAAATAATATTAACAATTTGCAAAAATAATTTATTCCCATTCCACAATCGTATTTATCTTAATTTAACTAATGAGGTAGATGGAGTACTTCAACGATGTTTTATTCCCGAATGGTTGAAGTAGTCTATAGCAAGGAAATACACGAAAGCAATACCGATCGAGTTTCGCCAGAAATTTTCGAAGATATCTACTATCCATGCATGCATGGAATACAGAAAAGCGTATTCACAGTTAGATATTGAAAATTACCATGAGTTATTCGTAAAAACATTAATGAAAGAAACTCGCTTGGGACGCCTGCTTAAAGGCCTACTTTGAAATCCGATACGAAATACAAATCCGAATCAGGAAGAGCTATTAAATTGCTTCAATACTCCTACATAACTCTAAACTGATTCATGAAGGCAGGCAATGTTTATTTCTAAAATTAAGTATGAAGTAACTACATTTTGCACTTAGGTTTATATCTATCATTAATCAAACTCAATGTCCATTGCGTCATTTCAACAGTTACCTACACAACGAGAACGACCTTATAGACATTGACATATCGAGGAGACGAATTAAAAGCTTGCGTAATTGTGGAAAGTGATTTGTTTTCACTATACTTTAACAGTTCCTATCAAACAAAAAATAGCTATAAATAATTTAATAAATTTTAATAGTTTTCCCGGAGAATATGATTAAATTTTGTAGATCTTGATAAATAATCTAACCACAGTAAAATGTGTTTATCTTAGCTGGAAATTTAATAGCCTATGAAGATTTTTGGAATTGAGCCAAAAATTACAAGCCTTGACAAAGTAAACGCAATTTGTAAATTTACAAGCAAACAAACAATAATTTACAGGGAACTTTAGCGTTTCTCCGAATTTTAATATAACTATCAAGGGTGGGTATGCATTATTTATGTTATTGAGAATAATTTGCTTATTTATGACATTAAAAACAGACATAAATTTTAACACGTTTAAAGCTAATTACTGATATTACAGCATATTGCACACCGACCAACCTTATGGTTATTTAAATTATGAAAATAAAAACAATTATTTTGTTATCTTAATTATTAACTGTCAATTTTAGTCATAGAAAACGATGCTGGTCATTTGTATAGCGAATAATGTGGAAGATAAAACAGACTAATAACAACGCCCAATGCCACGGTACATCGGTTTTCCTAGGAGAACCTCGCACATTTTTCATGGTGCATTTCTCAAAGATCCTCCCTGATGGAGAAATAATTGCAAACAAAACATTGTCGCTATACCCAATGGGAGAATGGACAATCACAGTTGTTTAATGTAAAAAAGATTAACGAAACTCATTCAATTTATCCTCCATTCTATGTCGTATTTTAGAGAAAATCTCCTACTGTTGCGTACATTTCTATTTCTACACGAATTCCCGTGTTCTAGAGATTTTTGAGGTACTCATATACCAGAAAAGATTTCACTAAACATTATCATCTGAATAATTCCATTTTTATCGAATCGTTGGAAGTAAGATCACATTGATTTCTTTACACCTCAAAAATTTTCTCAGTCAGAACAGTTTTAGCACCCGACCTGGCATGCGAAAGTCAATCACACTTACTGAAAATTATGCGCATTTTCTCATAAATCGACACACTTTTGTACAAAATAAACGCCATTTGCCAACATTGTTCCTTTCTTTAGCATTAAATGGATTTCACACAAAATAAAAGTCGTCGTAGAAACCAATTAGTTACACCCCTCTCCAGCGCTACCCTTGCCATTCCTGTTTTCTTCATAATAAGAGTCTTCTTCAGTATTTTTCAGTAACAACAATATCATAAATGCGTTCGGGGATCGATGGAAGTGATCAATGAGCAAATATTAAAAAACTTACTATTATCTATTTGGCAATAGCTTTAGATCCTATATAATAAATATAAGCATAAAGAATCACCGCCTTTCATTAGGTGAAAATTAAGCACCCAAAAACCGTGTCAATATTAACGATGATGATTTCGAAAGAGAAATAAATTTACTTCTCTCACCTTGTATCCATCCATGCAGAACATTAATCTCCAGGTCATACTTTATAACTACCGCAAAAATACACATTTCAGAATGATAATGACGATGCAATGTCTCAACTATGAGGCTAACGTCCAAAACCGAAACAAGTTCTTTCGTACATGCAAAAATTGAACCTTTTGAAAATACCACAGAAATGCAGGGATTACTCTGTCAAGTAATCAATTTAAGGTTAAATCTGGGCAGACATTATATACTAGGCCTGGATGAGCCATGGCATGGCTTAACATCAACACCAAACTGCCCCCATGAACTACTGAAATGCTAATATTTTCCTCTACTGTACGCATCAAATAAATTTCACATATCAGAAGTCACATTGATTCAAATAGAAGCAAAAAATTGTTTTTCGACGTAGTGGATGATTGAAAACAAAATTAGAAAGAGAATAGTATATGAAGAAATAAAAGGAAAAAGGCCAAAAATCGTAAACATCACGCAAATCATGAGGTACGTGAAAGTGAATTATCACCAATAAGGGATTGAATATGTTGGTGGGGTGGAAAGTATACTGAAGGGCTGATGGACACAAATCTTCTTAGTGATGACCGCTAATGAAATATTCTACGTAAGAAACCGTAACCACTTGCAATGAAATGTTACATGAGAAACGTGTCTTATATTCATATTCTAGATTCATAATCTAGCCAAGGAGAGGCTAGAAAATGATATAAAATACGGCAACGGCCGCACGAAACATTTCTCACTATTAGTGGAAAACTGCGGATAGTTAGCATCCATAATTAAATGAAGTTTTTCCTTTTTCCACAATTATGTCTACTAAGTATTCTTTTCAATATGGAAAATAATATTCCGTTTTTCTACGAAATGACGCCTAAAGTAGTCAAGCCTATCATCAAACAGTTCTTTGAATATCCAATAAATTTCCACCAAAATTAGCCCCGTCACAACTTCATTAATCAAAATCTATACCTAGAAATCAGAGTATAAAACAATAAAAAAACTTCTAGCATGCAGCAATAGATCTACTTTACTTCTTAACATAAAATTAAAACCGTGACGCTAGCTAAAAAAAAAGCATGTTATTTATATCACACAAAGCAGCACAAACGTGCTCGGCAAACAGATGTCCGTGCAGGATAAGGAATCCATAATTCACTTCCCCCGTGACATACGAAGACTTCACCCGTTGCCACCGTAGTAAAGCCATCACGAAAGAAGGTCGAAGCGAAGAAGACGTGCCGCATCGGCCCACGAGGTGGGAAATTGAACTTTGAAAAGCTTCGACAAAAGGAATTCTAAACAGGATGAAAAGCAAGACGGTAGGCGAGGTGGCTGGGGGGAGCGGCTGGCGATGTTCCTTTGTCCGAGGGAACAGCCACCCGAAGGCTAAGAGGGTGGGGCTAACTCGAAGGAAAGGCAATGATGAAACCGCCGATTCATCCAGCCTTGATCCCTTTCCTAAACCACTTTGTTGGACCCTCTTCCTCTCTTTTTTTTCTTCCGAGAAGTAAAAGTTTGGGAAGACGGCGTATGAGAAAGGAATATGGGGGAGCAAGAATGAAACCGTGGGGCGGACGAGAAGGTCGAGGTGAATGGAGCGAGGGTATCTTCCAAATTGCGAAAGGGACTTAAGGGTCATCCCGAGGCACATAGTGTGTGTAACTAAGGCACGTGAGGAGCTGCTTTTCGACAATTATGCAACGACCCTTGCATCCTACTGAGGGAGTTGGTTATTTTATTGCATCGGTTCTCAACCTTATTTTTTGCTCCATTCTCCCATTGCACAATAATTCAAAATATCATCGAACTCTCAAGATGGCTCAACTCAAACATCTACATCCACATATTACCCTGCAACCCACCTCAAGGGTAGCTGGCAAGGGTTGACTTATCACCAACATGCACGACAGTGCGAAAATTAACTTTCACCAAAATTCACCACATTAAAAGTATTCTAAAAATGCCACAGACACTACTAAATTAATCTATCATGCAATTACATAAACGTGATACAAGAGTTAAGCAGTAACATGCAAAACACGATGTGAGTTCTGCTTGGCAGATTAAGAAACATAAAAGGGAGCATATCAATTAATCAGCTACACTACCTGTCAACTACCCTCCTTCAATGTCTTAACGCAGCCATTATGGTCTCTTACCGATCACGGGAAAAACGACATTTTAAATCTTTTTCTCTTTTACAATCTATTTCCCTTATTCTATTGCCATGATCTGATGCACCGTAGTATGTTGGAGTTCGTAAGATACTGATAACTTGGTCAGAAAATAATTGGTTTTCAATTTAAATAAAACATTAAGACTAACTTTTAAATAGACGATCTGAAAGCGATTACCATACCAGTTGTTGCAGGAGGTCAGTATCACTAACAAGACTATCGTAATGGCCTTTTAGGTATCTTGCTGACCTTCTCTGTACGCGTTCTAACTCAATTTCTAAGCCTACCCCAAGACGATCCCAAACACAGGTAGCGTATTCCAAGTGGGGTCTATCAAGGGAGAAGTACAATAGAAGAACAATTAACTTGACCAGTTATTTCGCGAAAATGTTTGACCACGAGAAACAATGCATTTAAAATTAATGTGATTGCTTAGGAATTTAAATTAACCTATAAACTAAAAATAAAATTAACTAACATTTTTCAGATGTTCGTGACCAACATAAATTCAGATTATCCTGAAAAGCGGCCCCATATCTCCCGAAACCGCCTAAATATTTCCCCAGGTCAGGGTTCCATAAAATTCTAAGTATATTTTCATAAACTGTATAAAACATCGCCAAGGATGCGACACGAGATCATTTCTACACCTAAAGCCAGAAAAGCACAACAACGCCGCGGTGCGTTGCCGGCCGGAATACAAGGGTTCATATTATTGAAGAGCTCGATGCAGGAGTAATGCCTTCATTATTTTAACATTAAATCTGCCATTAAAAAGCGGTTTAGATAGATTGAATAATACCTAGACTAATCTTTGATAATTGAAGCATACGGTCTCCACCAGAGCGGCCACTCGCTCAATAAACTCAAATACACAGTTGCCTATGGCTTTATAAGGTCGAAAATCACCACTTAAACGGTTTTGAGTTAAGTACAGCGTTGTTATATACCTATTTTTAGGTATGATAATTCATTGTTCAATGGAATTAGACGGTTAAGCTGACTGTTTACATTCCAATAAATAATACCAATTTAAATAAAATGATAGAAAACGACGAAATAGTTTGCGACTTTAGTTTTTTAATTAATTAAGGAAAATTATAGGAGTGGTTGAGTAGAAATTATTCTTTCGAGAAGTGAACAATCTGCTTTAACTTTTGAGCCACTCGTAAAACCCAAATTGTAGTGGCATATCTGGCCGGCAACAATGAAAACATTAAAACCCAAGGGATCGCTAATTACCGAGCAGTGGGAGATGTTTTCAGCATCCAGATTCGAAAAGCTACCACCGCCGAGAATATGAGAAGAAATATCGATAGGAATAGAATTGAATGGTTATAAACAACATATTGCATGACTTCACTGTAGATTATCAGACTACCGTTGCATTTGGTCCCTGGGTCTTCCTCTTGGACATTTCCCTCCATTTTTCCTTCAATTATATTCTTCACAAACCCGTAGTAAATCAGAGGGGTCCAATCCATCAGGTTCTTTGTCTCAGTCTACTGTTCTATATGGTGTTTTCCCATTCTACCGTTCGGTAAATTTCATCATTTCATTTTTTGTCCGTCTTATCTTTAGCAGCCTCCTTCAATGCAAGGTTTCGAAGGCTTCTGGTCCGCTCTGGTTAACTTTTCCAATGGTCCATGTTTTCGTTCCATCGAGCGCCACGCACTGCATGACTGTTTTCGCAGTTTTGAAGTTTGTATCCCGATCATCTTTGTACACAGCAGTTGTCTTTTCACTATGAACATTTTGATATCTTGGGCTATTCTTCGCCTAATGCGCGTTGTAACTCTTCACGTGTTCAAGTCCCACGTGTTGGTACTTCACAGATAGCTGAAGACACCACTCCTTGACAGTTGACACTTGCTCCTAAACATCACAAAAACTACAATCGAGACGACGGATACCCTCTCTCTGCTGCCTGGAAAGCACTTTTCCAAGAAAATTCTCATTGGACCAATCAGAGATGAGGAACAAAAGGAAGGCGCGAAAAACCACACTTAATATATCACCGCCACCTGTACGGCCTTGTCACTTGGACCTGAAGAAACCTGCAGGATAGCTGGCGAAATATCGTGCACAAGACGTACCAACGCAGCGGAAAACCGGAAAAGCGGATTCAACCGTCATCTACCTGCTCTAATTTCACGAATTGACGGTTCAGTGGCCACATTGTCCACTGAAATTCACAATAAAGATCGGCATACGTCCTACCTATACCCATTCCATTCATTAAGCATTTCCTCTTTCTTCCATTTTACCGCTTACCCAAAATCCTCCTCTGTACCAATGGGCGTTCGTCATATCTCTCATTCTCGTTACCTGTTCTAAACACCTACTTTGCCCTCTCCTTACTTCCTCTTAATAATTCCCTGTCTCCAACCCCATACTCTACAATTTCTCGTTAGTCATCCTCGGTGACCACCAAAATGAATCCATTTCAATACACACCGGAATCTCAAACATCAGCAGCATGCCGTCTTCAATTCGAAGAGTGCCAAGTAAATATGTAGTAGCACATGTTACGATACGTTGTATTTTCGGTTATGCTGCCTTGCCGTGGCCGTCTTCGTTTCGTATACGAGCATGGATTATTTTTACCTTAAAATTTTCAATCCAACATCGCTTAAGTACGGCCTGAGTTGACCACAAATTTTGTTTACTGCAGTTCACTTCAAGTACAGCTACTGGATCGTTTCATTTTCTATGTCTTACGCTCACTTTATTAAAAAACCAAATTGATGTTCCCTTCCTTATTGATCATTAGACTTTGAAAGTTTTAGAATCAAACTCATCAACGAAGTTAAGAATATTTTCTCATGGGATTAAAAGAGTGGCCATAAAATTTTCATAATCAAAGATAGTAGTTACAAAAACCAATTTTGAAACTATAGTTCAATTGACAAATGTACGTCATTCACGAATACCTTATACCAGTGTTCGTGATTATTATGGCATGATTCCATTTTTAGAACCTCGTGGTGATTCTAAAATTGCACGTCCTCAATTCCGCACAAACATTGGCGGGGCAGACAATCGCAGAATGCAGGAACGTTTCAAATCAGCGGGGAGGTCAACTTCTGTACCATCATTCTCTGATGAAAACGAAATTAATCCTATCCTTAGGTATATCAATCCGTTCTCCGATCCCAGTAGCTTCGACTCGTTTTTATCTTCATTTGTTTGAGGCGGAACTGAGACCCAAATCCCTGCATCCAAGTCCAGGGAATCTCTAGAAATTACTTATGATTGGAGTCCTTTCGGGGTCTTAAGCTGACCCATTAGTGGGGAAATTCAATGGACCTGACCCTGGCTTCATAATAGGGGAGTGCGCCCAGAGGGGACTTCGCGTTTATTAACCTCTGGACCGAGTCCTGAAAGGCGTGCTCCAGATAGCTCGGACCAGTGCTCGGGCATGGGTAGCATTTCAATGATTGAGGACAACGTAATTAGACCTGCGGGTGCTTTTGGCTCTCCTGCGGAATGGAAGGAAATGGTATCAACTCCCTCTTGCCCCGAGAGTACAAATCCTATACGCTCAGGAGTTTCCCGGAAGGGAGCATCGAATTTCGGCCAAATCCAGTCTTCTGGGCATATTGTTATCAACGAGAAATAATTTACTACCTCGTGGATGGGATGCTATTCCAAGAGAAAACGCCTTTAGGTTACTTTTCTGGTCGATTCTGAAATGAGTAAAATATATATTTTCTGGAATATTATGCGGTGGAAAGGTAAAGAGATATAAGATGAAAGGATGAAAACTACCCCACATACGAAACAGAAATAATGGACAATAATCACCGACAACAACTTGGAATACCCACATTATTTTATCTCACAATAAAGCCCCGCCTTGGGCTACATATCACATTCCTGTATTCGTATATTCTGTTCAAAGCGGACATAATTAATTAGCCAACAATCCACATGTATCGAAAATCATATTTCATAGGAGATGAAATATCTTGTAACTGTGTTTCATAAGCAGGGAAAAACACAAAGAAGTCCCCTTCAAGAAAGGATTGTTTTGCTTAATTCAAGGTTAGATAAAAATAAAACCTTGCAAATGAAATCACAATGTGAAAACATCACATTCCCCTTGTTGTTCCTTAGGTTCACCTTCCGATAGCCATTAATTTAATACTGGTATTTAGCTGAGCTCGCAAAACTTGACCTTGTAAAGTCTTCATAGCACATAACGACTATCCATATTGAGGAAGAAAATACAGCAATTGCAATTTTTTCCCCAATTAGACAAGAAGAGATTCGTCGACTACTGGAATCATCAGGTACAAGAGATATAGAATCCCGTTTGCATACAATCACATTCAATAGAGAGGACATAGTGCCTGGACTTCAGTGAATATTAGAGGAGTAGGCTAGGAAAGGTAGGAAACGACGTAATTCTAATATGCACCCATCAACCCAATCCAGTGAGTAAAATCATACTTGTATTGGTTTTGACAGTCATCATTATCGTATACAGCTTCCAGCCACTGACCGAACCTCACTATTTTCTTCAGTCCTTCCATGACTTCTCTACAGTCTCTGAGATCCAATCCTCAACCCGTTGCTATATGCTCTCTTCCACTCCCTTTACCTATCCATTTTATGATCTTCCTCGAAGCCGCTTCACTCAATTTTCCATGCAACGTACTTTTTATGTATTCCGTCAGTTCTATCCTTTTCACACGTCCAAACCATTTCAGCCACAATGACTGTAATTCAGCACAAGCCTTCATCCTTCTGTACTATTTCCCTTATTCTTTCGCTTCTTACCCTATTCATCCTGGTTTTTCACTCTTTTCCTGAGGAATTTCGCATACATCCATACTAAGCTCTGACACCTCAAATATGCATCTGCTTGTCTCCCACTTTAAATTATCCATCATCAACAGATAGACTTATTGACAAATCATGCTAAAAAACTAACAAAACAAAAACCAATGTAAAAAAGCAACACAATCATTGTAGTCATTTCTGTGGAAAATATAGATTGCAGAAAAAAATGTACGATTTATATGAAAAATAGATACGATTAATAAAAACATAATAGTTAAAGACATGCGATGAAGGTAAAACGTCATAGTAGTTCACGATGTATTTAATCCAATACTTTTCACTCAATCAGGTTACCATGCTATAAAGTTTCTATGGTGCCATCTTAAAACAAATAACAAAAAAACAGTCGATACGTGTTCGTTGAAATCGCATCAAGATGATAAATCATAAGAATATGCTCAAATTTCATTATTTGAATCATGGTTTCACCTTCTAGATTTAAAAAACTCATTTTTTGCCGAAGTGCACTTTCAAGCTGCACCTCAAGATTTAGGACGTGAGTAGAAATCTGATACATATGATTTGCATACACTAACAGGGACGCTAAGTTCAAAATCGATACGACGAGATAGTACGTAAAACTGACTACCCTAGACCCTCTTGATAAAAAAATAGGACGAGGGAAAATAATCACGAAAATCGTCTTCAGCTGCTACCCGGAATGACAACCAGCGTTATCTAATCGCCTGGTACACATCAATAAAGTCGCATCGTTAAGGCCAAAAACGGCGATCCCTCGACTCCTCATACTTCCCCCGAATAACCGAACAAACGCCCCATATCGAGGCCTTAAACAGCCCGATGACGAGCGGAATTTATGCGAGCGCTGCGAAAATAAACAGAAACGTAGCGATCCCGCAGTTATTTCCATTCCCTCTAAACTTCCCTTCCTCCATCTTCTAGTTGACTCTTGAATCAGTACTCTCACCCTGATTCTTGGTGAGCTCACGCTGATATTTCACGGAGGAATATCAGTGAGAAAAACGACCCTAATATGCCAATAGTGTCTCCGTGTTAAATAGACCGCAGAATTTTCCACGCTCGGGGGAAACGATGAAAATTCACTGGTGATAGGAGAAAAGGGCTGAGCGGTAAGATTGCTGCAACGGTAATCGAATGCGCAATCATACAATCCTTTCTCGTCGAAAAAATTTCTTCGGTCGCACTTTTTTGAGTCCTTCTATTGATGTGTTGAAACTCATCACACCAGCAGCAATGTGAGTGATTTGAGCATTATACCTTTAAGTTTTTCACATCATTCATACATGCTATGACGAGTTTTTAGGCGAAGGATTCGAAATTTAGAAGGAACTATGTTGAAATATGTCCTTTTCGAAGATTGGGCTCGGCCGGAACAATTGATAGCAACAAGTATATAACAAATATATTATTTCGCGTTTTTAAGAAAATCTGTGGACATATAATAGAGCTAATACGAAATGAGTCAATGGTCATCAGGCCACGAGTTGAAATAGCGTTGAGTTCAAAAGAAACCAAATCGGTAAAACATTTTTTTCTCTCTTATCAAAAGATATTGCTAATGAGAACACGTACAAGTAGTTTCACTCAATAAAGTACTTAGACAACATCAATCATACGACCTTTAAAAACTCCTCATTATGTAGAGCGAATTATAGAGGACTCAACTCTATTAAAATCATGCCCTCGTTAAATTCTCAGAGCTCCTTTTTATAAGGGAAAACTTTCAACATGTACGTGCTGTTTAACGACTGCCGGATTATGGAAAATTCTGCTGTTGAACGAATGCCGAAGAGGATACGCTTATCGGTCAACGCTCATAAAGCCTCCATGTTTATTTGGTCCTGCCAAATGAAAGATTACTGAATAAAACAATCAAAATTACTCTAACTACCATTACTTGATGACCCACGGCCGCAGTGAGACACTATATCCGCCGCAGTGAGATACATACTATCATATTATCCACCAAAAGGGAAAAAAATCAGACCATTAGAGTTGTAGGCGAGCATACGTCCACAGACTACCAGGCGAGCCATTAGGGAGACGCGTGGCAAGGGGAGTAAGGTTACCAACCACGTAAAGAGGAGGGAAGAAGGAAAACGATTGACGAAGATAAATTATATATTAACGGTGAATCTGAGGGTCTCGTTCTGTTTTTACTAAGATAGGTTGACACTGGAAATATTATGGCGCAAGTTACTTTCAGTAAGCAACTTTGGACGCGAATTAAATTGCATGTATAAACGGCTCCACAAGTCCACACAAAGAACTTTTATAAGTTTCGCAAGTCAATTGCTGAAGCGCATTATTGCTAATGTAAACGGCAGAAAATATGTCTACCCAAAAATTGTTTTTCGTCTAAAGAGGAATTCTCGGCAATCTTTCGTCAAGGAAACTTAAGGAGGTAACTTGCCAGGAAGAACACCATTACTGTCAGCAATATAGCGTGAAAAAAATTATTAAGCCTTTAAGCTCCATAGTAAAGCTCACTTATTTCTATGCTCCTTTAGTTCTAATTATAGTGTGAGGTGGCGAAATAATACCCTCCATGTCGAACTGAAACACCCGTGAGCCGAATAACTCAAGTAACTTAAGGCTAGTGTGCAGCCTCCGAGTCTCTAGCGACTCCAAATCTAGTAGGTATAGCTTTCTTATGCATTTTATCAATTTTATCTATTAAATATTTCTGTTCATGATGGCGATTGTAGGAGGGGTACGGAATAAGAGGCCCACCCAGGGCGAAATAGCATCGCTAGAAGCAAATTAACGGTTCATTAATAAAAAGTAAATTCACGATAAGAACCTTGCGATGAGAAATACCTTAGGTTGGGGTAAGTAGGGAGGTAGATAGGACAGCATTACTTAATGGGGACGGAAGATGGGAGAAGATAACAGGAAATCGTGATGCGGGTGCGGAAAATGACTGAGATAGAGCAAATGACCGACAGTAACTGAAACGATACAGAGCTATACTTGGTAAGTAAGGACCGAGACTTTATAAGTGATATCACGCAGGGTTAAAGAATGTGGGTGGAGAAAGTAGGTATTAAATTGAGACTCATATTTGATGTCGATTCTACATCATGTAGAAAGTCTTTCGTTTACTTAACTCATACACACCTATTACGCCATTCCCTTTCTCAGTAGAAACATTCCAAGAACTTAAGAAATTGGTATTTTCTGTAAGGACAAGAAACTTTTTTTTATGATTTCGTCCAAAATCCTTGCAAGCCACTTTCGCTCCTTGCACTCGAGCACAGCCCCATTCACGCTCTTTACTATTATTATTATTCAAGAGTGTTACAAGTTGGCTATTTGCCAGGTGCTAACAATGGAATAGTACAGTGCAGATAATTATATGGAATATAACCGACAAAGGAGAATAAAAGAATTCATTATTAAAAATGAAAAAAAAATTAAATCAAAATAAGTTTTCAGCACCGTCTCTTTAAAATATTCATGTTGCCAGTAAAGGCCTAACACAGTTATGCAGATAGACAGTTTCAGTCCACAATAGACCTGCTGAAGAATATTTTATTTGGGCTTGGTCGTTTGAAAAATATTTCACATTGTATTCGCAGTCATATTCTTAAGACTCCTAACAATCCTCCTCTTTGAAGTCTCTTCTACAACATTAACCCTTCCCTTCCATGGATTCCCATCCTCTGACACCATTCACAGTACTATAATAAACCGGTTTCATTATTCGACAAGTCCAAACCAACCCCGCACACGCTTTCCAGTTATGACTATTACTAAAGCATCCAACCCATAATCTTTCATCACCTACTCCCATTTCCTAACCACACCCATTTTTCTTTTATCGCGAACACTTCTCAGGTACCCCTTTCCCACAGCATTTACTCCACTCTCACGCTAATACTGACACACCCAAGTTACACGGTCTTATAATAACTTCGGGAAAAAATTACTAAAACGCAATTAAAGAAAACGTCCTTTCATTTAAGGTAGTGTGAGAGAAATATCATTCCACCGATAAATCAATGAATTCGGTCTCATTTTCCAGAAAATATCTCACCATTCCCACAAAACCAAAATATCAGCCCTCTACCGAAGTACTTTCCGAGATTTTCGACAACGAGCACCAGCCCTTTTACAAGGAAAATGGCACGTGTATGCACTCCAGAGACACCTTGAGGAATTTCAAACACCTAGATCTCGTAAAAAAATTGATAGTGTGAAGTTCATATGTTTTCTGAACCTTTTTAGAAAATAAATATTACTTCAACCACAGTAACCTTTTCAGGATCATAAAAATTCTTCCGTTGTGAACGAGATTTAAACGTACTTCGCGGAAAAATGAGTAAAGTTATAGACTTGTAGAGATATTTTTATTTAACTATGTAGAATTTTAGTGATATAAAAATATATTCTTGCACCATTAACAATGCAATATTTAATTCATGATTTTTACTGCGGTTGATATTAAAACGTATAATTCAAATATGGTCTCCATTATGACTAGGGAACTATTTTTCTTAAACTTAAACTACACTATGATTTTAACCTCATTAGACAAAACCTTATTCATAGATGTGCTCAACATTCCTATACTATCTATCATCTATCTATCTATACTAGGCAATACTATCCCGCAAAACAGATGATGTTTGAAGTGAAAAGATAGTAACTTCATGATTTAATAATGGATGAAAACGTAGCCTGAAACGCACAAGCAGGTTACTACAATCTGATAAGCAATATTAAATACATACATTTCAATTCTTACCACATCCATTTACAATGGACGCCTCTGCTCGCATCCTTCAAATCCGGAGAAATCAAAATTTTTTATTTGAATTGAACTTGAAGTCGAGGCAATCCAACAGTGATATGCAAGGCTATGAAGCACTACAACACAAAGGGACAAGGGGATTCCAACTACACGATTCAAGTTGAATTATGTATAATAATCCACGTCGAATCATTCGGCGGTTCCTTCTTGCGTTAACTGTTAATTAGCTCCACCTTCCTCAGCTACGCTCCGCTTTCAACTATCTAAACGGCAATATCTATAACTAAGTTGAGGGCATCTATTCACGATTACAAAAATAGGAACTGAATGCAGCACAAATGAATTTTTTTTAAATCGTTCCCTTTTCCTTTATAATTATAGGTCGAATGAGTTGATACTGACAGCAAGAATTGATTAACGTTCTCTTTTTACCCTCTATACACGGGAATATTTATTGCGCCACAATGGGCCACAAATCCTTTACCCGGCAACCTTGGATGGAACTACGGCGAGTAAGCGATGCGGAACAATATTAAACCGCTCTGAACAAACGAAGACACAGGCAGTTAACCAATCCTTGAAACAGTAATGCACGCGTGACTGCTTTGTACGTGATAAGGACAACGTCCAGATTAATAAGCCTATAGTTGGCCTATGGGTATGGTAAAACCATTATTTTTTTGACAAGAGTTGATTAAGTTGGTCAGCTTTGGTCTTTGTCAGGCTTCGTCAACGGAAAGCATACTCGTTCATCGTAATAGATTGCGTAATCGTTACGGAAAAAAATGAAATAATATATTTGAATACTCCCTGATTATTCAAATCAATATTCGACATCTCAACATATAAATCTTCCGCTTCATAACATTTTATTTCCTCTTTTGCAAACAAGCGAGGGCAGAAAAATTGAACAACTTAGCTGCCATATCGCTCGAAAAACTGACCGTGTCCTTACCTGAGAAAAGGTAATCTCCACCACATGCCAGCATATGGTATGAGATATCGTTGTTCACACGCAGAGGGTTAACCTCCAGCAACTTCCCCCCACTTAAGGTGCCAGAGATGTCACCGTGTGATCAGGGATATTTACAAATAGCACTTAAAAATTTTCACACAGATGTAAGGACATTGCAAATACACAGTTATCTCTTCCACACTGCCACTTTGCGTATCTTGTTATTCGCTAAACATCTCCTCCACTCATTCGTCCACACTTTTAAATTCTTCGAAAGGTCTTTTCGAAAATAATTATAGGACATCCACCATTAAAAAGAGGAGCCGGTGATAAGAGAGGGCATATTCAGAATAAAACCCTTGAATTCAAAAATTAAGCTAACGCTGTAGTACATTCGTTTTTAACATGCAAAATCTACATGACAAAGTAACTCCGCTCCGGGGTCTTCAACGGGGCCCTTCAGCCCAGTTACGTAAACCATGGTGGGGTGGAGTGTTTTTGTCCCGTAGATGCTCAAAGGGGAAGAATTAACCTTCCCGTAAACAACCACAGCGAGGCTATCCTGGCCTACTGACACGTGAGACAATTCCGACGAGAGGTGCTAATATTATGACGGCCAATGGAGCTTTAATTCTCACTTTGTTTTTGACATATGAGTGCAATAATTTAAAATAATAAAAAGTCCCAGGAAGCATATACATTTTTAAAAACGTTTTCTTAAAAATTTAATAAAAGAAACAATTTGACTTCTTGCTTCAGATACATGAAAAATATACAATTTAGCCCCATATTAATCACACTGCCAGCAGGATGAGTCTCTCGGTAAAATCTAGTCACAACGAGGGAGCTTTGAAAGGTCGGATGGCCCAAGTGTATATCCTCAACAGAAACAGACGATATTAAAACGGAGATGCGTTTCAGTGCAGTTAATTTGCTAGGGTATTTACCCTGATGTTTTCATCAGTTTTACAAACAACCTAGTACACTGTACCTAGAATGGGAAATTTGATACGAGTTTCAGGAAAAAATTGAAATATAACTCTAAGTACATATAAATGTGCCATGGAAATGAACTTTGACAGCTATGCATACACATCTGTGATACACATTTCTACTTGTTCATTCATTTTTTCCGTTATTTTTATCGCCATTATATATTTGAAAAGGGAAGAGATCGTCAAGACAAAAAGACCTATCCTCAACGAACGGACAACATGAAAGCAAGAATAAACTTCAGCGAATTTGAGACTGCTAAAGCTAGGCAATATAATTCCGTGTTAAAAAGTATACCACAAGATAACATAGTCTTTTCATTAACTTCATATTGACTGAGTGTTAGGGTTTTTTTTACCACATCAGATGATGTTTGCGTTGGATCTGTCGATGAGAGAAAATATTAACCTTGGCTTTAATAACGAGAAATTAGTCAGAAACTATTAAAAAGGGCCTTTGAGTTTCTCCTTTTTTATGAAAAATACTAAAACAGTAGAACAAAGCTCGTTGGGAAAGTGAAACAATTCACAGCGTATATTCGCTAGCTCTGAGATAACTGAGTATGGTTAAATAATAACTTTACAATCATGAAATTTGAAGGTGACTTGTCTACTGCCTAGGAAATACTATCCACTGCAATTGGTCTAAAAAAATAAAAAGCTGTTAAAAATGTAAATATACCCCTTCAAGTTCTGGTGAAATAAAAAAGAATACTTCTTAGAAATTGACCAGTTGAATCCTTCAGAGAAATGTCCCGAAAACTTGGCGAAATACAAAGGCAAGGCAAGTATCTTCAAAACATTGACTGGAATCCAACAGCGAGGAGAAATCAGCAGATAAATTTGAATTGAGGTACTTTCATAAACTAGGGGCAATCATTGGATATTACATTTACTATTATTAACTAATAATACAATGACAGGGTACAGAACTTCTGAAAATACTACACAATTCACAGAGAGAATACACTTATACATATGAAATTATTTTAAATGTTCCATTACAGCTTAAGTAAAAGCTATTCCAATTATTACATGATCTCTAGTTCATTAAAAAATGTAAAAAGAAAAACTGATAGGAAAAAATTAGGGCAGCGCAATGTAGAAATGACTATGTTACGAGCGAAGAAAAATGTAAGAATGTAGTATAATACTGGTGTAATTAATGCGCGGAGAGAATGAAAAAAAATTCGATAAATTCCTGAAGATTACTTAATTCGATATCACTGCGATGCAACGCACGTGTACGCCGCAGATGTGGGGAAACCTCTCATGTCTTCATACAAAAAGCACCGTTCCTGCACACGCAGAATGGAGGTCATCTTCGCAAAACCCATGCTGAAAAAATGGAACAGCCGAGAGGAAGAGAGAGAGACCCATGCAGCAACAATACCACAGCATCTACTGAGTGAAATGGACAATATTTTTCCATCACGTGGCCTCCGCTTCGGATAAAAAATGTCCTTTCTCTCCCCTACTCTTTTTCAGTAGAAGAAAAACGCTCGCCATCAAAAAACATCGAAACTCCAGAGGTCTCATCTTTTTTTATTTTTTTCGATTTTTTTTTCAAATTTTCGACCACGTAGGCCTTGAGTGAAAAATAGAGGTGGAATCAGGGCTCTTTTTGTCCTTATTCGTTCCCACCTTCACACCTCACTTCCCTTCCAAATCCCGCCCCCCCCCCCCGTTATGTCGTCCCAACTTCCCCAGTCACTCGCATCACTTTTCAATATTTCCGCCTCCTTGAAGACATTCCTCTTCCCACCAAGACTTCCATTTCTTTCGGAGCGTCACACTCTCTCCACGCCTTTCATACTCCCTCTCTCAACTCCATCCCCATCCAGCTCACTCCTCTCTTGGAAAAGTCCCGTCAATTTTATTTCGCCGCTTGTCTCCCACGACAGTAATTTTTTTCCAATTCCATTTCATGCCGAGGAACTTTAATTAGCAAACACGGTGAACTTTTAAAGCGAGCACCGCAGAATTAATGGGAGATATTATCTCGTAATTGTTTCCATGGTGGTAGGCTTGCATCTTCCTAGAAAATTCCACTGAACAAGAGTTCTAGTAAATGATTTCATCAATCCATCCTGCCGGCTTTCAGAGACATACTGACCGTTACACGCATTCTTCCACACAAGGGCTCGTGCAAAATCGGGACAATCGGAGATAAATGGCCATTGAGCCGAACTATTGGGCTCCTGGATCCCTGATGACGATACGCGAGCCGTTCATCGGAACGCTGAAAGCTATAGATGACCTTACCCTCTGTGAAGCCTGAGATTTTTCTTTCAAGTTGCCTCTTTTATGTTATGGAAAAGAAGGTATACTTAGGTAACATTAACTGGATCAAATATCAATATAACCGGTATATATTGTCTGTTCTGTCCCTAAAAATTGGTGAACGTAACAAACGTTAACTACAGGTTTTCCCTTCGAGGTTACATAAGACTCCCAATTCGGTTGCATTTTTCTTCTTTCTTCCATACATCGGGAGTATTATTCCGTCATTTTTATTTTAAATAACATTTTAACAATATTTAATTAATTGTGAAACAAAAAGGTAAAAACGAATTCACCTTATACGGGAAAAATGGATGATGAAGGAAATCATCTTTATTTAAAAGGCATGGTGTTTGCATCTTCCACATTCAATACGAACTCCCTCGATCCTTTTTTGTTGGTAAATTTTTTAGTCATAATGGCAAAGCAATATCTCCTCTGAGTGTGTTCCAATTTCCAAGAAAGGTGTAATCATATTTACGGAAACCGTGCAAACAATATTACAATTTTGCATTTTTATAGCGCTCAACTTCAACCATCTATTTCGGACAACGAATAACAAATGCAATACCTCAATATCATCTAATTACGACTTAAGAAGTAAATTATAAAATAAACATTTTATTTTCTACAATTAAATTCAAACAAAAGAGCACACTTTAATTCGAACTGACATGGGCTTGAACAACTAGGGTCATTATATATGGCATCTTGATAACGACAACAATTGTACAAGCCTTGGTACATACGGTAACCATACTTTTAACCGGGAATGTGGATTATTATTAATTTAAATCAATAAAAAATAATAATTTTTTAAAAATTAATAATTAATATTAATTAATTGAAGCAGAGTTAGGTGTACAATTATGTATTAAGGAGTGAAACATTTTGACTGTGCCTACCCCGGAAGGGAAAGGCGTGATGGGTATGTATGTATGTTAAATCAATTAACAATACATGTAAAGAAAGTGCATTTTGTAAAAGTGCATGCTAACTTCTAGTAAATTATCGATGGGGAACAACGTAAAATTGAAAAATCAATGAGTCAACCCATAAGGCGCTGAAGAAAAATTAGGGTTAACAAAGATGGCGGATAGGCCATGCCCACAGTACAGCTTCTAGCATGGTCAAAATAGCAATCCTCTCTCCATCTACCTCAATGATGTGGACGGTAGAGTATCGGGTACCCATTCCGAGAGTCCAAATAATAACCCCCAAGTGGCGTAGGTTTTTCAGTGGGACGCAGACCCTTTACTGGGTGCCACAAGGAAATGGCTTGCAAGCGAAGAACTTCATTGGTCTGATGGACGATAAATATGGAGCCTATCGTTAAAAAAACAAGCTACTGCCGACGCCAGGTTTGTCTCCGCCACTCATCCTTTCCCAATGGATTCCTTTCCTTGCCAACCTCCCCTACATGGGGCAGCTGATCTCGGTTTGTCCGCCCCCCTCCTCCGAAATGATCAACTAGACCACAATTATAACCCCCGAGGATGTGACCGCATTAAGGTCAGAAATGTCACTGTACCAGACAAAGTTGGATCCTCAGTTCACGCAGGTCATTACTTAAAAGAGGGAATCTTCAGATGAATCTTAAATTTTTCGCAAATTTATCTGAATATCTCCACGTTATAAGTTCATTTAGGCACATATAATTCTAATTCTTCTTTAAGCTTAACTGAGAATGCTAAAGCTGTTCCAAAAGTCAATAATTTATAATTTCCAAGCACATTGGCCACCCTCTGAGCTAGTCGAAGCCCTTACGCCGTCAGGTCGACCCCGTAAGAAGGTATTTCCGCTATATTTGTACCACTGAACTTCAAAGATAAAAATAAGTCATTGAATTAAAGCAGGGTTCTAACTGGCGAGTGGGATGAAACGTGAAGGTTTTCATTAAGTTCTTTACCCAACGTACAGCTAAATTCCTTCACAAATGCTCGAGTAACCTTGCAGCACTTCAACGAGAACTAGATTATGGAGATAGCTTTTGTAATGACTGTTTGCGATGGCTACATTCACCAGATGAATTATATCACATTGTGACTGCAATTACGAGAACCATACTTTGTAGCGCAGTTTCGAAGCTTTTAATCACCGACACGGAAATTGTGAGATGGGAAATGCTTAAGGCGGATTTTATACGCAACGAACCTTAGAAGAATTATCCTCTCAGGATACCAAAAAAGAAAAAATAAGATAAGACTGAAGAAAAGATTGTTTTATTTCCTACCCCAAAAACTCAAATGTCACGAAGCATACAAATCAAGATATACCTAAAAAAAAAATGAGCATAAAGGGATGATACAGGAAATCGAAATGGATTCAGGAAAAAATTCAAAAGTTTCCAGGAGATAGTACAAAGGAAAGAAGGTGGAACGAGGACGGAAGAAAAAGTAACAGCGAGAATGTATGGAAAAACACACAGAAGAGAATGCCCATAAACGTGAAAAATACCTTTACGTGGGGAAAATCGGCAGGCAAAGACAAAATAAGAAAACTCGAACATCCAGACGTTACTCATTCGCACGGCGCGGAGTTCAACAGGCATTAGTTTATCATGCTATCAATGGCTGCAATCCAAAAACTCTTTCAAAACTTCCTCACCCTCAATATTTCCCGTAAAAGAACATCTCAATCACCAGAATCAATTTAATGTTCCACATAAGAGAATCGTTTGAGCATTAGCAGTGAATTAAAATATGAACTTGGATCGATTTTCCACCCTTGAACTTTCATCCATCAATTCATGACACCCGTCCTGTATTACTTTCACAGAATATATATTTTTAAAATGACTTTTGAAAAAATCTACTTCCGTCGAGACGGAAAATTTTTACGAATTACATAACTTTGAGGGGCCGGTGATTTATTCTCTTCTCAACCCGATTAAAATCAATTTCCTCGCTCAAATTCTCATGTAATGAAAACAATCCATCACTTCTAATTCAAACTCTCATTTATATTTCACCTTCCTGCCTTCTGAGCTTCCCCCGATTTCACTTTTTTTCTTCACCTCCGTTACTCTTTTTCCTGACATATTGAACACCATCTAGCCATTTTTCTCCGGAACAACTTCATCCTCCGATGCCTCTCTGAGATATTGCGGATATTCCCATCAACTGTCTAATATTTTTCTTCTAATGAGTTTCCGATTTGCTCCCTTGGGGCACGAGGAAATTTTCCCATCAACTATCCTTCGCAAGTTCATTCACTTCCTTCCGGATCAACTGGATATTAGACAATTTCTCGGGCAGAAGCCTCGTCTCGAATTCTTTCGCGCCCATCCATTCCCACTTAAATCTTCCAAAATGGCTCAGGGTCGATATTGCGATGTATCGACTGCGAGGTATCGCACAAATTCAGGGGTCTTATACGTTGTGACGGGGAATCCGAATGCGATGAATGTATATAAAGACGAGCAATTTCGCATAAATGAATAAAGCGCAGCTTTGAAAACATCACTCAACAATACCAAACTGTTTTATTTTAAAAAAATGACCAGATTCTTTATTTGCATTTTAATATTAAACTTAGCGTTCATCTGAAGATGCAAGTCTGCTACGAGGTCTTTACGCATGAAGATGTTACTCTCCTAAGAACATGGACACTTGTTTTTAAATTAATCAGTGTAATAGAAAAATGATACTTTCGTGGTAACGCCATGAAACTCCTCTTATAATTAAGAGACTGGGGCGGTATCTAAACTATAGATAAATCCCACGTTCCAATGTAATTAAGTGACAATAAGGTGATAATTACGAATATTGTATAACAACCTACCTTTATATCATGACGCACTCAAGTTATAGTAAAACATTTAATTAATTGTGGAAAAATCTTAATTTCTCGCCCATTCGTCAAGTAATATTACTTTAAAATCATGGTGTCCACGGGCTATTTCATATCTATGATATAAAATTCGATAGTATCAGGCTTCACTTTGTGAAAATACATTATGATAAAATCAAAATGACGGTAACTTTTTCACACCGGACGGAACTGTGTGAAAAAGTTACACTTTTTTCGTTTGATGTTACGCTGTGATTTTATCATTCATGATACTGCCCTGTGGCAACAAGTGATAGGCAGTACTAGACATGAAATGTGCCACATCCGTCGTGCAAACCAAAAAGAAAGTATTGAAATACGCTATGTGATGGGATGTGTCCGATGTTAGCCTTCTGGACAAGTGAAAAATTGACTGTTTTCTCATCAGAAAGCTGGTCTCGAATTACACTTTTAAACCCCTCCCTCTACTCGGTATATCGTCGCGGCACTGTTTTACCGCAAGGAGTGCTCATCTCAGGGCCACGCGGGAAACCATTTGCGACACTAATTCCAGACTAATTTAAAGTAAATTAGACAAGGAAGCAATATTTTCTTGTCATTTAGACATTTACACATGCGCTCAGCATAACACGATGTACTTTCATGCTGCGGCTTGTAGCCTAACGACTACAACCAACTATAGATTATTAATGCAGTAAATAAACCTAAATAATAGCTTATGCTGTCCAATAGATAGGGGGATTCATGGGAATATTTGGACATTTTCAGTAATGATAAGCGCATTCCTTGAGATATAAATTTATCATAATCATTTTTTTCCCAACCGTCGGAGCCGACTACAGAATATTTTAAAAAAGCATTTTGACTACAGTTTCTGTTGTCATTTGCTAATTACTTAAATGTCTTGAATGACTTGGTGCCTTCATTATTTACAAGTCAATATTATGGAAAATCTGCATCAACGAAATAGTTATCCGTGAATATAATACTATTATTAATCATAAAATTACTGTTTTAGCAATAATCGAGCAATTATTGCATTTGTTATCACGTTAATTCAAATTCATTTCGCAAAAAACTAAGGAAGAAAAGGTCAAATTTAGTTCGATTCGGTTAACATAAGTTCACTAACGTCCCTCTTGTCCTCGTCTAAATTAAAATGGTGGAATAACGAATGATTCGTCGAATTTTACAACGCAAGGAATTCAGAAAAGTGATATATTTCAGCACATTTAACGGTTCCACGTCCATGTTCCTTGATTCGATCGATTTTACGAAAGCAACAGCTACATAACCAAGGAAATCACCTGCTTTCTTGTCCTCGTCTTACGACCGAATGAGTATGCTGAGTGCTGGTTTGATCTTGAACTGGGACGAGCATTACATGCCTTCTATACCACTTCTTCAATTGATGTGGTGCGTTATTAGGACTGTAAATGAGAGGATTGCCAATCTAGAGCGATTAGCGAATCGTACAACGACAACACGAAAGAAGGATCTGTGAAGCCCAGCAAGCCCAGGTCTGGAACAACCCCGTATCGCACACCCTGGAAGTGGCCTTGCACGGCATTTCGTGCATGTTGGTGAATTATGTCCCATTGCCCAATTTTTTCGAAGACGTACCAAAAACTCAACGCTGTATAATGCAAAATACCAAAGCAATAAGGGTAAGACATCATGGGCGTAGGAATGAACCAGATAAACAATTTCCAAAATTATGTCTTTGGCGGGAATCAGTCGATTCTCTTTTGCAATCCCAATATAAGTATGCGATGTGATAAAAAGTAATATGCTCTATAATGAAAGACACTGTAGCATGAAATGTTGGAATATATTTAAGTTTAAAATCGCCCAAAACCCCCCTCTCGCCCCACCGTCCAAAAAAAAACTATCCCCGGTAAAAGGCATCACTCTCGTACTTCACTTTATATCATCGCGTTATCCATCCTCTTCATAAATTCCAAGGGGTGTCCTTAATAATCCTTAGGTGGTAATATTTCCGCCCTTATTCCATCAACTCCTCATCGAGGAGTCGTTTACCGAGCATTCTTCCCAACCTTACCTTCCTCGCGAGCGTCATGCCTCCGTCATCTCTCATTCCCGTCCACTTTTCCAAACCTCTCTCTCCTCTTGCCAAAACCCAATTTTCCTTTTAAAGGGTTCCCCCTGCCCAATACCCTATATATACCCCTATTTCCTCTCCATCTCGGTTCGGGCGTTATGGGAGCAATTATTCTGACGGCAATCGCCAGCGGCATCATTCAAGGGGCGTCGGACTCTATTGCCGCGGAGAAGGAAAAGACATTTTCTGACGTGAAACATGACTCATGGCTGGGATTTAAGGGAGAGAGCACAGAAACGGCGCTCATCATCTTCAGGGGCTGAACATCGAACACAAATATTCTATTTCTTTTATTTTTTGACGCTATATTCTCAAACCTATTTAAAATCGTCTGGAGAGGCTGCGAAAGCACTTACCGCCCAACCACTATATACCGCTGCGTTCGCTTTAAATTATCACGCTCCAGACAGGCGGATGACAGAAACGTAAATAAGCTCGGAAAATGACGCAGGGGAGCCAAAGAGTGCCTCACTCATCGTAAGCCGCCTCATCTGCGGTACAAACTGCTCCTTATGGTGTTTACGGCACGTGCTACACATTTCCGCATCTGTAAGCAGTGAAATTCATGCTAATAGCCCGGTTGAATACCGCTATTAACTGGTTGACAGATTTTCAAGATGGATAAAATCTGGTCTTCTATTAAACTGACCTTAAAGGCCGCTTTACACGGTACATTTTATTTTAGAAACGAATGTATCATAGAATTTACAAGAAAATAAATGGAATTTGAGCAGGTTCTATTTCCTGTTTAGTCATTCAGACAACCATACAACTTTCCGCTTTACACGGTAAATTCTCCTCATGCAAGAGTTCATACATTCGTTTGTACAATAAAATGTACCGCGTAAAGCGGCATAACAATATATCAGACTTTCAAGACAGATTTTCAAGACAGATTTTCAAGATGGATAAAATCTGGTCTTCTATTAAACTGACCTTAAAGGCCGCTTTACACGGTACATTTTATTTTAGAAACGAATGTATCATAGAATTTACATGAAAATAAATGGAATTTGAGCAGGTTCTATTTCCTGTTTAGTCATTCAGACAACCATACAACTTTCCGCTTTACACGGTAAATTCTCCTCATGCAAGAGTTCATACATTCGTTTGTACAATAAAATGTACCGCGTAAAGCGGCATAACAATATATCTAGGAGCGAAACTGGGCATCCTAAAGTAGATTCAAAAAGGGAGTGGAGCTGCGGGTTAACACACAGCCTAAATTTTTCAACACGAAAAATAATTCCGTTAAAAATCCTTCCATAATATCTGCATCATTTAGATCCCGTGGATTAGAATTGTAATTATTGTTGTTTGGGGCAAACTTTTCACAAGTCATCATTAGCAGTTTGAGTAGCACGTACGGCGTAGAAAATTTTCGTAGCCCCGTTCCAAAAACTCTAAAGATTATTGCATTTGTATATTTTTCGAAGATCAGGACTACATTTATTTCCTCTCTCTCCCTCTTTTTCTCGGACCTGCGACCCCTGGACGGAGAAACGAACACGCTTTCCCAGTGCCTACCCGGCCCCAATGATACAACAATCGACATTAGTTTTAAAATTGAGATTGCCGTTAAGAGCGTAAAGCGAAAAAAGTGAAAATAAAGACTAAATAACCCCTCCCTTAATGATTGAGTAAATGAGATATACACAATAATACTTCCCCTAATGCTTTAATACACTCACCGGCTTTTATGGGACTCACATCATAATCAAAGTTCAAAAAAGTTATATATACAAGTTCAATGAACATTCTTCATACTAGCACTTTAATAGGTGATTGAGAGTTGTTCTGCACAATTATCGTAATATACCAGAGACTGGGCATTTTCTCACATTCTCTCTCATAAATGACTCGCCATAAGGGCTCTCTGTCACTTCACATACCCTCTGCCTCTACATAAGTCATCAAGCATCCCTCTTCTCTTCCTTCCACTTCCATCCTTACCGCCGTTCTATCCTCTATCGCCTTATACAACATATTGATAACTTACGCAACGCAATTGACGCCTTATACAACATACACATGGCCTCTAGCCAACTTTTCCGTTTTCTCTAGACCTCTGCCACAAAGTTCCTTAACCCATCACCATATCAACACATCCTTGCAACCAATCGTAACCTACATATTTTCCTCAGAATCCACAACTTAAGCGCAACCGATCTAAGTGCATTATCTCTCCGAAAGCCTGCGACTCTCATCAACCTATTTTTTACGTCTCTTCTCGGACTTCCTCTCATCCGTTTCTTTCCATTTCAAAGTAATTCCTTCGTCCGTGTGGTTCTCCATCTGATCTCACTATTACTTAACCGATTTTAGCCGAAAACTTCGTAGATACCAGTGATGTAGCCATGATTTAATTACAGAGTAGAGGTCAATGATGAGTGAAAGCAGGGCAGAGGGGGAAGAATTTTTTAAGAGCAAATATGTGTATCAAGGCCACTAAGAGTTCAACTGCTCCTGAGTTGTAGCAGCCATAAAATATTTCAGCTGTTAGAATAAAAACCTACTCTTTTATGTTTGTAATTACGAAAAAAGACATTGAGAAATTTCTTCAAACTGAACAATATATTAATACAAAATGACAAGTTAAAGATGAAGTTGAATCTCTTTCACTGCTCTTTTCTTTAAATAAATTCGAATTTTCTGGGTCCATCCAGGTTGAGTCCGGACCACATGGACCTCCCAGGCTACGTAACTGTAAATACATAAGCTGTTCATCGTAGTACCTTTATTTCCTTGCACTCTTGTAGTCGGCGCACGCATAGCGTGTAATATGTTAAAGAGGATGAGAGAGAATTTGAACAAGATATCTTGGACAGTGGAGTGTAAATGCTGTATCAATCCGTAAATTGCCAGCATACACACAGAAAAATATGAAAGCATGCGTAATTTTGCAGTCAAAAGTCAAGAAGGATATATGGAGAAAGGGACTGTTAAAACTTTGACAGATTTCAAGGACTAAGTCAAGCCTATCGCAAGCATTATTGACGATTTCGAATTTTGGAAGTTCTCTAAATCAAATACAGTTTTATATGTTAGTCACAAATGTGCAAAATAGTTAGCAAAGTTCTAAACATATAATGCATATATAGTATAATACTACATTATGTAAATATATGATATAATAATTATCAGCAAAGCAAAAGCAAACAGACTATAAAAGTTTACATAACAATTGAGATACTCAGTTATTCTGGGTTTTAAATTTTCGCTCATTCAGGCCAATGCCCAAAAATTTCAATTCGGAGGACTCCTGGTTAATTGATAGAAAGTGAATATTTTCCCTTTAATGTCAAATAATTATCGAAGTAATGTTTTTCTAAAATTAATGAGTAACAAATAAAAAAATCAAATTTTGCGTTAAGATTACTCCACATTCTCAGCACTGCGGGTAAAGTTGTAAGTTAAGTCCCCTCTATTCTCCCATTAGAAAATATTAACGATATATGCATACATAATACATAGACTTGATATTTCTTTGGATTCACTTCAACCCTCAATTTAAGGAAATTCCGTGAAATGAATTAAATGTTATTATAACTTCTATACTATTCACTTATACAATAACTTACCCTCTTCTTATATCAGTTACAAAATTATAATTACCTCACTACTTTTTTTGCAATCGAACTTGAAATGGCAAAGATTTTAATGAGATAACGAATTAAACATTAGGGTTTTGAGTATTTTCCTAACTAATACAATGTCATTTACGCAAAAAACTTTTAATGAGAACAAAAACTTGAAATGAATCGTACAAAAAAACGTAGGCCATCACATAACTCAAGGTATTAGGAAATAACTGCGGTGTTTGAAGTAAAAATGCGGAAAATTGCTGGAGGGGGAATGATAGCGTCTACCAAAGATGCCACTCCTCAGTTGCTGTAAAATAAGAGGGTAGAATATATAAATATCATTCTGGGGATACGTTTATAATCAACACTACCCATATCACAAGCAACCAATAAAATAATGGTGGAAATCAGCAGGCATTTGTTTTTCGCATGAAAGGACGCGGTAGAATCTACTGCACGGCAATGAAAGCTCATTTCTGACCCTTTAATTCCATTATTTTCGAAAAATGCTGTATTTTGGCGTTTTTCAAGGTTTCGATCAAAAATGAAAACCTATTATGGTTATATAAACCATACTTATGTACTTAAAAAGATTTAAGTTCTTCAATCCACTGCTAAATTATGTTACAACATAAAAATACGCACTGCAATACATATCAATTAAGTATTAACAACGATTAGTAAGCTGCAATTTTTTAAATTCATAAGCATCCTACGGGTTTTTCTGAATCACGTTAATCGACGTCGATTGTACTCTGGGAATCATGAAATTACAAAATGATGGAAATTGAATGGTCATGTAACACAAAGATTTTCACAGGACGTCCAGGACGCGTCCTGAGCCAAAAACTCCCTCATTTGTCACCTCCCCCGAACTATCTGACCTCATCCCTTCGACGAAAACAAGCAGAACTTGTCCAACACGCCTCCGTGCGCTAACGTACAACGACGTCGGGAGGTACACAAATATTTCATCTGGGACGGCGAATGGCGACAGGTCACGGGGCAGAGGATGCCAGGGAGCGGAGTCGACATCCCCGAGCCGTCGATCCGTATTGAGACGGCCGACCGAAGGGGGTCGTGATGACGGGGGCAATCCATGAGCAATGACCCGTCTCCACGTCTGCGGACTTCGATCGACACGGACACAAAAAGGCGACACCTTTCCGGAGATCATCCGTGGGAAGAAAGGATTTATCAAGGTCTGGGGACGGAAGGCTGGGAAAGAAAAGTGACTTGAGCCGCCCTCGACCTGAGTTTTCCTTCGTGTTTCTCCATGCGTTGCGCATATCATGCTACCAAGGATTCTGCAGAAAATTACATCGTCTGGAAGCCATGAGTGCCTCTACGGTGGAATCAATGCAAAAAGACCTATTTGGGGGTTAAACGAAGTAGTTATATAATTATATAACAGTAGGGCAAGCGTAAGAGAGTTAATAGCGTCTTGAGTGACCGGTTCCAAATTTCATTATTTTCATTTATTAGTTCGATTATTTCAAGTAGACAGGATCTGGTGGCGCAACCGAAAATAATCTCTTAGAATCAAATCGAGAATATTCCACATTTAAATGAGTATTCCACACATTTTAATTAAAATGACACTACTGAAAGTAAGAACGGTATTAAACAGAATCATTAAGATAATGAAGCATCATATCCCTTCTTGAATATATAACCACTTGTTGGGAAAGGATCAAAATTTCTCCACGACATTGATTCCAATCTGTATTGTTCTGTCTATAAATAAACATTTATTAGATTATTCTGTTGCATTCTCCGTTTGATTTTGGGGTTATGCTCGTTCTTTCCTGAGAATGTTGGCTTTTCTACTTTACGATATAGTTCCCCATAAGCTTCCTTACAATTTGAATAAAACAGGGCGAAAAGCAAGGACGTGTAATACCACCGTGGCTATTGATCGTTAAATGGATAAATGAGACAAGAGATGTGGGTGGGTAAAGCGTCAGTGTAATGGTTGGTGATATAAATGTGCGAGTTCTATAGTAAGTAGATGATGAAATGTTAGTCTGACAGTGAGTACTAGAACAAAAAGGAACTCCTGAATAACATCTATTAAGTCAAATAGAGAATAGATTTGAGGATAAATGCGTCGACGACTAGGTAGTTTTTGATAGGAAGAATGAAAAAAATGATTGCATGACGTATTATATTGATCAATGCACGTAATTCTGAATTACTCGAGGAAGTATAGGATTTGGTCGAATTTTTGTGAAAACTGGAATAATGGATGTAGAGACAAAAGGCGAAAGGAATGCACTACTGATTTTTATTTCCCTAGGAAATCGAAAATCGCAGTGTACGAATGAGTTCTCTTCCTGACGTCATCCTTCCTTAATCTTAATGTTCAGGGTTCCATTCCCGCTCCAAGCAGTTTTTTCCGTGGCAGTTTCAAAATACATACTTCATACCGAGCTAGAGACTTCGTCGAAACTGACTACTATTGACATGTCCTGTCATGGACGTCACGCTCCATTTAGTGTACTCATACCTCACCGATACTTAGGATTTTCATAGGGCGATTATTTTGTTCAGTAAATTTGATTATTTGATTTTTCCCCAAGAGTAAGGCAATTGAGCTCCAGTGTGCGGCGGGGATCGGGTTGGTGTGGTGGCTAGAGTACTGGCTAACCATACGGGTGGCCAGGGTTCAAATCCCTGCAGAGGTGGATGTTTTTCAGAGGAAACCCGATCTCTACTTGAGTGCCTTGTGAAGGGCACTTCAAGTACAGTACTCCGTCTGTCGGATGATACGTTAAACCGTGGTCACCTTGGCCCCTTTCGTTAAGAGCAGACTAATGCCGGCGCCGGGTTTCTTCTATCCACCCTTCTTCCATTACCTATCCCCTATGGCGCAAATGACCTTAGCAGTCGGTCGTCTCCCCAAACAAAATCCAGTGTGCGACGCATATTTAGGAACAGATCGACCAAAATGGAATTTCTCGATAATTAAGCTCATTGAAATATAACGGTTTCCATAACAAATACCAAAAATGAGGAATTCATACCCTGAAAGTGAAAGGATATTTTGCGCTACGGTTATGGAGATTAGGATCATGATTACAAGACTTCTAGGACGTTAAGGTTTTCAATGTATATTAAAGGAGTTCCCTTAGTTTAAGTCGAGATAATGGATTAGAATCGAATAGTGAGATAGATGTGCGAGATCACAGAGTGAGATTCATGATCAAGGGAAGAAAAAATTCTCTATTCGAGCAGAAAATTATTCCGTGACAGATACTCTCTCCTTCTACGAAATTCAGGCATCTTATCTTTCGTGTACTCGAGCATTAGTCTCCAGCTGGACGCACCAGCCAGCGGCGGAAAATCACTTCACCTCCAGAAAACGATAAGTTCCGCCACAGAATCGTTTCCGTTCCCCCCCCCCCCCTTCCATTCAAATTTCAAAGAAAGTAACATTGGGAACCAGCCTGGGTGAGACTGAAGTCTCGCAGAGAGAATTCATTAGCCATTGGAAATAGATAGAGAGAAAGATGGGGACTGTTTCTCATTTTAGATCTTCCATTCGTCCTCTACCCCACTGTTTTCAACTTTCAGGGCCAGGAGGCCCATTCACTAGCCACTCCCCCCTCACCCCCCAGGAGGGCAATGAGAGGCGTCTCGCTTAACGACGTTCTTTTATGAGAGAGAAAGAAAAGGTGGAAAAAAGAGCTAGTTTCAAGCCAGTCCTTAGTACCACCTCCTTCGTCTTTATTTTTTCCCAGGGATTGGAGACTTATGATCGCATTAAGTGCTCCTCATCTCCCAGGGATTCCATCGCCTTCCTCCTCAGCTAAAGATTAATTCCCAACGTCTCGTTAATTTCTGAGAACATTTTCTTTCATTTTTATTACTGTTGTCCTATTACTTAAACATAAAGGTCGCCGCGTCGAAGTGAGACTCGAAAACATCCAGAGAACCTTCTAAAAAACAGCGGAATGCCGGGACTGTGTGACATAGGCTCAAAAAGATGAAAAACATCTATACTCAAAACGAAAAAGGAGAGCCTGATCGCCAAAATCTAAAGCACTCACGAAAAGATACACAAGTTGACATGTTAATACGAATTTTATACAAGGAGCGGGTGATAGCTGTTCTAAGAGTACCGAGTCTCCATGTAGAAGGCCCGAGTTAGATTTGTGAAACGTTTTAAGACAAACTGAGCAATGTGACGGGATTGCAAAAGGGGTTAGGGTAGGAATTAATAGATTGTCAACATATCAAAGTTCAAAAAAGGATTCGATGCAGTCTATATTGCCATTCAGTTCATTTAGATAAATCTAAAGAATTATGGCGGAAACTATCACAAGCATAAAATTAAGAAAATTTATGACCGAACCGCCATATTTATAATGTCATTTTATCTGAGGACTACGGGAGCATTATACGAGTAGTTGTAATAAATGTCTTCCATAAAATTCCCATCACAACTAGGTACACTGACCTTGTCATTGAGGCTAATTAACTATAATAATTTCTAAGATCTCATCCCGAAAGTAGTGTACCGCATGATTAGGCACTCCACACGGATTAATATCTCTTCATACAAATGAATAAGTAGCAATAGAAATTTTAATTGGCGGTTTTATCTTAATTCGTATATTGCATTTCAGCATGGCTGTCAACGTAGCGCATTCGCTTTGTTCTCCTGGCTGTTTTCTGGTCCTCGCCTAGAGGCCAGAGCAGCGTGCGACGATTTCAATTATACTGAGAGTAAAAACACCCCGAGATTCCACCCCACATTTAGGATTATAGCAATACAATTTTTACGATCGTAAACTAAATGATAGTCAGTCCTTGTCAGAGGACATGTAACGGAGGACTACTTAGCACCATTAATTGTGGAGAAGGTGACACCGAAGCCAGTTTTTTGTCAACTTTTTCTTGATTCTCTAAAGATTCCAACTGACACCAACCAGTTTCCTGGACCTTCATAACGCTAATGACCTCAGTTGTCCGTGTTAACTCCCAAATTCCATACTTACGAAATACGAAGACACACCTTAATAGGTGGGTGAAGGTGTTACGGCATAAACAATAGAACAGCTAATAAATGTGATAATGATTTGAAATTTAAAGAAAAAATGTGCTGAATAGGAGAAATTTTCTCGCACGCGCACGTGCACGCAAATTACGCGCACGGATTTAAAAAATATTAGTATCAGAGGTATATTAATGACTAATCCTAATGATTTGGAAACCGATCTTATCTTTATCTTCAACGTAAAACCAGAACCTGCCCCATGCGTTCTCCACAGTAGATCCAAATAATGGCAACTCTCAGGCATCCGAGTTATTACCCCGCTGAGCGCAAATATACTCCCTTAATTTCATAGGCATAGCTTCGACATGATTCCTTCAGGACAGGGAATTGGGGTGAGGAACTTTTTCAGGTTTAAGTTACCAATACCAACGCACGTGGCGCAGAAAATAAATATCGTTCAGGACAAATTAGACGGCTTCTCACGCCGCTTTTCCGTCATTTTTTTCGGAAAATGGCAATGACCCGACGTAATTACGTGGCTGCGCAATCGTAGTCCGTCAAGGTAAGAATATGAGTTGGGTAAATGGATGGGAATGAGGTTACCGAGAAATGTTAGCGGCAAAAGTAAGACGGATAGGGTGGGAGTATGTGAAGAAAGTGTGCAGAATGGATGCTCCGGTAATGAGTATGTATGCATGACGTGAGCTTCCTTATTTGGTCACTTCGAGAGAATGGATACGTACAAATAACGAAATTGCACCTTACGAATGAACAGTGAGATAGTTTGGGGAAGGCGGAGAATCTAATGGATGAGTGTTGCAGGAAATAACCTGAGGAAGAAGATTAATGGATATCTAAAAAACAAGTCAGCACGAGGTGAGCAAGGCACGAGCATAAGAGAAGCGAAAGAGGTATGCAGGAACAAGGTACCATTATCATTAAGGAAATGATCAGAAAGTCAGCTTTGTTGTCCTCACAGAAATACCAAATTCTTTCACTTTGCCGACTCCGAAAAGAATGACGTGATTGGTGCGTATGTAAGTAGCAAGAAGTATAGAATTTTCCAGCGAAAAAATGGTCCATTCTGGGTTTAATATCACCGATATATTAGAGATCTTTACCACCAAAGCGTGAACCTATGAATCGATCGAAGAAAGCCGGAGAGCTGGCTTTCAAATGGGCGGTATCGAACAGTTTTCCAATCGTTTACCTCGATAAACGTAAAGGGTAAAGAGGGAGGAAGTCAGGGAGAAAACAACGTACAGAGTGACACAGCACTGGCCAAAAACAGCGTAGTACTGAAGCGTCTATGATTGGATAAAATTTTTTTTTAATTTATTTTTTTTTTTAAATCTTTACTACCCCGAATACAGCACGATGTGCCAATTTACGTCGGGTGAATAACAGTAACAACGGACGAGACACAAACACCCATGTCCTGGGCAGATAATATTTTACCCAGGCGTGACTCGAACCCGCGACCCTAAGATTAGCAGGCGAGGACTTTATCCCGCCGCCACCGGGACCGACATTGGCAGTACAGAACGGAATAGCATGTAATCTGGCTTTTATCAGAACGAAATGACGAGGCACAATCTGCAATAGCAAATGGATTTACCTGGAGAATGAATAAGGCAATTATTATGAACAAGAAAAAGCATTGACAGGACGGAAAGCAATCCTGAAATGAATGCCTAGGCTATAACTTGATATCTTATAGAAACTTGAGATAGGAAACCGAAACCGATAATGCAACTCGACCTGCGAAATAAATGTCTCGATAGTTGAGAACCCCTTCAAACTTAGGCTCTTCTGCATAAAGCTACTCAAAACGATGAGTAAACTCGCTTGAATCTCGTGCTTGTAACCGTAAATTACGAAGATTTCCTTTCAATCTACCATATGGTCCATGCACTTCATCAGGCTTTCAAGCAGACTTCATTATGGAATTGAAAATTGGCATCCTCTTTCCAACGACTAGAACTTCAACGAAAAATTGCCGAAGGCAAAACGCATAAATCGCACGGCGCATTTAAAAAGATAGAGAAACAATTCCATTCTATTTTCAGTCACATGTATCTAAACTGTGGGTGAACTACACATTAAGTCGTCGGATGAAGTCAAATATCTGAGAATTACCTTAACTTCAGACGCATCGTGAAGATTACACATACTAAATATATGCAGATTGGACGAGAAGAGAAACAGAATTCGTCGAAGGGCTTCGAATGAAAAAGTGAAAGAGAGGAGCTACTTCGCTCTTGTTAGACCTTACCTCGAATACGTCGCGAGCATTTTCGACTCTGGACAGAAAGAGCTAGACAGAAAAATAAATAAAATACAAATGAAAGCAGCGCTCCGAGTAAAAAACACTACTAGAGAACATTTAGTGTTTTTCAGCCTTTAGAGGGATTAGGATGGGAGCCGCTAGAGATTCGGAGGCTACATGATATGTTTGAATTGCTCGAGAAATTCAGAACAGGTGTGTTTCAGCACAATACAGAGAACATCGTTTAGACGCCGTACTACATCTCTAAATCTGATACAAGCAATAAAATATGAGATATACGTTGCCAAACATATTGCTGAGACCTGGATATTGGTGGTCAAGCTCTCATCTCTTCCGGAAGGAAACACTTGTTTTCCTCTATTCATAAGCATGCATTCGCTGCATTTCTCTTTCAATATGTCTGTCCTGATATTTGGCAGAGCTCAACCCAAGAGAAATAGCCAAGAGAAACTATCTCAAAAGTGTGACCTTTTACTTTCCTTTCCTTGTCTCGGCTTTCCTATATAATCGCACGGAGAGATCCGTCGGGTCATTTCGGATCTTGGTCATTCTTCGACCAAGTCATGTAGCCGATTCCAAGGAGTTGAGGTGTGGGCGCCCGTGCACCAGTAGCCATAACGCCATCCATCCGTACCTAATACCGCAACTTCTCTCTTTCCCGAGAAATGGTGTTCTTGTTTGGATATTCGAGACGCAAACTTTGGTTCCTTTAACTATTCAATGAAATACCTGCTTTAGAGAAACTGCTATTTTCCTTTCAAAACCTCTTTGATATTATTCCATCCTCGACACCAGAGCAAGAACCCAATCTTTCAAAGTGTACCGCGTGTCCGCGTGCGTCGTTGCGTTCCAACGTACTTCTTCTCTGCGCGGTGCTCACTACAAAATGTACAAGAATTCGTTCTTCCCAAGAACAATAATTGACCATGATAAAAACTGAGCCCCCCTCCAAGCACTCAACACCCCCAAAATACACATCGCCATTTCACCTCCCTACGTATACTACCTTCTCCTTTACACGGCTGGTGTCCTACCACGCCAATGTGGCGGCACGCTGAGTAGCATGAGGATGAAGATGAAGATACGTGAGTTGCTTTAGGATATCTGCATATTGGAATTGAAGAAAATGAAACTCTAAGCTCCTCCAAAAATATTGTTCCCAAGACTATAAGTTAGACGCTAAATTTGAAACATGCGAAATGTTGATTTTCCTCCCCTCGAAACAGACAAGAATGAGTAATCAAGTCCTACCGTAATCTGTCAAGTTGGGCTTGCCCTAGGGGTTAAAATTGAATCAACTGATATGGACTATTCTTACAGACTTAATGCCAACGGACAATTAAACAAAACCAGACCTCCCGCTATCAGAGTTCGCTTTACGAGATCCACAGTAGCGCAGAAAATACTAGAGGGTCGTAAGGTGAAAAGGAATTTATCAATAAAAGACCTTGGCTGGAGTGATTCAGTTGACAACTTTATTTATGTAAACGAGTCTCTTACTGCTATAAACCGTAAAGTGTATGCAAAGGCAAGAGAACTAAATAATAGTGGAAAACTGAAGTACCTCTGGATTAGAGGGGGCAAAATTTCGCTAGGGTCGATGATGGAAAGGAACGACATCTTTTGCGTACTGAGGAGGATCTCCGTGTCCTCCAATGACTCGAGTAGGTAGTCCATCTGTATCAGGAGCCGTATTCAACAACGTGAATGACCTCAACAGTGAACAGAGAACTACACCTTCTCATAATGCTACTCTGAGTCCCACAATCAATATTTGCCACGTAAACGCTCAGTCACTGCCTGCGCACATCGATGAATTTCGACATTTTTTTGTGAGTGGTCATTATGATGTGATTGGAGTTTCCGAGTCTTGGTTAAAACCTTCTATCCCTTCTGAGTATATCAGCCTGGATGATTATATATTGCTACGAAATGATAGACTGTCAAGAAATGGCGGTGGAGTATGCTTGTATGTCAAAAGATGTTTTAATTATAAGATACTTTCTACATTCAATGAAAATCATAATCCAGAGTTCATTTTCGTTGAAATATCTTGTTCCTATGGGAAAGTTGTAGTGGCAGTAGTATACAGACCACCAAAGGTCGGCTACCTGAGCGACTGTTTCGAGTCTACGCTCGCCGGTCTTCTTCCGTCGTACAACAATATTGTAGTATGTGGGGACTTTAACTCTGCTTTGTTAAAGGACACGCACGATAGTAAATACATAAGGGACTTATGTCATCGACTCAATTTGTCACTGGTGCCATTCAATCCGACTCATCACCTCCCTGAATCCAGCACTCTGTTAGACTTATTCATTACGGATGACCTTTGTAAAATTAAGGAGCATGGTCAGTGTCCTGTCCCTTTCCTATCTAATCATGATTTAATTTATGTAAAATTTGTCCTCAAAGTTCCGCAGAGTAAACCAAAGGTAATTACCTATCGCGATTTCAGCAAATTCAATCTATCCAGTTTTCAAGAAGAGTTTGAAAATGCAATATGGACGGATTTCATCTCGTCAAATTCTGTTGACAAAAAGGTGTCAATTTTTATATCAAATTTAAATGAACTATTAGAGAAACATGCTCCTGTAAAAAAGTTTAAACCAAAGCGAAATTTGATCCCATGGATTACCCCTGAAATAACACAAATTATAAACCAAAGAGACGTAACTCGTCGCAAATTCATACGGTGTAAATCCATAAAACTGTTTCAGGAATATAAAACACTAAGAAATGACGCTCAAAGGCTAATGAAAAGGGCTAAGGAAGAGTATTATAACCGGTGTTTCTTAGAAAAGTGGGACTCCAAATCTATATGGAATGAGATTCGGAGATTAGGACTTGTTAAATCTCGAAATGATGACGAAAAACTAAATGTCTCGATGGATGAATTGATTGAATACTTTTCAGGATCGTCCACTAATACGAATCCCAGGTCAACACTTGCTTGAATTTCATGCTTGTAATAAGGACGCGATGAACTGCGAGGTGTTCAATTTTAACGAATTTGGTAACAAAAATTTTTACTTCCCTAACCTAACCCCACAGTTGATGCTAAAATATTTTCACACCATCAAATCTAATTCAGCCGGAATCGATGGAATCAGCTTAAAAACGCTGAAATAGGTTTTTCCAGCGATATTACCGGTATTGCTCGACATATACAACTGTTCACTAACGTACTCCATTTTTCCGGTCGCTTGGAAGACTGCTATTATCAAACCCATAAAGAAATCCAGGAATCCAACACAACCGTCACATTATCGCCCAATCTCACTGTTATCTACAATATCGAAACCACTTGAGAGATTTGTTCACAATTCAGTTGTTGATTTCTTATCATTAAATAATTTGCTTGATAAATAATACAAGTTCTTTTTTAACTTGGTGGTATTCCATTTTTATATATCAGATGATTTAATGGTAACATTTACAAAAACCACAACTTATGCTTGCTAGCTATTGCTTGATAAATACCAGTCAGGATTCCATAAGGAACATAGTACTCAAACCGCCCTTATTAGAGTGACAGAAGACATTCACCTCTCTATGGACAATAAGAAAATCACCATCCTTGGGCTTTTTGACTTTACCAAGGCCTTTGATCGTGTCGATCACGGTCTACTAATCAAGATGCGCCGACTGGGATTTTCTCTACCAGCAGTGCAATGGTTTCGTTCATATTTATCTCAGAGAACTCAAGCCATAAAAGGAGATGGAGGTCAACTTTCTAGTTTGTCAATAGTCCCTTGTGGTGTGCCGCAGGGCTCAATTCTCGGCCCTCTTCTTTTCTCCATATTTATACGTGATCTACCCCTTTCAATTGTTCATTCTAAATATCAATTCTACGCAGATGACTTACAAATTTACCTCGACTGTCACCCATCTCGCATCGGTAGGGCTATTACAAAAATGAATGAAGACGTTTGCAGCATTTGCAACTGGGCCAATGAAAATTTGTTGAAAATAAATCCTAATAAAACGAAATCTATTATAATCGGCACTGCTCAGTTTGTCAGCAAACTAAATTATGATGTGATCCCGAAAATTAAAGTTGAAAGTACTGAAATTGAATACTCAAAAGAAGTAACAAACTTAGGTATACATATTAATAACACACTTACCTGGAATGAACATGTATCATCTGTCTCAAACAAGATAAACAAAACACTAGCGCAGATTAAACAATTCAAATCTTTAATTCCACCGGAGTTACGAATGAAGCTTGTCAATTCTTTGTTAATTCCACACATTGATTATTGCTCACTTGTATTTTCGGACTTAACTGGTGAATTACTAAATAAGTTACAAACTATGTTAAATTCTGGTATAAGATATATATACAATGTGAATATATATGACCATGTGACCCCGTATTATGTTAAGTTAAACTGGCTAAAATTAAAGCATAGAAGGATATACCAACTATCTGTTTTCATATATAAAATTTTATCTTGTAGAGCACCGGATTATATCTATGAAAATGTAATTGCAAACCTTAGTGATGTATTAAATAGACCTGTTCGAGTCAGAAAACGATTTAAAGTTCCTAAATGTAGAACAACTGTATACCAATTATCCACTATTAATTCATGTATAAGGGTATGGAAGATATTCCTGACTATATATTGAATGCTAAAAATTTAAACCGATTCAAATTAAAAATGTTTGCATACCTGATTGATGAATGTTATGGTGATTGAGTGTGTACCTCAATCGTTCTCACATTAATTGATTTTTGTTCTTTCAAAGAATGTAAGTTAAATTCATTAAAAGGCTCTTGTATATTTGTATATATTATACTGACTTGACTTGATAATTTTCTTTGTACAATCTGTCATTGTATTTGATTTCATATTATGTTTGTATTGTCCGTGTTGTTCAAGCAAGGTGACTTGTAGATTTATTTTTCCTTAATACCACAGAGCTTGTTTTTTTTCTGTATCGATTGCATGTTCCATAGGTCCTGTCCTAGAACAATAAATTTGTTTTCTATTCTATTCTATTCTACCGTAAGAATTTTGGCCGACAACCCATTCGTCGTCCGCATCTGGCATTTCGCAACGTGTAAAAAATTCACTGTTCAATGAGATTCAATAATATTTAATAAGCCATGAACAACTTACCAATTCTACACCATGATGTAGAAATCAATGACTTAAGTAAATAAGGACTGTATACAAAAAATTAGTAATTTCGAAGCATAAACAAGGATGGCGTCATTAAATAAAAAAGAACTAGACAACGGCGGACCTTTGTACAAGTACCTAAAACATGTCATCATCTACAACGAGGGCGTAAATTCAACTATTTCTCTCCCCATTAATTTGGTTAAGAATTAATCATTTTCAGAAAAATTGCGAATGCAACCTATGCACCGTGAGGTTACATCAGAGGTACAATATGTCTAGCATTTGAATACGAAAAATACGCGCTTCCGAAAAGATAAAACTTAAATGTAATCGGTTGTGGTATCAAACAATGAGAATAATCCAACAAAGTGAAAGCGTACGAAGCGGCCACCACCGGACCCATCAGATACTAGCCGCTTAAGGAGGTGAACGCTGAAGGGAGGGAAAATTTTCATTGCTTTTATGCACAGGAAATTCATCCCATTCCCAAAAAAATCGGACGCTAAGAGAGGTGACCACTTAAGTGAGTTGGCCGTGTAGACAGGTTTCACTGCATTTCGTTTTCGGAAAAAAGAGCCAACGACTAGGTATATTGGTGATAAATAAAACCACAAGAGACACTTCCTCCTTGAAAACATAAACCTCAACAGAGAGGAAGGGTTCCTTAAGAAGGACCTAGAACCGAAGTCTGAAAATGGTGGGAAAAATAAAAATACCTCCACCAATCAAAACCGGCCTGACCTGAGAGAAAAACCATATGAACACGGCACCTTGACACCCGGCATTAATGGCCCTGAAGACGATGAAGAAGTCTTTCATCGAAACGTCGGCAAAGAAGTTGGAGCACCTCACCCGGACGGAAACCAGAGAAGAATTAACCTCAATAAACACACAAGTTAACAAACGTAACAGATGATGGATTGCGTGCACATCATTTAAGGTTTCGTCACTAATCGCAAAAGAAAATTAGTCCATTCATTCATTCGGCGCAGGAGATTAAGGAGCACTTACGACAAAAACATTTCTTGACAGCGGTGATTTCAGCGAACGATTCAAAAAACTTGGTCACGGGCGCATGTTAACTTCACTGATACAAATCGTTCGTAACCTGGTGTAATTTTGTTACACGGATGAAGCACCAAAACTCTCTCCAACCGACAGCGGCACCCGTTCTCGGAGGACCATTTTCACCGTCCATTGTTAACCGAGTTAGTACTCGAAGTCAACACTTAGTAGCGGTGGCATGTGGCGCAGAGGGAAAATTGGATTCGACGGAAATTCCAGGAAATGGAAACTCATGATGGTCCAGGGTGGACAGTGAAATGAGAATGGTAACTGATGCAAATTGGAAAATCATGGCAGGAATAACGAGAAGGTTTCGCCGCAGGAGGTGCTAGATGCATGCTCAGGTCAACAAAGGAGATGTAGGCTAGCGCTCACAGCACAGGCATCCCTATTAGTGATTGGGGACAGGCAACTTTTAGCAATTCATGAAAAATCAGCACGCAAATATCAGAAGAGACGATAAAATCAGGCAGAGGTTGACCCCTGAATTTTCATATTTCATCAATGGAACAGGTACAAGGCTGAAATAAATGTAAATGACAATAAAGATGGATGGATTGTAGCTCTGTTATTGCGAAAGCTAAGTATATTAAAAGTTTACGTGCAGGTAAACACATGAATTCTAAAGAAAGTGAAGATGAAATGCAGAGAAAATATTTTCTCAGATAATCAGGGCTTAAACTTCGCTAAATATATATTATAGTAGCAGGCTGTTACCAAAGAGAATTCGTTAAAAATATCTGTTGGTTAACCGGTCTACAAAATATTCACCATTCAAGAGATCGGTAAGCTAGTATTCTTATGAACAATCTCAAAAAGTAAATGAACAATGTTGAATGAACAATCGAATAGAACTAGGACAAATAAAAGGGCAAAAGCTTTTCCTAATGGGGGCTTAACGGAATTTTTAAGTCAAAGATGAACGCGAGGTTGTGACAGTCCTTCTCCAGTTTTAGAAGCATAATCATGAAATATGGCGCGGAGTGGGTAATGGGCTTTAACAGCTAACTCGAGGGGAAGGCAGTAGCGAAGACAACTTAAGAGATTCACTTCCCTCAGAGTATTTCTTAAAACGGCAATGTATCGCGAGCCGTTCATCTTAGTTGATCAATATTTGACAATTACTTTGCGATGAATCAGTGCTCAAGGCGCAAACTAAATGCTGGTTTCGGTCCAACGAAGTAAAAGGTGTTACAATTTTGAGCTGCGTAATCTTGAATTTTTTTGTTTCTTTTTCATACAGCTTATGGATTATAATTCTATTTTTATTGCATCATTTTACGCTTTTATATCCAATAATCTCTATCACATCGTCCGAAATCCTAATACTTTCCCGAAATTTTCTAAATTTCCCAATGTTACCCCAATTTGTTCACCCACAGGCCCAGGCTGCAGCTTTATACGCGCATCAATGTAACTTGAAAACTAGAGAATAAGTCCCTTGAAGAGAATAAAGCAGTTCGGGATTAACAAAAATTTAGTAAGTTTTACGTAGAATATTCAATGGACGACCGGTTTCGTCGAATACTCGTGGTCGACATCATGAGGTACATAACAACATTACGTCACTCCTGAACATTAAGGAAAAAATTTTCAAGTTCAGCCAGAATCTATTGAGTTAGAATAAAGCAGCTTAGACATATATACAAGCCACCATAAAAAGTGAATTCACATATGGCACAGCAAGCATAATCTGATAATTAACAATTTAAGTGGCATGCGGGCAGCAACAGAAAATGGTAACAGACCGATTTGTATTCCGTGCAGAATTAAATTATCAAAGAGTAATTAATACACACGTGTGAAGTCAGTAACAGAGTGTGGAGTTCTTAATAGCGGGGCCACAATGAATCAGCAGCTAATGGGTGAATTGAGCCATTTAGGGGTAATATTGGGAAATGAAGGAAATTTCTGAAAAGCATTAGGATTTCGGATGGTGTGAGAGACATTATTGGGTACCTATGAAAGCTTAAAATTATGCAATAAAAACAGCAAGATGCATAATAATTCATCGGCTGTATGAAAAAGAGACGGAGAAAAAATTCAAGATTATGGGGTAGAAAATTATAATTCATTGAAGATTAGGTCGGAAGCGGGTAAAACTCGAAGGGAACTCCTCGATGAGAGCCCTCGGTTGTTACTGGAAACGGTGGCGAGCGAAGAGCTACGCGGAAATTAAAGGCGCTGTCAACGACGTTCTTGAAGGGATGGGTATCTAGGATGTCTATGATAATTTTTTGCTCGTTCCTCCGGGTTCTGAACTCATATTACATCTTCCATGCCTTTTTTTACTTTCATTTTTTAAAACTATTAATCGTTTATCACGAAAAACTTAGGTTGTGCAAGCTCTTTTGACTTTTTCGACCTCTTTCCAAAATGGCATAAAATTGTGAAGAACTACCACGAGGCAAAACCGCAGGGCAGTTTACGAAAATCCCAGCGTTGTATTGGGCCACAAAGACTACTATGATAACCCCAAGCCAAATGAAATCTGCAAAAAAAATTTTTCTTTGGAGGATCACCTCTAACGCATACACCGTGATTCGTGGCACGATTGTCATTGGAAGTACCGATATAAGGGTACAGAGTAAGGAACGAACAGTCTAATAAGCAGACAATATTGATAGGAAACCTATGCTTGCGGTAGATAAAATAAAATTTTGGATCGATTTTTATGATAAAATTAAAAGAATACTCCAGGCTCAGAACATCAAGCATATCTCTGAGGCTTGTAACGCACTCCGGGGTCGGTAGGCAACATACCTCAAGTCGCCTTGAGAATGGGTAACGAGTCGGAACCCGAAACGTCGGCTGCCTATGAATATCTTACCCGGTGGCGAGGCCGAGAAATTTACACAAACATATCTCAATTTACTAAACATTGATTCAACAATACGGGGCAAGAATGATTCAATCGCAATGTAAAGATGAATGTACAAGACTCTGACGAATACACGTTGAAATCGATAGTGCCGAATAATAATACCAATGAGAATTAGATATTACTGTATCGGTCACTATAATTCAACTACCCCATTCAAAATATACGGTAAGGTTGTCGATTCGTTAATTTGTTGAGCAGACATGGATTAATCAAAAAAATTAGAATGGTTTTCATAACAACCTAGAATTGGCAGGTAAAAATATTATGGAGACAAACTGAGGTGACCTGTTTACCGAAAATACCCACACTAAATTTTATGCCAAAAGAATCTGAGACGTTTTTATGGAAAAAAAAAGAAAAACAATGGTATCAAAACAATAGTCACATGAAGCTACCGCAAAAGAGAACATACAAATGCTCCAATAACTATTTACTTCGAGAAGTAAAAACACTACGATGTCTTCAACACTTGGAGCGGGAATAAATGACGCCGTTAAAAATTCGACTGCCACCGCATCAGTCCTTGACACACGAAAATCCTGGATATCACGGACAAAATCCCTAATCGCGAGAAGAGAGAGAGATTATCCAGGAGAATGTGTCCTCGGTTTTTAAGGAGGCATCAATTTTGAAGGTTTTTCGGTCAAAGAAAAGTTAAATTTCCACGCTATTTCAGTGTAACTGAATGGTTCTAACGCTACGACATCAAGTGGATTCGCCTCATCGGATCTTTCGGGGTTTTCAAGAATTTGTAGAAGATAGCCGCTAATCAGTAAAAGCAGATTTACAAATGGAAGTGAACTACTATGGAAGTAGCAAATACGGCGATATCCCAATATTAATTACTATTTGCATGGTATAGCTCAGCTTACACTAAAACTGTGCCTTATCCAGAGAAAAAAACGGAAACAAGCAATGACTACGACAGTTGAGAAGAGTTGTGAATTTTGGTAGTCAACACGTGAACTAAACCTTTTGAGTTCGTAGAATTCTTTGAAATACATAAAATCATTGAAGCCATCAATTATTCCGTTATTCATCTCAAATGTGACTTCTGAAGTCTGCACATTCTTTGTATTCAATAAATTTTAATTTCAAGGAGCTAGTAAGGAGAAGTTTACAGTACGTAATTCAATAATCTTATTTATATTAATCCTCAGATTGTCTTATTACTGCAACACTGATGAAGAAAACGTCATATTGAACAACGTTAGCAGGAGGTGCTTCATCGTGTTTCATTGATGGCCAACCATCCGAAAAAGCAATTTAACTAATTATCCGTTATTAATTTTACAAAGCAAAAGCAGGTCCCAAATATTTCTCCTAAAGTATTCAACCGGATGATTAGTGTTCAGCAATTTTCCATTCCACTCTCCTGCCAGCCAACCGCTTCATTCCCACATAATCATTTGCATTGACTTACTTCATAGTTTGCAGTGTCATTCATATCCAATCTCCAAGTGAACAAACATAATGATAATAAAAATTCCTTCTCAGGTAACACAATTAGCCCTTCAGATTTTTAATTCCTGTTTCCGGAGAGATCAGGATTTTACCGAAGACAACATAACTGGAAAATCGAAATGCTACGATCAAGCAACATGGATGCCAGTCTTTTTCTCGTAGAAATTAGAACAGCTGAAGATTTAGAACCAATTACCACCCCTACCTCAAACTCTATCGCCATGGAAGTCTTCTGCACACTGAATTGCTAATTTTAAACGACTCATAAGACTATAGCATAGAAGTAACGTTCAGACGAAAAGCCTCAAGAATATTTGTGGAAAATTAAAAAGAAATAATCAATAAGGCCAGAGCAAGTCGCAAGCGGACTGTTGATCTTTTTTCAAGCCTCGAAGACGAAGAGCGAAGCGTTCTTGCGTCCTTCCAGTTGATTTTTCAAGTGGCCGGAATGAAAGGGGAAGTTTGGTCTGCGTTCTCCATTGGTGTGCGCACTGTAGAGCAGAGAGTACAGCAGCTTCCTTCCTTCGCTTCTTTTCAAAAGGCCACCAATACCCTCCTCTTCCACCCTTTCGTCGCTTCCACTCACTCGCGTCGCCTCCCTCAACCGCTTCCACATCTCTCTCTCTCTCGCCCTTTGGCCCTCTTACCCTTAAAAACCCTTTTTGCCCTTCCAACTCTGAAGCTCGCACCCCTCCCCGCTCTTCTTCCGCCCCTCCGGCGACCCTCCTTCCCCTTCGCACTCGCTCCCCTCCCCCCCCCCCCCCCCGCCGCCTTCAACTTCCTGATTCCACTTCGTTCCAGAGCGGCGGGGGCATCCTCAATCGATCCCCCGAAGCCCTGAAAACCTGGAACGGAGCCCGGCTTTATATATTTCTCGCCCTTCCGCACTCACGCACGGCCTTACTCCATCGCCCTCACTCTTACTACTAAAAATACTATTAGAAGAGCCACTACTGTTAACGCTATTGCCATTAAAATTGGTGGTTTCAGGCGTAACATTATGGAGTAAATTCATATTAGAAAGAAAATCAGAAATTTTGCGATATATAATACACATACACATAGTTGAAAACTCAATTGCTATGAATAATGATGTTAGGCGACTTTAAAGGTTTTCAAAAATATGCAACCATCTCTAATTAAAAATATGTATAGTTGAAAAACTACAGTCAGAATAATTTGTAGTCATTAAGTCTTAATTTGTCCTTCTACTACTGCCTCTACAACCATTATCGAGGGACGCTAAACTATTCTGAATGTTTTCCCACTCCACAGGCCCACATTCTATTTTGATAGACGATCCTATATTGTATCATCCTTAAAGTTTATTTATCATACTCTTTATTTCATCATCATATTTACCAAACAAAGGATGTATTCGTATCAGATCTCAATACAAAAAAAGGTTGACCAATTTTCAGGAATGAAACCATATGACTGGCATTGGCTACACATACTTATTGATTTTATAATTTTAAACTTCAAAAATACAGTTATTCAACTTTGTCAAAATATTCTAAAATCGACGTATTGAACTCAGCTGAGTTTGAAAAGTCAAAAAGTTTTTTGACCAAAACAAATTTTCTATTCAGGTTTTAAATTGTATAAATGAAATGCTCAGACCTTTTAGGTTTCGAATTTTCACCAACCTACGCCGATTGAAAAAATACGTAAATTTGAGAAATACGTGTATGTAATTGTAAGTGGTAGGTAGTAATTTTGAAAAATATTTTCAGAGTTAAATATAGGTTTTCCAACTGTTACTAGGTTATGGAAAGAAAATTACAAATTATACACGGGTATAGCTCTTCCATGTTGGCATAATTTTATTCTCTCCGCTCAACACTTAAACTAAAGCCCTATCGGGAAACGTGCTCATCATCAGCAGTCGTTAATCCAATGAATGGTTTTCTGCAGCACTCCACTCTATTATCGTCTCTGTCAACCGCTTCAATCCCACATTCAACGCATAATTCAAAAAGAGGAACTTCAAGATTTGTGCGATGTATTCCATTATTTCATTGGTCTTTCCAAAACAGTTTCCAGTAATCTGCTGAAAACTTCATGTGCCCTTCACTGCTTAAACAATGAACACATACTATAATTGATAGTAAATAGCTGTTATATCGAATATAGAGTAACGTACTCGTAATAGAAATCAGGCGTTGTAAAACTGTCCTTAACTGAAATTCAGTAATTCAATGAAAAAATCCATTTCCTCTTCCTTTCACTTTAACCACCCAGGTTGTCGACAGCTCCCTTTGATGCCTCATTTTTTTGTTAAAGGAGTAGAAATATAACTTATATCATTATGTCATTTTTTTCTCTAATTGTTTCACTAAATATTTGCAATGGTTCAAATATAATTATAAGGATTTAACAATAAAGTTTTTAGAGATTCACTAAAAATTACTGGAACTTTTAAAAATACAAGCACTAACCCCAATGTGACTACTTTTAATTACTTCTCGTCTTCAAATAGTTAATACGACCAAATATTTACTGCAACAAAAGCTTTCGTAAAATAACATGATTGAATTTTTACAAGCTTTCTAAAGCACAGTCGCAAAAAAGCTCAACTGTAATACTAAATGCTATATCCCGGTAAATCCAAAGAATTTAACCAAGGACGAAACTAAGATATTGCCTAAAACCGGGTATCACCATTTGGGGTGCTCAACCCCCTTATAATAGGGGAGCCAGTAAGCAATCCAGCAGTCGCGAGAAAATATTTTTTTTTAATAAGAGTGCTTTTTATTAGGTTTTTAATGACTTTAACCTTGTTTTCATATTTTTGCACTTTGCGATACGTTGTACGTTTATGATTAAAAACTGAGCAAACAAATAATTTGGTCACCTTCACTTTTATTCTTATAAATAATCTTACTCAAAGAGGAGTGAGAGCATACTAAAAAGTTTGACGCGTGTAGGGCATCAAAAAGGATTGGCACCACTAATATAAGAAAAACTATCCAGTAATTAAATATCAATGATATTGACCACTAATAGCTTTCCGTATGAGATTAGAAAGTATTTTGTGAGGGCAGCGTTCTTCACCCTCGATATACATTTACTTCCTGATGATGCTATCTACCCCGAGTGAAACTAAGAATGAAATACATTTTGAACGAACGAACGTCCGGCTTGATACATAAATCACTTCCAGAAAAATATAAATGAGCCACAACCTTTATAATACAAAATCATATCACTAATAACCAATTATTACATCACTAATAACCAAAAACTTGCAGACGACATAGCTCTAGTAGCTGACTCAAGATTCTAAATAATATTTTATTAAAACTGAAACTTAAAATTAACACCAAGAAAATAAAAATAATGGTGGTAGAAAGAAAGAGAAGAGAAAAGATAACGAATATATGTATAGACGGAGTGAGACTGGAGGAAGTGACAGAGTTCTGCTACTTGGGTAGCATATTAGAGAATCGTAACAACTGCTCCTCAGAGGTCAAAAGAAGAATAACGTTAGCCAAGAAAGCCTTTCAATTAAAGAAAAGTCTCCTAGTAAATCACAGCATTAGTATTGAGACTAGGAAGAAATTCCTGAAAAGCTTTGTATGGAGTGTGCTAACAAATGGATGTGAGACATGGACACTAAGGAAGAGTGAAATGACCAAACTTGAAGCTGCAGAAATGCGGTTTTGGAGGAGGATTACAAAAACTAGTTGGACCGACAGGAAAACTAATGAGCAAGTATTAAATGAAGTCCATACAGAAAGAAAAATATTGGAAACAATTAAAACAAGAAAAGCAAAGCTCATCGGACACTTACTCAGGCACGACAACTTCATACAAAATATTATGGAAGGAAACATTCTAGGCAAAAGACAGAGAGGACGACCGAAAACTTCCTACCTAAAAGTATTGGCGATGGAAATGGGATGCACCTCGTACAATGAAATAATGAGGAAGTCTGAAAACAGAGATTGTTGGAAGTCGTGGCTGCAACAACAAGGATAACCTTTAGAAGAGAAGAATAACCAAAATCGTATCACTAATAACCAATGACTACCAATTAGCAAGTGTCTTACATTTTCTATTTTATATCTAGTATGTGCACATGTTATATAACATGGCTAAAACTCAAGGTCATGGTTATGACCAGTTGGTAGTACGAGGGCAAATGACATTTTTATTTAGTAATCACATTGACTCTACTTACTAATTATAGCCGATCCTCTAAAAACAGCATTCGTGTTCGTTCATTTTGCAAAATGAGGTAACAGTACTAATTAATGTAATAAACAAATAAATAATCAACAGTCAGTTTTACGAAAAGCATCTTCATCTCAAAATGATATATATTTTTGTGGGTAATATTGAAAGTCTATGCCCAAAATGTCCAGAAATGTTTCCTCTACTAATTCTGGAAGTTTTACATGAGCAGAGCGCAAACAAATCGATTCTCCTTTTGGAAAAAAAAGTTAGCAAGAACATGGATAAACCATTTTCGGAAGTAATATAAGAATTATTACATAAGTGCTTTGATTCGCCAATTCAGCTTCCAGAATAACTTTCAAATCCAAATAGCCGCATTATAGTAAATACCGTAGTTTGAAGAGAGTTTCTGACTACTCCTGCGCCTTAGCTTCAAATTATCCTCACCTTCAATTCAAATAAAAAAATTGATACACAACATAGAATTTATGGTAACGTAATGTGAGATAATGCTGATATTAAGAGAAAATTTTAACTGTTCACCGTATGTTAAAAATTTGATTTGATCACCACAAAATTTTCGTCATTACAAAGTGAAAGAGATCACTTGAAATCGTTGATACGCGCTGTTAGTATCTTTATAATTCAAATCAATAAATGAAAGTTCTTTGAATATTCGGAGGGTAACTTTTTCGAAGTTAGCTCGTGAAGCTTGGAGACCGTGCAGTATCAACTTATGTATGTACGCTTCCAGCCAGTTATCCAGCCAGCCGGCCAGAATCAAGAGGACAGATTTATTTCTTCTCGCCGAAGCTGCAACGCGGCGGTCTGCTCGAATGCCCGCCTGCCCGTGACGAAATTGGACGGAAGCACCAAAATCTTCGCGAAAGATGTTTGAATTATGGTGTTTACGCCAGTTAACTCTTTGACCAGGATTGGGGCTCAGGGATGTTAAGTGTCGCAGCCTAAGTATAGGCTGGCGCGGTGGATATTTCTGCCGAGCTCGAAAGTGCTCTCGCTACGCCCAGTTTCCCACGTTCAACTGCCCTAGATCGAAGGTTACGATAGAGGCATGTCCGCGGTCCAGCCCTTTAATTCTCCAACACGCTCACCTACACCCGTAACTACAAGCGCGTAGACCGAGCCCGTGGTTACTTTAATCCTTAACTTCGTTCCAGACGACGTAGCGCCTTAAATGTTATCCGGTCTGTGTGAAGTCCTCGCCTGCCTGAGGTTGCGGCCCAGGAATTTGGTTGAATGTTTTACAATCCAGGGTTCGATTGCAAATATTTCATCATTAAAAATTCTTTGGCGTTTGGTAATCTTTGTCGGTAAATCCTTAATACATTGCCTTTTGGTCTGTTTATTGGCAATTATTGTGAATAAAAACAAAGTGTAACATTGCGTGAAAGAAATGCTGTTTCATTACATAAATATAATCTAGCATTATTTCGAAGATGTGTAGCATATATGTCACGAAAAATATTTAATGGCCCTCCGACACACACTAAGGAAGAAAAACATCCGAAAACTTCTTTAGGAAATAAAAAATTGGTTATAACTTATAAGAAACATCGACGTTTTGTTCAGTAATTTGTATGTAATATTTTTTTAATAAAATGTAAAAAATGTAATTTTTTTTATAAATTGTAATTTTTTTTTTTAATAAAAGTTTAAAAGTTAAATTCCATTCCATTCCATTCCATCCAATTCCATTAAAGTCATTTTTTTAATAAAATGTAAAAAATGAAGCGTTATTGTAATACTATTGTTAAGGTAAGTATATTTGATCATGTATTTATGTGTCTCATATTTTGTCACAACTGTTTATCACTCTGTATATCTCTGAGTCACTTTTTTGGATTAGTTTATAATACTTCCCTGCATTGTTAAACATTTAATAGCAAAATTTATACCACGCTTTTTTGGATTAGTTTATAATTCTTCCCTGTATTGTTAAGAATTTGATAGGAAAATTTAAATCATGCTTTGTTAGTTGCTGTTGCTTTTGCAAGGATTATCTGATAGTAGCCCTAATACAGGCCCGTCCTCAGGGGATACCTATACTGTACTACACAGTAATTCCTCAAATGAATTAAATTATTATTATTTGTCAGTTTTTAAGTGTGTACATCTCGGTAACTAAATTAAAAGGTCAGAATAATTAAAATTTGATTTAAAATTAAAGTTATTGATTTGAACAAATTAAGAATTAACTCCTTATGTCAATTCTCTCGAATTCTCGAACACACTCGAAATTCTTACGTCTCCTTTTTTTTACTACTTTAAGTCACTTTTCAAATTCCTAAAATAATCTCACGACAAATTACACACACATGCCTGTACTCTGAATTATACACAAATTTAGCAGACATTAATCAAAACCTTTATTTGGTGCATGGTCTCCAAAGGCAAAGAGGCTGAGAAACTTATTTCAGCAGAACGCATAAGAGTGAAAGCAATAGAAATATGGCTTAATCAAAGAATGATGTAGTTCATATGGACGGAAAAGAACTTGAATTAAGACATCCAACAAAAAGGTGAAACAAAAAGACGTAAAATGATAACCACGCGAATGATAATAAGCAATCGTATTGTATAATTTTGCGACAACACAGAACCTACACTAAAAAGAGAGCTGGAAGGAAATATAGGAAGAATTGACCGGGAAAACCAATTATTAAATATAAACGCAAAGGACGTCGGCTGTTAAAATGAACATGTATGGAATTCAGGATGAGAGGTTATTGATTGTAGAGGTTGAATATAGAGCTGAAGACATACAACAGTTTTGTCCTACTCCCCTCCCTATGCTGATTTCCTCAGTCTCTGCTTTATCCACTCGTGCCACTACTCTTTGCCCATTGTATAGCTCTTAAACGAATCTTCTATCACTCCAATGTATTTTGAAGTTTTTCATGATATTCATTAGAATACTCCCGTTCACCCTGTCAAAGGCCTTTTCCAAGTCTATAAAACAATATATGCCTCTCTGTTCACTTCTATGGTCCTATCCATCAGCGTTCTAAGATAGCCGATAGCAACTCTTGTCCCCTTTCCTGAAACCAAACCGGTTTCATTTCAGTTTCTCTTAGGCTTTATTTTCCATTCCTTTCAATATAATCCTAGTCACAGTCTTGTCAATATGAGCAACGAAGCTAATCGTACATGACATGAAAGTTTAAATTAAAGGTTATCCCTGAGATATAAGGAATTATTAAATCACATGCATGCGTTTTGGTCTTCCATTTGACCATCGACACTTCGAGTTGAAATCTCGTGATCACGCTCTTATGGAATTAATTTTAAATGCTCCTTGCCATTGTTGGCAAAATGCAGCCATTGGCTGAATGACAAAAATGAAGTCATTTGAGTCAAAATTCCCTTGCATTCAATGACAATTAGGACTGGTTTTTAATTTAAACAAATCTGGAGCTAAACTAGGCGAGATGAAGCAGGAGTTGAGAGCTGAAACAAACCGATCTTCGGAACGGTGAATTGGCCACTGGTGATTAACGATCGTTTTTTCAGATATCGAAGCATATCCTTGAAGGAAACACAATTATTCATCGTTATATAAAAACTACACTCAACGGTTAATAATTTTTGGGGAGGAGCGTAACAGATGGTAGGCCCTAGAATACTCTTCGCGAAAGGCACTTAGGTGTCAGCAGTTCTACGTCCCATACGACTGACGGAGCACTGCGCTTCAAACGCTTCCCACGAAGTACCACTACACCCCATCCACCTATCCTAAATTCTGCCCATATAGGTCGTTTCTTTAAGAATTATTATCTATTCTGGGTGGAATGTCTCTATAATGCGCTTTCATAACACTCAAAGCGGACTTTGTTTTAGTGCATAGAACCACATCAAAAGAGAAGGTACTTCAGTTAAAAATATCAATTTCTTCAAGGTTTTGTTGCGCCATGATTTAGCCAATGAGAGTGAATATCAAAGCTAGCCAAAGGTGTGTGCAACGTGGGCAAAACCATAAGTGGCCAATCCGCAACTTATTAATCATTGTGAAAATGGGACAGAAAGTATGAAAAACTTTCCTGGCTTCCGGCGATAATTCTATCCGAAAGAACCCTCTATAATACATCGTGAAAGTTACTGACTCTTATAACTGACTTCATCAAATATCACAATAAAACCAACAAATAAATTTTCTTCCTGCGGATTCCTTCGACCAACATTGAAAGGAACAGTAGCCGACACTACACAACGATAGATGGCTAATATTACACCCAGCTTTAGGAATAGATTTTTAGTAGTTTCTAGTTTAAGTAGAAATAAAGCATTCAACTGGTGTTAGGAGATACCTTACAAATGAAAAATCAATTTGATACTGGAGAAGAAAACGGCAATTTCATTAGGATCATAATGAAGTCCGAAAGTATATATAGGAATATCATTATTCGCGATTTCAGAAATGACAATCGAAAAACACAAAATTAGTAATGGGCAGCCTGAAAACATTTTGCCCACACTAAGCGAATATAGCCTGGGCCAGCACTGGTGGCAATGTAATTCTACATCGTTCCCGATGTTTATTAAAAGATATGTATTAAACCTTTGGAGTATTCTTTAACAGGTGGTGTAACAGAAACAAATTGGAGGTGTAGATTGACTAATTTCATATTCATTGACATAACATAAACAACGAAGCATTGAGAAAGTATTGACAATACCATTGCTAAAAATTATAATCTATTCCTAGACGTATCTCTTGAACTTATCTCTGCCACTCCATAGATACGTAACGAATGCAATCGAAAAAAAATTAGTTTTTTGCACCGCAATATATTCTCAAGTTCATGAAGTTGGCGGGATTTTGAGGACCACAAACACAAAGGTAAAGTTATCCCAGTAAAAAAATTAGGTTACGCCCGAGAAAAAAAATCGCACTTTAGAGGGAAAAATTTTGCATCTCACGGTGAAAGCATTTCTCCCAAATTGAAGTAACTTAACAGTAATTCTCCAGCAGGTGCATGTTCACTGAGTAAAGTCATCTACGGAAAAAAGTTTACTAACTTCTGCATTCTCCAGTAATTTTTTTTTAACTTTGCGTCTTTCTTCTTTTTTTCAGGGATGAGGATAGAAGAAAGCAGGGCCAACCCGAGTTGGGATTTGGCCCTCATCATCAGAATTCCCTCAACGACTCTCAAGTTTTCTGGCCCTCTAAAGAAAGATTAAGATCTTAATTCTGGGTCCACCGCCATCAACGAGGAAATGGACGACGAAAACTCCCCTTGATTAGAGATGAGAAAGAAAGAAAGGGGGTGTCCAGGAAAATTTATCCACAATTCCTCTCAATGGCTACATTTATTTCGGTAGAAAATCATTAATAACTCAATCAAAAGGGATATAATAGACAGAGAGGAGCAAATGCAGGAATGGAGTGAAAGATTGGAGGAGAGCCTCATCAGGAAACATAAAAGAATCCGCAAAAATTATTCCCTAAGATTTAATGAAAGTTTTTTCAAGGACAGGAGACTGATTTTACCAATTCCGGTGTAAGTTATGTGGCACACAAAGAACATGAATCTTACAACGTTATAATAACAACGGTCTGTACAGATCATTAACACAATTTTTAAGAGTCGCTGAATTCATAGATTGGTTGAATAAAGTCCTTGTGACACATCAGCTTCCTAGTGCCTTAATAGCAAAAAGCCGACTGATTTCAGCTAAGGTACTCCTCATGGTACTCCACCCTTTAGCCCCTTTGATAGATATAAGAGCATGGGTACTGAAAGATATGAAAGATAAACCTAATACAATACTTACAATTCCAGGAAGTTATATTCATACCACATGAGAATCCTTTTTATCCTTGAAGTCTCTAATTACGACCTACATAGCTTCCCACTCTCTTCGCCGAGTTTTTGAAAATAAATAAATATACATTATTTCATGGTTAAAAACTTTTCCCTAAAATTTTAATAACATTCCCTGTAAGGTGTCCACCTGAAAAGTACACTAAACAAATGAAACGTCAATCTCAATCACGTAAGTACATGATTCAACGATCAGTTACAACTAAAACAAATCGTAGCAATGTTTTCTGAGTTACTAATTCCAAGTCAACTAATCCTAAAAACCAAAATTTAATGATAGCATAACTAACACAACCTGCCTTTCAGAGCGGAAAAGCAAAATTAATCCGAAGTTGTCTAGCGTTAAATTTGTATCGCAGTATCTTGGAGAGTAGGGTGTTATGTCAACGACGCTATCGATAGGTTAACATAACAGTTCATGTATTTTATTTGTAGCTTCGAACATATATGTCGTATAATTTACAGATTATAAAATATACAATGGAGTCGATAAGATGTTGTCAGTAAGTACAAAGCTCATTGATTACAGAAAACTGACAATATACATGATCAAATTTAACTGAGTGAAATTCACGATTTGTACCACAAATAACCACACATTTAAAGCCTAAATACAATTACCTATTTTGAACCTTGAATTTCAATGTTTCATGAATTGCTATTAACTTCCATCCCTGGTATATGCTTAAAAATAATTCACTGATAAAAATATACAACTGGCTCATAGTTACGGATTTAATGTAATCTGACGGAAGTCTTCACAGATGCATAATATAATATTCCGAAATGTATTCCTTAAATATATTACTGATTTATCAAGAGGACCGATAAGATTAAAATCATTTTATTCAATTGTTCGTCTTGCGTATTCCTATTCTAAAATGCAACACAAGGAAAATCTTCTTAGATAAATCTAAATATCATAATTTTATGAGGCAAAAGGACGCTTATTCTACCAAATGTAGGTGAGACAAAAACGTTCCAGGATGGTAAATCATGCCAAAAAGTATTATCGGTGTCTAAGCCTGAGGTTTAAAAAAATATTGACGATAGACTCTTGCCAAGTTAGGTTCCATGAAGACAAAATTAACGTAACGGTCAAGCTTACGCTAATACGGTACGCAGAGTCCATTGAAATGGGCTACATATAGCGTCCTGCTTGAACCACTCCATAAGGGAATACAATGGATATTTAATACACCTGGCTGAAATACAACGGTTTCAAGGACGAGAAGCAATGAGAATGCACAAACAACAATATGATAGAGGCCAATTATTCTTGCAAAAACGAAATGGCCAATTATCAAAAAGATGATAGTGGATTAACCATAATCTAAACAATTGAAACGAGAAATTTACGGAACAAGTGCGTTGCGAGCACAATATGCTACCCGGATGAAAGCGGACATTAGAACGGGAGACTCAAATAGAAAACCGGAGGCATGGGATACACCACGAATGCTACAGCGACCTCGTAAAAAAAGGCATAAAGAGATGAATCAATGAGATAGAAAAACAGGCGAGTTTGAAGCTCCAATAGGAATTAGGTGGTACAAGGTACAATCATACTGCGAACAAAAGACGACCGCATCATAAGAAAAAAATGAGGCTTCGATCTAAAATTAGCAACGGTTCATTAAAACAAAGCAAATGGAGAAATAATAAAATCTGCTAATGAAAATTCTCAAGAGTTCTTCATTAGAACGTGGAGGAAATTAGGGATGTGCATTTTTTCGGTTTCTTTGCCTAGAGATAATAGAACTATGATTATTTTAATTACAGAACAGCTTTATTTGACCATGTTCTTTTCAAATCCGTTTCGTTGTAGTTTGGAAGTTAAGCAAAAGGATGGTATCCGTTCTTTCATTGACACAAAATCTTAGCTGCACTGATATCCTCAAGCTTGGGCCTTTTAGGCATAAAATTAGACTCAAAGATCAATGTGAATCGATCTAGTGACTGCAATGCCTTGCGAAGTGAATACAGAGTTCGTCTTTAAACCAGAGGAACTCTGGTTCAACTCCAGAGTGGCCCTCGTAAAAATTTTACTGAGCGATTTTCTGGGTTCTACAGTTTCATAGGAGACCGCAGGTGGTCTACGTTAAGGATCTGGCCGCCAACCCTGAACGCGTGAATTTTACAAAGCTTGGGTCTTGGTTTCAGATGAGCTCAATCCCCATTCATCAAACTACCCTTCAGAAAAAGGAAAAGGTTACCTCATCACTCGGATAATGTTAACAAAATTGTAAAAATCTGGGTCTTAATATGTAATGTAACCCTTTCGAGATTTAGTAGTCCTTTACATGCTTAATAAAAGAACAGTATATTTTCGTTGAAGTTTCCTTCCTCTAGCGTGCGTAAATCGTTTAAAACAGAAATAACTCATACGAATAGCCAAACTTTGGCATTTCATTTAAAAATACGGAATGAAGTCAAATATATACTTAACACAAACTGGCTACACATACTTGCTGAAGAACAATAATACAATCTATACAGGCAATAGTAGAATCCATAGAATTCAGGACCGTCGACAGTCAGAAATATAAACTACTTGAAGTACTTCATTGAAATGACGAAATTTTACCTCCTCAGAAATAGCTATTCACACTTACCCCTATAGGGTACCTTTATGCGATGATCCTATTGACGTCACCTCAGAATCCTTCCGGGCGCGAAAAAAAAGAAGAGGAAAAAACCGTTACCGAATGGGGTAAGGGAGGAAAGAAGGGGGCTGCCAAACGCAATTTGGAAAAATATACAACCTTTACAAGTGTCTCGAAATTTTATCGCGCGCAGAATACCTTCCCACGCTTCGAGCCCACATTTTTCGTATGCATGGCGGTATTAGGGTAATAAAAACGGGGCCGACTGGGCCGTGCATACATATAAATATATAATATAGTGAGAGAGGGCGGGGAGGGAGAAAGAGAGTAGACGAAGGGGTGGTTTTTGGGGGAAAGGGGTGTGTGTTTTCCCTGAATTTGCAGTGGGACCCGGTAAGGGGAATGCGAGTGAGTGGGAGGACTAAAGCATGCCGCTTGAATTAAACTCCTCATCTACTACTCTACCTCCGCTTGATGAAATGCCGAGTCCGCTCCGTGTGCACAGCCACCCCACCCCCGCCCCCCGCACCTCTTTACCTCTCCCTCCACCCACCCACAATCTGAAACCTTACCCCAGCCTAAATCCTCACTCACCAACTCTCCCTCTTCCAGTCCTTCCACCCTACCCTTAAAGCTCAAGCCTCACGGCACAGGTTCCTCTATAAAAGCTACTCTTTAATTGCGGCATTTTTCCTCAATATTGTATATACATCGTGTGAGATGCGGATAGTACGACTTCTCCTACTTAATTAAGCCAGTAACGAGTCTTACCTGATCAACCTCCAGCAATGGGATATCCGGAAATATGATAGCTTTTCCAGGATTGTGAGAGACGGAACCAGGATGCTGGCTAACAAGTATAATAATGATCATATTTCTTGAGTTTTGGTGTAACTCCTCGCTTGATTTATACTTTATGATACGGCACTCGTTCACCACTTGTTTCTGAATTCTAAGTTAAGCCAGGTGGGTTCAGCCAGCAACTCCCATGCCCCAATTCTAATGTATTTGTTGAAAACAGGAAAATGGATTTGGCTCATGAAAATGCATTTACGATGTCATCCCCCAAGAAATATTTCAGTCACGAGATTTCCGAATTCAAAGCAGGGAGAGGCGATGTGGAGGCAAAGCGCTGGTCATTATATCAATATAAAATCGCAGTAGAAGAATATTTATCCTGAGAATCAAACTAACCAGGTTATCTGCCTCAAAACTCATTGGGCATTTATAAAAGCAGCTTACACGACCTCAAATAGTTTGCGGAAAAAATAACCCTTTAAATTTGACCGTACAGAAATTGAATTCCCTGAAATTTTTTTGGTAATCTAATTGACCACACGGCGATTTTCAAAAAGTTTATTTCCGCCAGAAATAAGCGAATATTTCCCATAATTTCTCTGTGGGCTGATTGCACAAACATTAAACAATGATATTGATAGTACAGGATCTATTAAGCTATGGACCTCTTTGCTTGATTCCGGTAGTAATAACTATAGCTTCCATTACTTATTCGCAAATAGTTATCGTTCGAAATGCTTGATTAACTTTCCCTCAGCCCGATAAATTAAAATTTGTTTACCCTCGGCTGTAGGCATACAAAATTACTTGAACATATTTATTAGTTAGCCACCACAATTCAATAAATGCGTTATTTTCCACGTAATATTTCCCTTATCAAGTATTATTAAGGCTTCCAAGAGGTTTATCGTACATCCACCATGTGTGTCATTCGTAAGTATTTACCTTAATTGCATTATAAGATGGAAAGGGGATGTGGCAAAGTATTTACCAATAACTAATATTCCCAACTGGAGAGAGTTCGAAAAAGATAGAATTGGCGTTAACTGTTGAAAAAGCTAAAACCCATGGAGGGTTGTAGCACTCAAGAAAGAAGAGAAGAAGTATGTAGCCTTAATAAAACTTTTATAACTACTTCATTGGAGCTTACTTAGTAATGTGGGCTCTACTCCTTCACCTGTTCAAGAGCCTTATGCACTCATTGTATTCACCCTACCCTCGTCTTCGCCTTCCCACCCTAACGACGGCACCATAACAACCAACATGGTCCTGCAATGTATTCCCTTTCCAGCCCCCTCATTCCCCGCATGCCTTCGTATCCTCCTCGTAGATCTGCTCATTATTCCGGACGCTCGTATGCTCAGTGTCCCATGGCAAACCCAACACACCCTTGCTCTGGCTTTCACAAAATCTGCACCATCCACTTTCACCATCATCTACATAACGTGCAAACCCCGCCTGGAGAATGAGGGTGATTGGGAGGAGTGAATTTCCACACAAGAAATCACGTGAATTGCATCCAACAACGGTTTTGCAAAAGATTATCTACGCGGCCACCTCCCTTAAGCGGTTAATTCTCTAACCGGCCGATCGGGCCGGCTTATCGGGCACGGAACGAACTCCGCATACATCTAAGCATTGAAAATTTACCCTCCTTTCAGCGGTCACCTCTTTAGGCGGTCATTCACCCGTGGGTCCGGTGGTTGCTTAATACAGGTTACACTGTGATCGTCAATATGAGTTTATGAATTAATCAGGAGCAAGCATTATTGAAAGTTATCGTTTGGAAAGAAATTCAAGAGAGATTCACTATTAGAACTCGTTAGCTGATTAATGTAAGGGGTAAGGTAAACAATGCAACAAGATTACTTGAAGTGCGTTCATCCAATCTCAATGGCTGCTCCTACGACCTCCATTTTTCAGCTCAGTACTTGAACGATATAGTTTTCACACTGTAATGAACGAAGTAGGAACTTTCTCGGGTTCCCCAATGAGTTAATGATACCCAGCGTTTCGACGTCCATAAAGGCAGTTTCATAACACCGAATTCAACTACCCTGAACACGATGTCCGAGTCGGACGTCGATCAATTGGCCAACGTGGAGACTTTCACACGAAGGGAAACCCAAGAATTTAGTTTACGAATTCAAGAATTTCGTTCCAAGAACCAAAGAATTTAGTTCCAAGTTTACTAATCTCATTAGCCGGGATAAAAACAAATCGTACTCGATATAAAAGAAACTTTCCAAAATAATGAAAAAATAGCAGCCCTCCACTGACATAGTTTAACTTTACAAATAATTCCAAAGTACATTATTTAATTTTCATCAGCTCATTACGTACAAGTCAACAGGGTCTGTGCCACATCTTTATATATCCTCTAACAATTAGCACATCAAGAATCTAACAATAAACTAAAATTAATGTTCCATTACATAGAGATTAAAATACCATTACTTAAGCTAGCATCAGTATCAAACAATAATTACGTAAATGCAGCATCATATCTTTATTATGTCAAGCCTTCGAAACTGACTTTAAAAAAGGAAATTTGAAAAGTTTGATCCCTTGTATACGCTATAAACATACTTCGAAATGGAGACATAACCTGCTTACGTAAAAAATTTGGATTTTTGAATGGTATCAGTTAATTACACCTAGATAAGCTCATGATGATTCAAAGAAGTTTCTTTTTGGTAATGCATATATTATCGCTGATGCAACCGAATCCACACTAATCCTCCGCATTGGAACTTAAGTTCTATCTTTCAAATAACTTTGCTAGAGACGAGCAGTGTTCGGTTGTGGAGAATGGTCAACGTAATGGCCAATAGTATTTTCCTTTCCTCGCAATCGTATTATTGTTAAAATATTCTAAGATGGCTGGTTAAATCGATGAAACTACCACGAGAAAAATTCGCCCTGGATCGGGAACCTCACCACGGACCTTTGGTTAGTTGGACCAATGTACAGACCACTACGCTATCCGGACTCCCAAATTCTAATGGCAATTTTAGTGAATATAAGGGTACTAGATCTTAGGCCCTTGTGGTCCATCAATGATGGCACCGCAAGGGAGAAGACGGCTTCAACGAAGCCATACCCAAGCGACAGTAACCTTCACCAGCACTTATGTCGTGCTTGGTCAAGTGAAAATATTCTAATATAGCATATGAAATAGTATGATGAAATTGCCACGAGAAAAATTTCAAGTAGCAAACCAAATGTCCGTAGTTCGATTTCCAGTCCAGGCCGAATTATCTCGAGGCAATTTCATCGTAGTCTAATAGTTAATGACGAAAATAAATCGAAGTGAAAACCCCATCGATCACACCTGTATGCCATGATCAACCGCGAGTACTAGAAAGCTCATAAATCTTTTCTATTCTAGCTTCTCTTCCAGGACCTCGAACTCAATGTTACCGGCGCGTCCCAGCGCCCACTAGCTCAAACACCCACACCACACCCGACATCACCCAGCCCTGACGAACGCACAAACCTGCGATTCTTCTCCCTCAGCCCGCTTCTCCCAGCATTTCCACCCTCTCCCACGAGCAAAACCATCCACAATTGAATAAACCCAACCTCCCACCAAAAGCAAACACACACGCACAACGCAAAGCGCACGATACCCACACGTTCCCAACGTTCGCGACGAACGCACGTAGGCCTTTCCCCTCTCATTTCCCCCACCGCCTTAACCCCTTCCACAGTCCACGCAAAACCCTACCCATGAAGTGCACATCTCCATTTAGAACCGGAGAGCAAGCCCACTACGAATGTCTCCCTTTAAAAAAAATATACAGCCCTCCTCCTCTTCTCCCTACCCACCCTACGTGCCCACCACTATCTCCCCGTTTTGAACCCTAAAAAACCACCCTCCCTCAAACTCACACTTTTTATCCCATGACTCGCCTCCTTCGCATCAGCATTTGGAACCAACCTCTTTCCGCAACACGACGACAGGGAGTACGTCTGGATGGACGACGCAAAGTCGACCAGCATGCTGGAAGCGGAAATAATATTGATGGGCGGATAAGAAAAACGCAAAATTAAAACCCTTTTTTCAGTTTTTCAAAAAAACGTTCTCATAAAAAAGTGAAAATTTAAGTGAGAAAAATTACGAGGAACGTAGAATAATAGGTTTGGCAGCTCATCAATAGTCAGAGTCTTTTCAAATAATCTGTAAAATAAGCATTAAAAAATACATACTAACTGTATTTCAAATTTAAAAAAATGATGACATTGAAATCAAAAGAAATGACTCTGCTACCTCACAGTTGTTCTTAGGTCTCTAAATTTAATCGCGAATCTCCCAACTAATGGAATATTGCGAGGACGCAAACGAGAAGCTACGCAAGAGAAAAATTACGTCCTTTCCAAAACAGGCGTCGATGTTGCAAGTTCGTTGCTATTCTGCGGTGATAATCATAATGTTAGAAATGTTTTCCCGATTCCTCCAGAAAATATTCCTCCGACCACGTAAAATCCGCATAAAATGCGATTAGCAAAATATGTCATTGGGTACATGAGTTAATTCCTGATTTGGAGAAGGGACTATGAAGCCTGGAATGTTAGGTGAGACGAATTCAGGTACATAACCCCGAAGTAGTCTAAAATCACTGACCAACCCCCAATACCGTCTACGGTTAAATAAAATATTTTCAAAAATTTCACATATACAGTAATTCATTCAACTCATTTTTTTAGTTAAAGCACGATTCACACAACAAATGATCCAAACCAATACCTCGTAGGACAGCCGCAATTTCATATTGAAGACGGAACCCAGTATGATCGATGTCGATAGTATCACATGAGAGGCATTTTCATTCAAATCATAACACATGTCTATCAAAATATTAAATTAACCAATTTACGACAGCAGGCGACCAAACATGAAATAGGACATTTTAATTATTGTTGATCTTGGATCCTGAAATTAACTAAAAGCCAAAAGAAGGTATGGGTGACACTGATTTCAAAAAGTGAATATCGCACTGGGTGCTTAAAAGCTAACTTGAGTGGCCGTGGGCCACTAGGGTCCTACTGGGAGCTAATAGCAACGAAGTACCAATAAAAAATCAAGTATCTCGGCCAGTATGAACACCGCTGGCACCCATGGCACATCTAAGGAAATCTAAGAATAACCGGTGTACATCGTCAATTCAAAGACCAATGCACTGCCTGATAAACAAACACGTTGAACAACCTATGCTATGCAAATGCAGAAAATAGAAAAAAGGATATGAATGGTAGATTTGTTTACTCAGCGAAGACCTGTATAGGAGAAATACAATCGATATTGAACGACCTTACATTCCAACTAAAGAGAGTACAATAGATACGTACCTTCACAAGGAAACGTAATAAAAATTTTTTGGATAAAATGTAGTCTTTTCGAAAGAAATAAAACGTGAAATAAGGAGAAAAAAGCTTCACTCATCACTAAAAAAGATCCGGAGCAGAAGGGGTTCCAGGGCCCGGCCAAATCGTGCCTCTTGAACTACCCCAAGCCTCAAGAGGAGAAAGTGGGCACTAAGAGGAAAGAATGTAAAAGTACGAGCCCAGCTTACGGCCCGTCATTTATATATATGCCGCACGCGTACGTAGGCAAATATCCGTTCCTAGAGAGTTACGCAGTGGTCCTTTCTGCTTTCACTTCCCCTCCCTACCCCTAACCTTCACTATTTCCCGGGCAATCCGCGCGAGTTTGTGGCTTTTTCCACAGAGACCTTCAAATTTTTCCTTCCCGCCACAAAACCACGTGATGTCGCCATTTTAATGCATTCATTAAACAATGCTGTTGACTCGTCGTCATGGCGAATGGAGTTTTCCCTGGGCAAGTTTTCCTCCCCCCTCTTCTCTATTCTCTGTTGCATGTGCGCACGCATACACAAAGAGCGAATTTTATATAACCCTCTACTCTCGAATAGTGGCAGCCACGACCACCACCACCGCCGCCGCCGAGGCCCGGCGGAATATTTTATCCCACAAAATGTTTAGGCTTGCGGCCCCTTTGTGCTCCTTCGCACGCGTTCAACTGTTTTACTGGGCTCCGTCCAAAATGCCAACCATTTTCCTCGTGGACGAGATATGCGTCTGAGTTCTACTTGCAAATATGCATACTAATGTTTCCATTGTAATATTTTCAAATTCATTGCACCTGATTTTAAAGTAACGTATTGACAAGATTCGGAATGCAAAACGCGAAAAGAGTGCATTTCACTTGCCTGATACATTGGCTATAGTGATAATAACCGGCTCGTTTTACTCCAAAACTATTTATACGTTCCAAGCCTCATAAGTTAAAAAAAAGTAATTATAGTAAGTATCATTAGAAAAACCCAAGATTCAGTAAAACTATTACTGTATGGGAATTTAAAAAATAATGGTAAAATATTTCATATGCGCAGACGGAAATGATTTCAATAAAACTCAAATTTCATGGGAGACAAATACAGAATGGATGACATTAAGCAAAACAAAATGTATCTATAATAATCGTTCGGAAAAGAGGGCACCAATTAAAAGGATCAAAGAAATAAATAAAGATTTAAAAGAAACACTATAACAAAAGAAAAAACAGCAGAAAAAATTATTTATAGAGATCATAAGTTAAAACTAAAAAGGAACTTAGGCATGAGAAAGAAAAAAAAACAGGTTCGAAGTGATGTGAATAGAGAAAAATCTCAAAGAGAAAATACGAAAGAATATGGGAGGCAAAAGAAACAGTAAAGCAAATGGAATTCCAACTGAAGCATCGTCTCTTAACGATTTAGATCAATGCATATTAGACTTCCGAAATACGGCAATTTTCGACTGAACCATGTACATTATTTTATTTCTGTTATTTATTCATTAAAAACTGTAATGTGTTGGTAGAACGATGCCCTGTATGTATCGATGCATATCAAGGAATCACTATGACCATTTGAGCAACCTTCCGTCTACCATAAAGCCGCTCCATCGACCGTAAAGCCGCTTAAAAAGAAGTAAACCGCGGCACCGTTGATAGTGAGCAGGTATTTTCACTTTGATGCACATGCGAGAAAAACTGCCCGATTGACTTAATAATATGAATAAAATAATATTTTTAAAAAGTGGCAGCATTAGAATAGCCACGCGGAGACGCTTCTTAAAAACGTTATTGCTGGTCCTACCCAACACTACCAGAGAATGCAAATACTTGTTTCCGAGAGAATTTCCTTCATAGGCAACTCTCTTCACTGGAGATATACGCATTTTCTATTTCACGTCTCAGTAAGTATCTTATTGTCACGACATCAAGTGCACTTATGTTGGACACGCATGAAAATAAAAGATAAGAAAAAATAATTGCCATCTTCAACCACGTAACTAATTTACGTGTCAATAAGCATACACAATGAAAGAACTAATCTTATAAAATGGGAGACTGCACAAATTCTTCCAATACAGCTTTTCACAGGTGAAAAGTGTACCATCGTGCCTGTATGTGACATTTTCTCAGAAAAAGAAACGACGAATCGAAACTAACAGAGCTTGCCCACACTTCTACGGTTTAACTTACAGGCATTAAATATTCATGCCACAGAAAAAAAATCAGCTGCAGGTTTGTTAGCTTATGCTTTTCATACGTTTTCTCCCAAGAATGTCTTTCGCAGATTTCAACATCCTCATTGAATGGAATTTCATTAATGAATTTTGGAAAAAAATTCCTTTTTAACGTAAGGTTTTAGGTCACATCCGGTATTAAGTATCTTCCGATGCAATCTACAAATTGACTCCTGTTCCTATGGAGGAGGCAAGTAGGAACCATACATGTATCTCAGAAGTTGTCAGCATGCTTCATCATCATTGGTCGTTTAATCCTGAGATTGGTCGACTGCAGCCCTCCACCCTTCCCTATCTAATGCTAGTTCCCTAATCTACGGGTATCTTACCCTGTGTATTTTCCTATTATTTGGTTCATGAACTTATTCCTGGGTCTTCCTCTGAGGACTTCTCCCTCCATGTTACCTTCAATTATGTTCTTCACATGCTTGGAGTACTCCATATTTAAATGCATTCAAATGCCGATATCAAAGCCCGTTAAAATGATGTTCCGTTTTATCCAGTTAGGCACGGGCCCTCATGTTATAGCTGCACCAAACCATTTTTGCCCATGCAAAGGAGCTTTGGAATTCGAAAATCACACCGATCTCCACAGAAAAGGAAGCTTTACGATATAAATAATTTTACCTAACCATGTCCAAGAAGGAAGAAAGACAACATAAAATACCACATTTTTTCGCAATTCTTTTTCGTACGTAAGCCTTCCTTATCATTCTCTTTTAATTTACTGCCTTTTTGAATATCCAAAGGGGGTCTCATAGCCCAAATTACCTCCGAAAATTGAGGGTTTAGTATCCTTTAAGGGACAAATTTTTATGCGATGAAAAATACAATCCTCTCGGATTATATGAATTCATTACTCCTTTCAATTTATTAAGTAGAGCTAAAAATGTAGAGTCATTTCCTCTCAAAAGCTCTCACTAAGGATGTCCTTAATGAAGTCTGAGGCAGATTAAATGCTCAAGGTATCCACACACACACGAGATCGCCTTAAACACTTTATAGCCCCGCTAAGTTAGCCGATTCGGAAGTATCGATTAATTAAGCTACAAATCTAGGGCAACTAACTCGAGAGCTATCAAGTTAATCAGTTAATCAACTGGTTCAATGGCTTTTACAGACGGCAATCTTTGATCAGTGACTACGAGTCCCGACAGAAATCATTTTCAGGAAAATGTCTCACCTTCAATTTAAAATCTCTTTTCAGTTATTTTTCTGGAAAGCTGGAATTTGATACCTACATTACTTTGAAATTAAATTACAATTAATTTTCCATTTAATTATACTCCTTTGTAGGGAATTCAAAGAGGATTTTGTCCCTTATTTATCCAGCCATCGTGGTACATTTCCCTTCCATTTAGGGACTATTTTACGGATTAATGGCCAAAAATTCAGTTCAGTTTCATCCCGCTCCCATCATAAATTTTCCATCGTTCCAAAGTTTTAATTAGAACAGAACAAAACTAAAAAAATCCTTAGGTGAAAAATCAGTAGATGGCTTCATAACGAGTGATTTCCCGAAGAATTTTTTGAATTTGAATTTTTGAATTTGAATAATTTGAATTACATTCTTGATATTTTCTCTGACTGGGTTTAGATGACTACATTGCAGAATCGCTGGACTGGACAGCGTTACCGCAACCAGATATTGCTTTTACATAGCCTTAAACACTTTGGAGGAATATGGTTAGTTATCTCTCCCATATACAATGTATATATAGAACATTATAGACAAGAAACTGAGCGGAAAATTGTAGTCCATGTGGTTGCCAGTAGTAGAAAGCAGCGCATTACAGGAAAAAATTCCTGTAGGCATGTACTGCTTGATGAATAAATAGCATAGTTATGTGGGTGGAATAGAGGCTCACTTAGCATAGACCTCAACTCCTTCACCTGACCCTGTCACTTGGTATTTAAGGATAGAAACTTTCAACCGAACCATAAATAGGTGCATAAAATATTAACAAAAAGATAAGAATAATACTAAGTTTACACAAAAATTCAGCAATTCACTCTTCACAAAAAAATATACTTGCAATTAGGGAAGTGAAAACGCTCATCCATAACGCGTGTGCTCGGGTTATCGCCATTCTTCAATTACGATCACTAGAGCGATGGCGTGATTGTCATTCTTCGAGTTAAGTCATACTTCGGCTTTAAATGACTATAGTCTTAATGGATGAAGAGCGCTGCTAGAACGTTAAGGGCAAGCATTCACCTCCTAATGCAGGTTGCTATTATTTACAACGATGACTAAACGGGCAATTAGTACTGTGAAACCACCCCATGAAAGACATGAAATCGCATAACCACTTTCCCTCCACATAATCATGCATTCTCAAAATAAAGTAACATTAAAGCATATAAAATGCTAATCACATTTAAAATAATAACGTTTATGGAAAATAATAAAGGATTTTCCCCCTCAACATTACTAAAAAAATCCAATGCGGGAACACAAATGTGCTATACAAATCTGCTAGACCTGCAGATACAGATGCTAATATAAGTAAAACATTAAAACATAGAACGCTACGTTATCCCTAGAAAATTTGAGAAGCATTAGATTGGTTTTTGCGAACATATCTTCTCAAACTGTGTCCAGGCCCTTCTCTCTCAGAGAGTGGCTACTGCCGAGACGGTTTGCATGATTGGTGGAATACTATGGGAAGGTTCCCGGAAACTGAGGCCATTTGCGTCATCAAGGATATTTGAGTAGGTCGACTAAGGTATGGATTACATAGGAGAGAGGTAGAAGTAATGAGGGGGACTCTCCTCATTCGCAAACTCTTAGACGAAAGGAGTCAAGCGGTGACAGTTCTAGGTCCCGATGCAAAGAACCGGGTACCCACTGCATGTGCCCTCCAAAAAACACCCAATTAGACTAATTGCAAAGGAGGATTTAGACGCCTTAGTTAATCTAAATGCGCCCTAAGATGTTCAAAGGCACACTCCTTTCGGAGAGTGCGATAGACACCCCGAAAAAGCAGACAGTTCGTTAACTAAGAAGCCCACCGGATAAGAATTTAACTAGGAATAACCACCTCAGGAATTTAGACTTTACTTCGTATTGAATGAAATTAAGCTCTCATCTCTAAAATGTAGCAAAACCAGGTTTGAACAGAACTTTGATGTCATCAGTAGATTCCAATGATACAATTAGAAATTCAGAGATCATATCCGCCGATTAAGGAAGCTCACTGAAATTAGATTTGCAACCAATATGATTTAAATCGTACCATATAAAAGGTTTAATCGCATCCCATCTAAGAATTGAACCAATTATTAGTAATAAAAATATAATTAAGTACGATACTTAATTCCATCCGATTCTTCATCTAATACGAGTACACTTCTAAGTAAAATTAAAATAAAAAATTGCTCAAGCAATCACGATGAAATGTTACCTATATCGCGCATGTTTCAGGTATAAACAAAAAATTAAGCGGGATATGTTTGATCTAAGAGATAATAAATTAAGCTGGACTACAGAAAAAAATTCGAAGCAATCAATGAAAAAGATGGAAATCAGTGGCGATTTCATTGAGTCACTTTATTTTTACCTCTTTATAATATGATTATATACACCAAGTATGGTGAGACCTCCACTAAGTTGCGCGGTTAAGTTTTATTTTTGATTTCATAGCGTTAAATTTCAGCCAAATACAATATATTGTAGTTTTGATTGCCCATAATATAAGCACCCATTCTGTTCACTTATTTTTGATAGAGACTGGCATGTGCCGTAGCGGAGAAGGTATCAACTGGTGGCTTGCGACGGTGTAATTTGCAACAACGATCAAAAATTTAAATTTTAAATTGGTCATAATACACCTATAGATAAAAGTACGATCCAATCGAAGATTGCCCTCCAGAAATAGGCATTAAAACGAAGAATACATCTTTAATTTGTAAATTTATGTCATGTCCATGCAAGGAAGGCTGCGTTAAATTTTAAACAGACCACATCATTATATGCCGACCGGGAACATCGGTATGAGTCAGAGCCATACAATGAATGGACAACTAGCGCTTATCAGCTAACGTGGTCAAAAAAATCACGTCAGAAAACTGAGCGACGGCTGCATTCATCAAAGAACTCCTCTTAATGACATGGAAAATAGAAATTTTATCAGGAAAGGGGAAGTTTTATAGCTAAGGTGGTGACATTATAACTGATTTAAAATTTGAATAATGATAAAATAATCACCATAATCATTCTAATTTACTCTCCAACTCTTGACGCTCTCGACCTATAGTATATCAGATTCCACAATGGATTGGTTCAACTGGTAAATGATGAGAAAAGCCAGTACCACCATACCAACCCGTTCCCCAGTATTTCCGATGATGACGTATTTCATCCATGGCATCCGCGACCGAGACGAGGCTCGAAATCTAGCGTCCGGACCACCAAGCCCGCGATTCCTAAATCTGACCGGTAAGGTGGGTGGGATGGTGACTGTCCGCACCTCGAGTTTTAATCTTCAATACTTATTTCTATGCTGTTCAACTTAAGAAACTACTCTCTATCGGCAGCAATGCGACATGATATCATGAATCTAAAACTGCCGCGTTCCACTTCCAGTTTTCCAGCAGGATCAGTTATTTTTATCCCTATCAAGTTGTTACGATTTTATACATAACTCCTAATACTTTCTTAGAAGTGTGGTAATCCTATGGGATGATAAGCCCGCTATGCCTCAAATTCCTCTCCGCCTTTTCCTACCGATTCATCTCATCTGCTCTTTTACTCCGCCCACCCAACTTTCATTTCGCTTCATCCTACGGCTTACACACAGTCATCCGCCAGTCCCACGCAGGGTTAAGCAGAGGGAGGCAGCAGCTTTTTCCGCGTTGCATCTCCGGCTCCTAGCGTTTTAGCCCTCCCACCCCCACTGCGGTTTCATGCATCCGCAGTCTCGCCAAAGGAGGCCTTCCCTCACATGAGGTCTTTTCACCAGTCAGCCTTTCTCCCCTGACCGCCTCAAATAAACCTTTAATTTCGGAGCTGTAGCATGCCCGTCTCCCCTTCATTTTTTGCAACTCAATTTTTGCTCCTTCGAATTTTACCTGCATGGAGCTCGTTATGAGTGAGCTAGCTTGCAAAGAAGGGTTCCAAAAAGTAGGAAATCAGAACCACTCTCGTGAGGGTTTTCCAAATGGACGTATGGATAGCAAACCAAAATATTTTAATGTAATCTTAAGGTCTCCTCGACATTTGAGTTGAAGCTGTTTACAGACATGAAGATGATATCAGGATTGCTGGAGAACTTGTGAATGAGCAATAAAAATCATGTAGGGTATCACTCCTGAGCATTTACGCTGTTAATATAGTATGAGAGGTAAAAAAAAACATGAAGAAGTACGCCACGTTTTATTCAAAATTGTTATGGCCAGGTTACATAATGCATGAACCCGTACGTTTTCATGTATAAGTTCATGTGCGTGTGTATGAACCAAATAAATCTGGTTCTATTTTCCTGTTTACGCATTCATGCATCCGGAAAGTTGGTGTTTTTTAACTGTGAATTTTCACGTTCATTCACGAGTTCATTCATTCACACATTAACTAATACGTATTAATACATCATGTAACCAGGCCTTTACGATTGGTTTGAAATTTTTCGCAGCAGACCGAAGAACTAGAGTAGGAGCCGTTAGAGATTTGGAGGCTACACATATGGTTAAGATTACTGGAAAAATGCAGATCAGGTGAGTTTTAGAAGAACACGCAAGATGTTATATTGACCTTGCGCTTTATTTCTAGATCCGATAAAAGCGACATATTAGACATACACCGCCGAAATTTTGGTATAAAGGTTCCTTCTTCCCACGAAATTCTGGTTATTATAACAAAACAGAGCGTGATGTAAACATAAGATACACCGTTTTCTTCCGCCTCTTCCTGATTCATTTTCCACCCCATATCAAATGCCTGAAGTCCTAACAGCCCCTGCCACACGTCTCTGTAGCGACTCACTGGGTTGTATGTTGATGTAGGTAGATAGACATAGTTCTGCATCTATCTTGTTTGCACGACTTAGATGACATACCTATTTCACACAGCACATTAGCACAGCACAGCACACAGCACATTACACACACATTAGCACAAAGTTTGTTACTCCTAACTCCATGAAATTAAATGCCAAGCTAATCAAGTTGAAACAAATCTGTTGCTGGATTATTAAATCTTTGGAGTCAAAAATACTAACATACTGCGAGTATGGAGGTAAATAACATTACGATAAAAATTTGATTTGATCACTTTTGAAGAGAAAATATCTAATAAGCCCATTACTTTGATATAGTTGGGTACATACATAAGTGGCGGATAATTACAAATCCTTGTATAGCGGCTGAATTCATATGAATGCTCTCAAGATTTTACGTGCGACAAAATGTACGCAACAGTCAATTCTTTAATCTGGAATCCCTCAACCCGGTAACTCCAGTGCATCATGAAGTCTTGCCATCATTTTAATTAAAAAGTTTTTTTATATTGCGGAAAACTATGTTTTTTCCCCCCCTGTGTTTTTTTTCACTAATATACGTTTCTCATCCTGTGATGGACATTTTATCAGGAATGCCACCTTTCTATTCCCTTTGATACGCTGAAGCGCTAACGAGGGCGTATACTATGAATTCTCGGAGGAAGGACGAAGCACTTCTTGTGCCTTTCGGAACAGTGTGGTACTGTCTCTGGCACTCCCTTCTCCATACTGTCTGAGAGTGAATGGAGGCGGTTTTGAAGACATGGAGGCTCCCGGCAGAAGACCTCTGATAAGACCGAGCCGAAATGCCTAGTTCCTCAACGTTTATCTTACACTAGCTATAAAATGCTAGGTAACCAATCCGGGCTCCGAAAGGAACGCTCGACCCCCGTGACGAACAAACTTTCCAAAACTACGATTGGCGTGAAGATATATGACGAAGGAAAGTCGATGAGAAAAACGATGGAGGGAGATATTAAATTGTCCTGTTAAACTGTCATTTACGACTGTAAGGAAACTTACTCCGCCTCTAGGTCGCTAAGGAATAAGAGTTTTGATGAAAATGGCTCTGAATAAAACTCATAGGCTAACTGGAATATTATGACCGGCATTTCACAGGGACTTTTCCTATGGCAAAACCAGCTAACCTAGGTCAGCCGACCGCAGTTCTAAATCCAACAAAAGTCGATGTAAACTGACATTTTCACTACAAAATGTAACGAGCGTCAGCCATAGCCGGAGAGAGATGAGCGCTGGGGAAACGAGGAAATATGCACATGAAAGGCTCCCAGACACGCAGGCTTAAGGGTCACTAGAATAAAATGACCTTCCTTTGCCTCTCTACCACGGTGTTTCCACAAAGGATTTGATGACGTAATTCATGTATGACCCAGGCGTAAATTCGCTGCAAATAGCCATTATAATGGGACCACTGGATGTCTTATTTTTTATTCTTTTTTTCGAATTTACGATTTCAACATCTCAATTTGTGCTATGAAGTGACTATCTAAAAAATTCTTAAAATTAGTTAAAAGTTATAGGTCGCTCAAGACGCAAAAATCCAATGGATATCTATTTTCTCGACTAGAGAAGAGATATATCCTTTTCAGGGACCATTCGCCATGTGACAGCCCTCAATAAGAGTCAAATAACACTCCATTTTGACGCATGTGCAACCATTTTTCATGATTAAAATATTTTGTGACGGCTACTGCCGCGCCCCCCGCACACAACGCCGGACCATTGTATTACTACTACTGTAGTGGGAATAACAGGCACATTTTGGTGGTGTCGGGAAAGTTCAGGGCCTTAAACAACCCGAGTCCATTTAGTGGACGTTACTCTTATTTATTTATCAGTGACAAGACCCCATGCGGTGCGATGACTGCAACGCTCTTTTGAGCGTCAACCAATTCCAAAGGGCGCTCATGAAATCCCGTAATATGCACAATTGAATGGGTATTACATCAAACATTTGGCGAAATTAATTAATTTGGAAGGCAACATCCAACTGTCCATGCGTTTCGTTTCACAATATTTTGGCCAGGTAATTAGAACTCGATTCCTATAAAACGATGCCAGAAATCAAATTCACGTAAGAGAAAAATAAGTCACCAATCCCATTTTCGCCTAGATCGAGTGCTCATACATATCAGCCATACTTCCTCCATTCATGACCATTTGCACTTCAGAAATGTCCAAATAGAGCTTCTCGACATCTCACATCGGGAAAGTCTCAGATCTTACCACCAGCAAATAGCCTATGCTCAAAAGCCACGGACGGATTAATCAATTAAAACTTTTTAACTCGCTCACCATACCTACTTAAAATCAATGGCTTTTTGCTACGGAGTAATTAAATACTTGACATTTTCAACGCTTGGCGCCATAACTAGATATTAGCCCATAACAGCCGCGGATAAGATATCGATGCTCCAATTTGTTCAGCGCTCATCAACTGTTTCCAAAGTTAAAAAGTGCCGAGTGCGCAAGGTCTTAAACGAAAGGAAAGCACGTAAGCCGTTGTTTTGCGAAGTAAGCGGCGCACTGGAGCGAAAGGAATGCTCCATAAAGCCAACAACTCCTTTTTTGCTTGAGCCTGCCCCCAAAGAAGTCACCTATCTAGGGAGTATCACCACGTGGAACGGAAGATGGAGAATAGCCCAAGCTTAGAGGCCGTTAATGGTTTAAAAACAACTGTTGTGCTCAAAGATAGAACAACAAAGAAGGAAAATTTATGAAGAGTTCCCTGAGGGCGTGGTGCTCAATGGATCCCAAGAAAGGGCAATTGGAAAAGCAGGCGAGAACAGACTAGAAGCCTTGAAAACTTGGTGCTTGAGGAGGATGTTGAAGATTAAATGGAAGGACAAAATAATAAATGAAAAAGTTTACAGAAGAGTGAAAGAGAAGAGGACCATATGGTACGATGTACAGAAATGAATAACCAGATGGATTGGACACACCCTGAGACAAAATGCGTTCGTGAAGAACATAACTGAAGGTAAAACAGAGGGAGAAGTCCCCAGAGGAAGACCCAGGAATAAGTTCATGGACCAAATAAAGGAGAAAGATAATAGGAAGAGATTCCAGGAGGTAAGGGAACTAGCATTAGATAAGGAAGGGTGGAGGGCTGCAGTCAACCAATCTCAGGATTGAACAGCCACTTAATGAACAACCCAAATAGTGCACATCGTGATGGAAAAGCGTGCAAATACGGGCGTTTTTTGACTTACGAAACAAAAACCTGGGATTTAATCAAAAGAAATAACATCCGAAACGTACGTATGAAGCGATGAAACCCTGATACTTCAATAGCTAACTCCACTGCAGCACTTGTACGATTACGAGAGATAAAAATCCAAGTGAGCGCGGACACCCCTTCGGCTTTAACAAGCTAGGCCCCACGAAGTTCTGGGAATCCCTCTCGACGTTAAATCCCTGACGCCGAAGTTAAAACTCTCCGCCAGGAGTAATCGGATGCTCTCTCCGAGGTCCGGAAATGATGCATTCATTGACGGAGCGGCAGTAAAGTCCCCCCGCCCTCAGAGATGGAATTGATTGAGCACCAAGGTACGTACACATCATTCTGCACAGACTGGTATACTCATTGCGATGAAAGGGGATTTATTCGGGATAAGTTCAACTCGGCCGACCGAATCTGTAGCGACCGAGGAAAACGGAAAAGTAGACCCCAACTGAAAATGCATTGAATAACTGCCAAACTAGGTTAAACTTATCGACCAAAAAACATATATTCCTTTAGAGTGAGTAGCGTTCTTGGAAGACCGAAGGAAAAACGCAGTGGACAATTTAGCGTAGCTGTTAACAGATTTTTCCACAGATAAACGCTGTACTGGTGCATTCCCTGTACTCAATAATAAGCCGATGCAGCAAGCGACGAACTTTCACGGTTATCAGCGCATTTTCATTCACTTTTAAGAGCAATTGGTTTCCATTGATACTTAACAGAGAATCGGAAGAAAAAAGAATATTCGGGGACAATTTTTCGCCAAAATTTATGCTAAATCAGAACCAGTTTATCTTTCCTCATTCAGTCACAATCAGGCACGTACTAAATTCACTTGTCATACCTTAAGAGGTTGAACCCGAAGGCATATTAAACAAAAACTCAAATCCATAACCCACATATGCATGCGTCAACAGCAGGCATTGATAATAACCTTTTAAAGTGTAAGAAATGGTAAAAAGGATATGTAAACCAAAACAGCGATTGACTTCAACGCACGGTTGCCTTTCTTTACTATACGTACGTTTTAACGGGAAGAATCTAATAACACCAATTCACAGTCTCCCTTCATTTTGCTCTCCTTCACGTAAAAAGAATTGTCGATGTGGCAAGTATTATTTCTTCATACTACCTCTCCGATGTTCGTTGCGTAATGACATATCCGCATGTAATAGTGCCTTCAACTCGTTCCAGACACTGGTGTCAGTTCGCGAAGATAAATACCCATATTTCCCTTTCCCAAGTCATTTCTTTAGCCATATACCCCGAGACAAACATTGCCAAATACACCGCTAACGCATAGTGCAATTCGCCGACACTGGGGCTGACAGTGAGATTTAGCCATCTAGTAAAATTCTGAAGGGCTAAAGTAACTCATTAACATTTTCTATTGCATATCTAAACAAAACCATTGATTGTAATTCAATTGGTGGCCAGTTACCAGAAGGCTTCTACAATATTTTCAGCGCTTAAGGAGTAATTTAAGAGAATTTAACCCCAATGGTTAGCTTATTTCATTTTCATGATCATTTATGGGAAGTGGAAATTGGTATTTCCATTGTCTTAACTACATATCGTGGGAAAGGAAAAAGAGGAAAACATCAAGGTTTGATGAAATTGAGTGGTAAAAAATGAACAAGACTCACCGTAATTCCCCCACTCCGACCCCTCTCCCTTTTGACGATTTTTAATCAATCGGTAGCAGTAAAACTACAGGATGCCTTTCACCGTCCATCACTGCAAAGGAACATGGGAGAATTTCATCAGGGTCGCACTTGATAGAAAATACAAAAATATGAGGAATATACGGTCACCATCATTTTTTCCCTTTCTCCGAAAATAAATCAAAACAAATAAGACAAAAATTTAAGTACCCATCATTGATCACAATCTGCCGGATCGTTTCGATAATCGAAAATTTAAAACATGAAATACCATTATATACTGCAATATTTCTACAGAAATTTCAATAAATTAGCAAATGACTTGAAGCTGAAATCCTTCACCTTTGCACAATTTTCATCACCATTTATATTACAATTTGGAAAAAAGTTGCAGCCATACAAAATCTAAACACTTCAATAGCTATTTTCATTTATATGACAAGAAGAGTTATAAACATAAAATGAGATTTTCCGCAATGACACCTAACTACGCTATGACTTTTCACTGTAAGAATGTACATATTCAAATAAATTATGCTTCATTCAACCATTAACATATGAACTAAGGAACAAAGCACAGCTTTCAAAAGCATTGTAAAATTAATCCATCAATGTGTCTGGGTTTTCTACCGTCAAACGTGTTAAGGAATCTTTAAGCTGTATGATACATATTAAAAAATAAATATCTTAATATATTTAATATTATAATTTAAATTACTCTAATGAGTACAAATACAGAAAACAGATTCTTCAGGGTGAATGATCAGACTGCTGAAAACTCCATTACGAAATTCAGAAAGAAGACCACGAAATTTCTGCACAAGACTAACACCTCAAGAATCGACGAGGTTAGTTATAGTTTAGAAGTAGCCTAAGTTCCTGAACGCTGCCAAATATTACATATTTCGTATTTAAACGTAAATTCAATTTGTTCTTCGATTAATTAAAATTCTAAAAATTTATAAATACGAAAACTATGTACTTCATAGTAAAGATTATTAAAAATTATCAGATGAAATCAAACAAACGGTACCGACAAGAGAGAGGTACAACAATCTGCCCTGGAAATGACCCGCTAACGCCTACATTGCACGAAACAGTGAATTCGTAAGAATAAACGAGAGCCAGCTATTGCAGCAAAAAGATTCCTTCCCGTATGTACAAAGTATGCGTATCCAATATTCAACGAATGCAACGAAGCAGCTTTATTCCCATATTCATCTACAAATCTCCATGATTTAAGGTGGAATTTCATTCGAACGTATAGAGCCGCTATTTCACGGGAACTAATATCGACGATCACTTCCAATCAACTCGATCGCATGTACACGAAACATTTCGAGGATTCGATTGCGTCCGATTAACTAACACCAAAGCGGAGAAGGACATCATAGGTAAGTGGTAATTCATTTCTCTCCCCAGTGTGGAGCCAGAAATAAATCATATCCTATGCGGTGATGGCTAATTCATCGCGCCTATTAGTGTCTGTTTCTACCCCCAAGTGACGCAGCGGAAATTACGAATTTCTCATACCCAACGTTCACTTCCATTGGATAGTTTGCTAGGTATTTGGGAAGGCGACAGATGACTGAGGTGTATTTCGTCATTTACGACAGACGAAAGGGCTGCTACGGTCAACGATAATCGTACACAATAACATCTCTGATGAAATAGCACTAAAGGGTATCTGCAGGTAAAGTATGCCTCTTATACCTTTCAGAAATTATCAAACTCTAACAGTGCACAAAGATCGTAATTAAAAATCTACAGATCAGGTACAATAGAGCGTCAATAATCCGGACGTCAAAAATCCGGACCCTCGATAATCCGGATTCACATCCCGCGAAAAATAAGTTTAAGTGAATACAATGCACATATTTGTCAAAAGCGATGATGCGCGACTCGGCGGGGTCATCGACCGCTACAATGTTTTTATTTATCTTCTCTAATTATTTAACTACAGAACTTAATTGAACTACTGTTTTTACTGTTTTTAGCTAAGTTTCTTTATGTTGAAGGCATCAAACGGCCTTTTTACGGTTATTTTCGAAAATCTGGACTTCTTGATAATCCGGACTGGGTCCGGTAACAATGGATCCAGATTATCGACGCTCTACTGTAATACTGTACCTAATGAGTCAAACGGTTACGGAATATAAACGCTACCACAGAAAAACAAAGAAAGTAATTTTTTTCAAAAGAGAAATGATTAAAATTATTTTTGGATTAGCAGTAAATTAAGAGAGCGAATGGAAATGGTTCTTACACATGCATTATATGCATGCTTATGCATATGGCTTACGTGTTTACTGCAGGGGCTCCCTCTTAAGACCTTTAAATTTTTCCTTCATTTATATTCATCAGAAATTTATTGTGCCTCAGATAATGCCCACTGCATTTGGTTCTTACAACCTTAATCATGAGCCATACACCCCTTCTAAATTTGTGTTAACTTCCTCATGTCTAATATGAATGGACATCGAATAGAAATATGACCACAAAGAGTCATGAGTAAAGATGAAGAGGCGTTTTGGTATATAATTTAAGAAGAAAGAATTTTACTAACCGCAAGGAGTAAGCAAAATTTAGAGAAAGATAGGGGAAAACTATCAAAGAGGCCAAAACCCATTGAGGGTTGAAGAACTCATGTATTAGGAAGGGAAGGTTGGTAGCAGAAAGATTACTTTGGAAATGGAGGATGTGCGGCGATTAATTCTGAGTCGGAGCAGTCTACTCTTTCCGAAAGGCACCAAGGGATCCACACTTTCACGTCCCATTAGATTGATTGCGAGCTACCATTTAATGCGGTTCGGGAGATTTTTATCCTCAGACAGATTTACGTGAAACTAACTTGAGCATACAACTTCTTCCTATCGATACAATTCCTTTTTAAAATCTAAAATGGTAAATTAATTTTGTAAATTTGATTTCTTTGTGAGAATTCAAAGCTATATCAACGAGTAGCCTGAGGAAAAATGACCAATTAATTTCAAAATGATTCGACTCACAAAGGATATTTTATTCTTTCTAACGCGAAATATTAATTTCACATTATTATAATGCCTACTAAAAATATCTACGATTTATGCTGAGTCGAATATTCCAAAAGAAGCACAATTTAAATAAATCTATCGACTAAATTTCGAATATCGCGCCGAAACTATCAGCTCAAGTCATATCACATTTTAATTACATCAAAAAAGAAAACTTAAATTCTTGCACCATTTTAATTACAGCGTGCATGGTGATTCACATCACATAAACATTGTTATTTTAATGTGGTCCACTTATTTTTCAGATTCCGTGAAACGATTAAAATGTTCATTTTATTACCAGAAATTAATTTCCAACTACTTCAATTTCTCTCCACGAAGCAAGATTCTAGTAAAAAAACGCCAATGCTAGAATTTGAACACAAGCCACTGACATTAAAGAGCCTTCACTATAGTCTACACACGAGAACACCAACATACTTTCACCATGCTGCTGCAACTGAAATTTCCATTTAAAAATGTCTCCAAATTTAGCTCCCCTTACAATAATGACCAACATAAAACGACTATATAAAATTGATACTCCACAGAGTTAAGGCTGATGCCTTGGAATCGATCAACATCGCTATCGTTCAAGATTCGACGAGGTGGATATTTCCTTGACCTCCTATTCAGATTCCAACTCTCAAATAACTCTTTTAGGACTTCATTCACATACTTAACCTCTTGGTTGGATGAGAGCTCGTTCATACCCACGTCCACAGTTGTGTGGTCTCCGTTCCTCCTTAAAGTCAAACCAAACCAAATTTACCACCAACCTCTACATATAAAATGACCTCAGCTCACGAACTGCTTCTATACAAATTGAAAATACCAAAAATTCTCGTTTCGTGTCGTTAGAGGTACCTACTAATGGCACCTTCAAAATTACGACTGTAGATGAAACATACTCCTCACGATGTATATAAAGAAAAAGGTCCTCAATTCCTAATCATATGGATTTTAGCGAGGCGAGACAAAAAACCTAGCTAATATCTACCAAAAACTGTAAGATAGAAATGAATAAAAAAAACAAGAAATATTTCTCCTGAATGCATACCTCTTCTTAATTTAACACAAGTCCAGAGCGATGGTAATGAGCCCTAGAATGGAAAGCCTTGCAAAAGCTCCGATTTCGTGCAGGCCTCTCGAGAACGCCATCATGACATTCGCATTAATAGCAATTATCTCGCAAAAAGGCATTTCTCTGCGCCAGCTCTATAACTCTTTAACCGGTAGCATTCATTTTGTTTCGAGAAAATAAAAATAAAATAAAAAGATTTCCTCGCGCGAGTAATTCCCAGAAGGTAGTTTTCGGCGATGGCGGAGACAGCTTAGTATAAAATCTCGCATGCACTTTCAATCACCGGAGGACTATTTCTCTAAATGGCGCACCAACACACACACACAACGGGGTACGGAAACGCATACTCTCATGCGTTCATTTCCACCCGGAGATCCCAATTTCCCAGTCGCATACGGAAAAGGAAAGAGCACGGTTGGCGTGGAGCCCTCACAAAAAGCGCCTTTTGTGCCGCTAATTCTCCGATACGCTGCTTTGCACGTCAACCGCCTCTCCCTCCACGGGATCTCCTACGCCGCAATAGAGAATCGCTGCTCCCTAAAGGGGACCCAAGCCCCATCGCTGTGGTACCTTCACGGTTTTTTTTCTCATAGCACGATCTTATTCACCCGCCTGCCTCTGCGCTTCTATTCCCTCGTCCTTACTTGCACTTCCATTCCTTCATCTGTCAATCTTTCTTTTTCCATTTACTTTTATTTAGGGTGGCCAGATGCAAAGAGCATACACAGGAAGGCCAAATTGGTTACTCCATATTCTCGCTTCCAACATATTCTAAGGAATTTCCTTAGGCTCTACGGGAAAAATCTCATTTTTCCAAGGTTTTGGCTCGTTTCTGCATTCCGCCCTCGATTTATTAAGTATGCATTGCGCACCGCAAATAATTTGCGAATAAGGAGTAGATGGTGAGCCAGGAAGGGATATCCCAAGTAAATCATGGGTGAACGAGGAAGACAAGACGAAGTACGTTTCAAAAAGTTTTTCAATTCACGTAAAAAACAAAGAATCGTAAAAGAAATAAGAGAATCCTTAACACCAGAACAACAAACCGATCCAGGACGTGCAAATAGGCAAAAAAAATATCAAAGCAAACTTAACACAACTGATAATGACTAATTGAGACGAATTTAAAAAAATCTAAATAAAAAGTACCGGGGAGTTAAATTACAGTAAATAATATTCAGATTACTCGAAGGAGATACATTTTCAACTAACAACTTTTCGATGTCACAGAAGCCGAAAGCAGCATAATTTCCAGTCAATTAACAATTTATGACCAATTATTTAAAATATTCATCAATAGGTAACACAATAAAAAGAAGAATACGTCTCTTTCTCATTGTCGTTCGATTGCCGGGAGAATCCGCTTCTCATAAATAACTTTTAGTGACAATAGGGTTTAAAGCAGATACATCAATACCATTTACCAAGCTAACACTTCGACAAAATGCCATAAAATATTTTTTTAAACATTTATCACGGAAATACAACTATAAATTTAAAAGGCTCGTAAAGGCTTCAAGTAAAGTTCTCCACCATTATCACAGTTCCCATGCTTCCCACCACTTTTTGAATTCTCCTATTCCATCTTTTCGCATGCATCTATCTCTCGCCGCGGAATTGGGGTACAATGCAGGAGATCCAGCGGAACGAGGCTCAAATCTCTGGCCCATCAACTATACCGCCCTCCCCGCGCGCACGGTAGACCTTCCGTTCGGAGCACAAGTTCGCCCACCACCCCTCTTTCTACTCCCTAGGCACATTGTCCTGGGTAACATCTCTTTTTTCTTATTTTTTTAAAGGAAATTCAAGGGAGAGTGAGGCGAAGGAGAGGAAAAAGCAGAGGAAAAAGAAACTGGCTGGAATGGAAAGCGCATAGAACTGCCAGCACGGCCCGTCATTACGGAGGTAAGAAAAAGAAAAAATAAATTGTTAACCAATGCGATTTTATCGGCCAGATTCACATGCCTCGCGTTATTATGGCAGGCAATTCCTATTCATAGAAATATATCCATCACGACAGTCGAGAACAGATAATGTACTCCAATAAACATGTCTCTCGTTATATATTGCAAACTCTATTAAATGTCAACTTCACCTCCTCGCAATTTGGGTTGGAAAAAATATTATTTTCTATTTTTTACATTCACAAGTATCTCAATTCGGGAGGAAGTCAGTATTTTAGCACTCTCTCAACGAATTGTAGAGAGATTTTACATCACGACAACTAACGTGATTTAAAGATCTCTCTTAATCTGAATTTGACGCCACAAGACGCCTTATAAGATTTCATTTTTCAAAAGTTGGAATTGCTTTTACCAATAGATAGTCATTTAAATTACCGATTCCACTGTATTTTTGTAAAATAAAATTATGCTCTTAAATTACTTAGTATACATAAAAAAACTTGGTCCGCATTTACGGTAATGGCATTCATGATAATTGTTGTATTTCGAAAAAAAACATTAAATACGCCAAAATACTCAGCATTTTACGTAAGTATTCATACTGAAGGTTCAGCAGTCAGAATGCACTTGTTACGGCATCATAGAACTCTAATCTTTATTACGATTAATATCGGTAGAAATACGGCGAGATATGAAGCCAACGAGTTTTTAAACGCTAATAACTAACATGAAAAAGTTCGTCTAACTCGAGGGAATGCAGCAATGGAATGAGCCTCCCACAAAGAGAGGCATATGAGAAGAATAGAGAGTACAAAGGCGGCGAGAAAGGCATTGACCAGTTATAAAAGGAACGAGCTTGTGACGGAGAAGCTGGGTATTATCGGCTGAGATAGTCTTCAAGAAAGGAGAAAGAAGAATAGTCTGTGCGTAACGTTCAAGATAGACAAGAGAATTCTAGGAGGTAACTACGCGATAAAATAGAGGAACAAACGTTCTCGGGGAAAGAATGGCCATACTTTAAAATAATAAACAGAAAAATGAAAAAAAAAATGATACTAAGAAATATTCATTTCTCGAAAAAACTATTATATTACAAGTAATTAAACACCTTGTGAACATTTGACCCTTCCCGAACTAGTATGAATACATTCATCAAGTTGAGCACGAGTCTGCACTCAGGACGAATAGTTGGATCGGCCCTTCCAATTACATATACTCAAAGATGCTTAGCTTCGGTGACTGGTCAGGAATTGGTAAATTCCATCGTGGCAGGCTCGGACAGCACCAAAAGTGTACCCAAGGTTGGAAGAGCGGTCAAAGAAATCTACGCTGACTAGCTTGTAAGAGGGGTGGTTGATTTATAGAAAGACAATTGCGCAAGACTTGAATAGACATCATCAAAATTTTTAAAGGTCACATTCACTGAATTTTAGGAAAATTTAAAAAATCCAGCCAGCGATTACAATAAAATGAATATCAGTTAATATTGTACTGTCTACTTTATTTAACATATACGACACATGTGTTTTACTTACTACAATATTTCACATGTTAAGTTCCCGCGGTTGACAGGGTAATAAACCTGAACATGTGTCGTATATGAATTTTAACAAAACATTTTAACGATAGACCTGTATCGTGCATCGTGATGGTCCTCGAAGAGTAACCTAATGAGGAGTACATGTACTTCTCTTTATATCTGTACGTTGTACCAACTTTGGATGCCAAAAGGGTCATAATAAAATGATCCTACTTACCCTTCCTACTTCTCCCTGACTTGTCAGTGGTAAAGCATTACATTTAAACATTAAATATCCCTTAAAACAATTTAAACTCAAGAATAATAAAATAATATTGCACAACTTGTAAACATATTCGCACTTACACAAATTTCAAATAGATTTACTCTTGATACCTGTTACTGGGAATTTCCAATTTACCAATCTTAACGTTAGTGTTAATAAATACCCTTGAATCACCAAAATCTTATTTATACCACCTTAATTCTATTTACAAGCGTCCCTTTCGGACTATACGATAACCATGTCAGGATCTCTAGTTTCCAAGATACAATTGGGATGCTTATCGGGATGTCCATGGGCTCCTGTCTCTCGTCTAACGTAGAGATCAGCTATTCTGTACACTAATTCCCGTTCCTAGAACCAAAAAATGCACGGGGTAAGAATACTTTACAACTCTTTGGTCAACCGTTAAAATGTAGAGAGAGGGACTTCTGCGACATTCCTCTTCGAAACCTGGACAGCGAGAGCCCTCTCCTCTCTAATACTCGTAAATATTAACTTCTTGGAAGCAAATGTTTTCGTCGCAATTAAAGCGGGTATTGTCATCGCATAAATGCCATCACTTGCTTGTCCTTTACTGCACTATTATTGGCTGGTGACGGAAACCATGTAGAAACAATCTCGCTTCCCCTTCCTCCTTTTGAGTGCATCTCCACCTTGGATGGCTACAATGGCGTTGATTTGTTATGCTACAAAATACATCGTAAACTCTAACAACCTTCGATATCACGAGTCGAATATGTGAAATACAGTGGAGAGTATAACATTTACTAATTTATATTTCATGGTAATTGCTTGCAGGAAAAAATGCCTGAGTATGGCATTATGACACGCCGAAACACCTGTCGCATACGTTCAATCAAGTGGACAGTCCAAATTTACTGATTTTGATTTCTAAAATTGCTGTTCCACCATATCTCCCCCGATACGATTGCCGATAAAAATGAGCTCAACATGCATTTCTTGGTGAAGTCTGTGTGAATGATCTAGTCGAACGTTAGACTTGAAGTGCGTAAACTGTAGTATTTTATATGCGGAGAGACGATATTCAGTGATGAGTAAAATTTGAAAATTCTACAACTTTAGGTCCTCAAAAAAAACTGAGCGCAGCAGAAGATGAGCGAAGTTTTCTGGCTTACATTTTTAATTTAGGAGACCGGAGCAGTAATCGTGGGTCATTGAGTGCACACTGAAATAATTTTTCTGGTATATCGAAAAAAATCTTGTACCAAATTACATTTTAATACATTTTAGTACGCCAGTCGATGCGTTGGAACTCACCACACTAATGCAATAATTAAATTTTAAATATTTTATGACTTAAAGCTTGCGAACAGAGTTTTCGACAGGGTAATCGAAATTCAGGCGAAATAATACAATATTTTTTATTCGAAAATTTGAGTCGGAGTGATAACTCGATAGATTCAAAAATTGAAGATTTCGCTTGGTTGAAGATTGATATTGTAGTAAATCAAACTTTGTGCCTTCCATAGTTTTCTTGTAAAGAGTACAACCGATTTCGGCAATTACACCTTCATCAAGTACACCCTGATACACACCTGTCCCAGATAATGTCGTAACTGCCGAAACCGGTTGTACTGTTAATAAAAAAAAGTGAGATAGGCACAAAGTTGCTCTGCAAAGCTGCTCTGACACTTTCGAATTTAATAGCAACAATTACAATTGTGAGAAATTTATTATTTTGCTTATTTAAGAAAATCTGTACATATTCATGGAATAATTACGAAATGTATACAATTAGGTATGAATGAACGTGTTAAAATATCATTGAAAATCAAATGAACCAAATCGATATAACGCAACTTTCAACTTTTGACGGTGGACATCGCCGTTAAGAACACGCATATCAAGCTCCATGCAAATCAGTACAAAAACAAATATCGCCCCAACCGCCTTAGAGCAGGATGGAGGCTACGGTGACCACCCTTGAGTTTGCACCTCCGCTTTTCCGCGATTAGGACCTCCATGCCCCGACCTTCGTGCTCCGCGCACGACCTCGCTAACGAGATTTCACGCCGAGGACAGCATAGAAGCAAAAAGAGCGAAGTGGGCCTCTAGGAAGAGAGGCGAAGAGAGCGCGAGAGGATGGAGAATAAAAAAGAGGACAGTTTTAAGGAGCCGTACACGTTGGGAGTTACTGGGACAAGAAGGGGCAACTGGAAATAGGTGGTGGCGGCCCTCACACAACAAGGCTGTCCTCACCCGTGACTTTCATTAAAGGATAAAATTGGCATCCGCGTAAGTTACACCGTGGGCGGATATACGCTGTAGAGTGGAGGGAATCGGTGGAGTCAAGTGCTGTCGATATGTAAAGTGGCCAATTAGTTGTCTTACTCATTAATGCCCGAGCCAATGTCTACTACGAAGTACCTCCAGCACATCTTGCACGTCTCCTGCATCTCTTAACATTTACGCAGTTTCAAAGAGATTTCATCGGGGTTGATACTGACTGGATACTATGAAATTCCCAAGCTTTTAAAAATTTTCCCAGTGAGAATATCCTTTACATCTTATGTACATATTTTAATAACTGCGAGAGAACGCACGCATAAAATAAGAACACTGACACATTATTACATTATAACAATAGGAAATATAGGAAAATACATGACAAAATGCATACCAAAATACATTACAATATACACTTGGTCATATTTATAAGTCTGTGAGGTCGGAGTTAAACTTCGGATTGTATCGGCCGTTGTTAAAATGGCGCATTTTGGACATAAATTGAAAATAAGACTTTTCATTTTCAGTAATTATTCTCGTTAAAGTCAAGATAAATGAATTAAAATTCATCTTGCTCCCTTCTCGAGGGCCGTCAATCACACTTTATGTTCATTTCTTCAGAGAACTCATTATTGTCTTCGGAGGCCGAAAATTTAACATCATAAAATAATTATTGCCGGGAGCGTATTTGGTTTTTGCAATGGTACAGGAGAGCCAACTTTATAAATTACGTGGAAAAAAGAACTGGCCATATAAAATTTCTTGTGCCACATTCAGTGAAGGTAATAGAAGCATTAATCATTAAATGCCCAAAATGGTACTTTTCACAAATGGAGGGAGGAGAAAAAACAACTTTTCCCGGTTTTCCAGGCCCATTTCCATTTCCCTGGTTCTTTCAGGTTTTCCAGGACTGAAGCAATCGACATTAATAGCAACAGTCTCTCTAATTTTGGTAGCATAGGTATAGTGTTGACGCATGTGAGTGAAATATCGCCTCATTACAGGTTTTTCTGATAATTCAATGATCATAGTAACATAAACATTAATAGATTATAGTGTAATGGGTGTTGGTGATAACTCCCTCACTAACGCAAACAACTGAACAAAATACCTTGAGGTGGCTAGCAGGGCATTATTTTAGATGCAGAACGCAGTGAAATTTCGGTTGTAACTGCAGATACGAAATATTGGCTGAACTGCTGAGGGCTGGAAAGAAGAGTGCCATGAATTGTTGGAAGACAGCAATACTTAATGAACTTTACAACGTTTCATCAGTTGAAAAGAAAATAAAAATCCCTTAGTAGAATTAAGTCAGTTTCATGTTTCCTCGGAGAATCATCAGAGGTAAGTTTCTCGAGTGTTCCACAAGGGTTAGGGTCACCAAGTTTGCCGACGTTTCGAAGAGAGCCTCGCAGTCTATCATCACACTCTCCAAATAAGCTCTGATCATGAAGTCGTACATCTAAACGACAGAAAAAAAGAGTCCCTAACCCTGGAGGAATATGCGAAAAACCTCCTTCCCTTTTAAATTCATTTCATCGACCGATTTCAACGAAAATAGCGTCATTTTAAGGTAACATCGACAAATAGTTAGTGTTCCTGTTCCCTTTAGTACCATTAATGATGACTACAAGGTGAAAAAAGCCCTATTTAAGGGTTAAAAGGTATTTGAAAAGCCGTTTGTCAAAAAAGTTTGCTTCGAAACTGAAGCATTACACGCTGAAATCAACCGGTGACATAAAGGACTTAAGTGGAATTGAATTGAGTGATTTCCTTTCACTACGCTCAATAAAATGGGTAAATATAAAATGGTTAACTTGCTTGCTCCAGCAAGGATATCCATTAATTCCACCTCTCATTTAAAAAGGAATGTCGATAAAAACAGTTGCTAGTGGAAGAAGAAAATTTAAATACTCCCACAGAAGAGTAATTTCAACATAACTTGATCTCGAACACAACAGAAAAGCATTCAGGTGAACTGTTTTACATACCCGCTATCATGTGTTTCACTTGACTTGGGTCAAACTCTGTTCTCCAGTATGTATATGGTCGTAGTGAGAGAGAAAAACGTATCTTATCATACTTATTAATGGTATTATTGACAAACTAATAACTTTTCAAGAGCCTCTCATATTATGGATGACACTCCTAGGCTGAATACCTTATCCAAGGTAGCAAAAGCACTTATAGCAGAGTCTGCCAAAATCACCTTGAAAATAACGCAATAAACGTTGAAATCAATCGATGAGATGAGGAACTCTGGTGGAAAATTATCGAATGATTTATGTTATTCTGGTTCATGGAGAATGCTGAGAGGGAGATAAGTCTTTCTTCATCAATTTTTAAATTAAGTTCCGCGTAAAAAAGGTTGACACCATGGAACGTTAAGAGTCAGTTTAGGGCGTTTTATTAAGTTACCCGATCCCCAATTCCCATGTTACACGGTCATTCCAGAGTTCCTCCCTTAGTCCTCTCCCTCCCATTTCCTTTTGCATTTCTTACATACAACTCCTCCTATGCCTTCCTCACCATATTCTCCTCTTTAGGTATCATATTCAATTATGTGTACGGTGTTTCTGATCTTCCAGCTGTTGTACACATCCATACCAAATGAATCGCTCTCTTTTTATATCATCAAATAAGGCTTTTCTTACAACAAATATTCCTTTTTTTCTTTAGTTCCTCAGTCTTTCTCCATTTTGAAATTCCTACTGCCATTCGCCAATATTCCATTTCTCTGGCATCGAATTTTCGATTGGATATTTCTTTTGCCCGTTTTACGGGGTACGTATTTGACGATCATTCTACGATCGAGCGTCTTAAATTTAGCCGTGTAAAAAAGTGAACAGTAATAGCTCATGCGGGAATGTATGCAAGCAATTTGGAAAAAAAGCACCTGCTCCTATTCAACAATTATTGCATTCCAGATTTTCATGTACGTTCAAATTGTGGAACTTCATGCACCCTATAAAATGGGCTTAAAATGACCATGCTCCACGGCTAAAAGTTTCAATGCTCTTTACGAAGTTTTTATAAATTTTGCGCTCATTTTCTTTTTTTATAAAAATTCGATTGTAAATTGCTCAACAGACTTGTAGCCTCTCCACTTTTTGCTAACCGTTCTCAAACTTGGCTGCTTTTACATTCCCTAATTTACATCTTATGGTAAATTTGGAGACAAGTCAAAGCAAGAATATATTGTGGAAGGTTTCTGTTTTGTGCCACTGGGGTTCAAAAGCCAGAATTTCAAATTCCGCAATGCTTGACGCGCAGGTTACCCCAGTGTATAAATAAACGAGTTCCCTAACGACCATTCACAACTTATCCATCAATAAGTAGAGAATTATTATTTCTCAGCAGCTATTAGCCGCTGCGTATTGCGTAAATTTATGTCCCCGATGAAAACGGTATTTCTAAACCCCTCCTCCCGGAATCTCCCCAATATAATTTCAAACAAGGATAACATAGCCAGTAGTGAGGGGAGAGGCGGAGATAAGCTTTCTAAAGCAATCACATAAATGGAAAAATCCCAAGGGGCACAGCGTACGCTTAAAAATCGCAGTTAACGGGTATTTTCAACATAAAACTCGAAAGCACGCGTTTTCAACCCTCTGCGAAAACATAAGTTTATTAGGATAATATATTCCCATGGTCATGAATAATCGATAGCAAAAGGACACCAAGATTTTATCTTGATTAAAATCATACGGAATGACGAATGCGAATGTATTTTTCTTGCATCGAGCGATTCGATACAACTGAGGGAACGCTATCTGTCCATCTAATTATTTACGCAGTTTGGGTCAAGAAGGCGTCCCGTCCAGCTGGTGCCATAAATCAAGTTACTTCGGAGGGGGTTCTATTGGACCCCAATTAAGATAAAATGAATCATCCGTTCCCCATAAAGAAAAAAGCTTGATCGAGCGATCTGAAACGGAAAACATGAAGCCATTAATTAAACAGTTCCTTGCCTCCAGTCGAGATCCTTAAAGGCTCCCCAGGGGATATCGAATTGGATGCTTCACCAATTGCTTCCATTTTAAAATTAATTTCCTCAACATTTTTACTGCGGCAGTGAATCCTTTTTAATTTTCCAAGACGCTATTATCTTTTGGCCCCGTTCTGTTGTTTCAATGATTGAAAGCCAATTTTATCTATTGTATGACAATTTATTCTTGTATTATTTAAAAAAAGCATTCCCTCGGGCACTTTGTGTTAGGCATTTTCTCGAGAACATTGTTTTAGCTAATTTAACGTCCAGAATAAGAAACGTAGACGTCTCCTCCATATATTCATTTTTCCAGTGCCGTTCTCAACAATAAACTTCATGCCTTTGAGGATATTTTTATAATATTTTCAACCATTCAAAATAACATTCAGCAATCGAAAATTGAATACCAAAAATATTTAATTTGACATGATATGATCGCTGATTTTAACATATCTACTAGAAAACGGAAAATTCTTCGCCGCAAACCTGAAGTTGAAAACTTGGGCATCCCTTTTTGATCTCCTTCGCCAAGAGTTTAGCGGTAACTAGTTTCATTAATATTCCCATTGAAATTCCAATCATGTAAGTAAAAATGCTTCTTACTACCGTGGATTGGTGCCACACTTTTCGACGTATTGATTCTGGCCCCCCAGACAAACCAATTTAGCAAGCCGCTGACACATCAACCCACTCAACGAGATGAATTTAAAACCGTTATAAATTAAACAATGAAAATAGCATTTTTCAATACTTTTTTATTTAAAAAATAATCGTGATAATTGCCACCTCTAGGGTAACAGGTATCTGCAACTTTCGAAAAACGCTCTCAAATAGTTGTATTATCCTACATTTGTTAGGTCTTATATTGAATAAATAATTTCATTTGGGAACTTTCCACTCAGCGTTAATTGGCACCATCATTTACAAACTCATTTACGAATGTCGGCATTCCATTTGAATGGTAAAAAAATATCACTACTCAAATCGCAAAACACAATATTCTTAATCCAATCGCAACAAAAAATTTAGCGATTAAAAATATTCTAAAATATGACTCAATTTCCCGAAAAATACGTATTTCTATTTTAATAATAGTTTATTTCACCGTTGGAAAATACATGCATAGCTGTATAAATAAGAAAACGTACACTTCATTAGCATAAAATGACAGTATTATGAATGGCAATTAAAAACTATTTACAAGAATAAAACAAAATACAATTTCTTCCTGAGATATAAAACCAAAAGAGGAAATTTATTGTTGGGTAAAAATGTATACAATATGTCAAAGTGCATCTTTCAAATATTCCCTCGCTACATAATAACATAATCAAGAAAGAAATTTTTTCATTCTCCTATTAAATATAGTTGGTGATGGACTATCTTTGAGATCATGAGGTAATTTATTATATAAGGTGGAGGCAGAATGATAAGGGCCTTTGAGACAGTACGAATCGGATTATACGTAGGTAGGAATATCATTTTTGGACCTAGTGGGGTACGAATGGTATTCAGAATTAACCGAAAACTTATCGGGATTGTCAAGATATTAGCAGCAGAGGAAAGCGGTTTAACAGGAGTACAGATGGAGACCTGATATTAGGCTTTTACAACTTGTTTCTGGGCTGAAAAGTCTTTGCTTGCTGTATATGAATTACCCCAGAACATCATGATACTATTACATTATCCCAGAACATACTGTATAATTTCCTCTGTGTAGAAATAATTAACTTTACATATTATTATCAGCACTGATTTTAACTTTTTTCTTGAAAGAAAATATCATGAACCACGTGTTGGTAACTATTCATTCAAAGCCACTTTAGGTTTCTTCATTTTAAGTACGAATTTAATCGAAAGAGTCAGGGTATATTGGGGACCCACGCTGCGAAAAACTTTGGAGGAAGTGGTTAGTGAGTATTATAATTTTAGTCACCAACTTATCCCACGAATCACAAATAATTGACACATTCTCTTTTTGTGAATTAGAAGATATTGGAAACGTACCAATCTAGCTAGAGAACAAAAATGGTTTCGTCTTTCCCACAATGGCGTGGGATGGATATTCAGACGAGTCTGTTATCTTCACCAAGCCTCTTGGAGATTATCGCGAAAAGATTTAGCGGCGCGCCATCGGGAGGGATTCGGTTGAAATCCCACCCAGCTATCAAACGGCTGTTTTTCACCCACTGAATCCTCCCCTCTACCCACCCCCCCTGAAACAAAACGCTTCGGTGGCCCTCTTTTCCTGAGAGTGGTTCAAAATTAAGCACCCCCAGTGGTGAATTATTGTGATCATTATTAATGATTCCACTTCCCCAAACGAAAACGAAAGGCATCAATTCAACGGCATTAATGGCTATGGAATATAAATTTTCATCACTCTACATTCGAGTAATTTATTATGACAGCCTGGAAAAAGGAGTTTCTTTTCACTCGAATAGAATGCCAGTCACTTCACACAAACGGGCATAAAGAAAACGCTTTTAAAAAGTGAGCTCTTTAGAATTACTATGGTGCTTCTTAAATTTTAAAATTCGTGTTTTCAAAAAATACAGGCACACAGAAAAACAACAACGGTCTGATGCAGTAGGAATTAGTATCACACACGTCTCGCCAGCAAAGAGTTTTCAATGACGCGAAATCACCGCAGCGAGAAAGCAATAACTATGGTGATAAGTTGTAATAAAGGAGGTTCCCTACCGACGTATGTGATTCCGTCTCAGAGTAAAAGACTCCGCATCGGTTTTACCATAAAAGTTAATGGCAATGGCAGAGGGTAAACACATTTGGAGTACACTCATATAAGGCAGTAAAGCCTGGACAATAACAACTCGCAAATTCATACAAATACGAACAATCGCATTTGTATGAATCTATGAGTTTTAATTGTCCAGGTTATGTGAATAATTGTTCTACGCATCTCAGAGTTGTATGAGTTGTAACTGTTCAAGTTTATCGTATTCGTAGGAAACAATGAGTCACGCACAAGGATTGAGAGATATATCAGTAGGTTTTGAAAACAGCGACACTGGCAAGGGTTAGGAAAAAAGGTTATACTTAGCATGGTCAACTATTGAATAGTTCTGATTCCCTAAGAAAGAAACTTGAAGTTTTATTAAAACTTCTAGTTTGAGTAATTACCTAGACATGAAGACTTGGAAATTTGCTTCCCGATTGGTGTTATATAACAATCTCAAAAAGATTAAAAGATATTTACTATCCTTTTACGCAATTTTCGAATCAACTAGTAATGACAACTAAAGCATTCGAGTCAGTAATAAGAGTGACAAAAGTTTAAAGAAATATTTTAGTGGACACCAAAAGACAATTTGAACATTTTAAAATTCTGATTAGGTTTAAAGGATAGTTTTAATAAAAGAGTCAAAAAATTCTTACAAATCAGAAATAAATCTAAATTATCTAAAACATCTAAAAAGATTATAACTTTGAAGATGTATAAAATACTTTCACGTTATTTTGGCATCAACTACAAAATAATAACGAAAGCATTTCAGTCAGTAATATGAGTAACGAATGTGTAAGATATGTTATAATAATTACTGAACATTTAATACCGTTCTGATACCGTTTAAAAAATAGGTTTCACAAAAAATCGGACAATAACAAATATTCCTTCAAAATAATAAATAGATAGGAAGCAATGTCTAATTGGCGTTATCCAACAATGAGGAACATCAGATGGAGAGAGAGAGAATAGCAGGAATCCCTACGAAAAGTTTTTAAGATAAAGGAACCAAAACAAATATTCATCGCAGAGAAAGTTACGAACATGATTGTCATAATTTTGACACCAAAGTTAATTGAAAACAGTACTTAAAGGAATGGGTAGAATCACATAGGAAGATCAAGAATGGGTACATTAAGCAAATAATGAAGGACGACCTATTAAAAAACAAGCATGCACGAAGCAGTTAAATCCAGCTGATATGACAATGAAGAGGAGAGGTATCAATCTCCAGATTTATTAAAATGAAAATGATGTCTCCATTAACTTCGGTCATTCGCACTTCTGATCAAATTTCACAGAGGTAGTTATAACAATTAAAAAAAGAAAAATTGTCCGAAATTTTTGTACATTAAAACCATACAACTGAATACGAGATGACAGTAAAAGAGAAGCAGGGTAATAGAGCGGTTCGTCGCAGAGGGACGTAGTATTAGTTACAAAGTACCGATTAGTATTCATCCACACATGATAAAATTATTGCAGCACACGAATTTCAACTCTAAGACTCATTAAAACAACCAACATATCTCATCTCAATTCTCACTACGAATTTCATCCACACATGATAAAATTATTGCAGCACACGAAATTCAACTCTAAGACTCATTAAAACAACCAACATATCACCACTCAATTCTCACTACGAATTTCTTACAAATCAAATCCGAAATGTTTATCGCAGAAATCTCCATTCCTGAATTTCCTAATACATATGTATAAATGCGTATAGCAGTCTAATAATAATTCTAGATTACAGACTTCCTCAAGTGAAGGATAAAGTATGAAAATATACCTACATCATAGTCCATATCGTTCCGCACATTCCATTTGCACTTCGTCTCTTATTTTCGGAAGAGAACCTACGTCTTTCACTTGAAAAAGAGCAGCTAGTACGAATTTATACACCAACTTCGCATGCATTTTTACTGGCTCTTTATGAATATTTAAGGTTCCAAGAAATCCCTCCCTATCTCATATCAAAGCCTATTTCCGCATTCATGGGAAAACATCTCGCAAGATCACGATAAAACTAGAAATGATCTCAAAACAAACAAAAATGATTTTAGCCATACGCTTAGTAGTATTTAATAAAAATTCTAGGGTTAACATGCAAATTTCCTCTGGTCGTAAATCAAAAACATTATTTCCTCCCAGACACACACTTCAAAATACCACTGAGGACTGTCGACACAAACTGTTTTTTTCACGATTCTCATACCTTTTTCAAAATTCTGATACCGTTTAATATATATGATTAATATAAGATCGGACAAAGACAAACATTCCTTAAAATTTAAAACAAAGAGAGTAAATAATAACGACGACGAAAATACAGAAAATAAATTATTTAACAGCTAACGAAATTCTTAAGTAAGATTTTGGGAAAATTAATATGAAACCGGTATAAGGTAACGCCTATCGCCATGAAATCATGACGATAGCAAAACATCATTAAATAAATCCAAATATCACTGAGGCACAAAAAGTAACACAAGGAAAAACCCATTATAACTAATTCAATGACCCCAATGTAATATGTAGTTGACTGTATTAAGGAGCGGGAAATGAATATTTCATTTCTTCCTACGGAGAAACGTAGAATCTAAAAATCTTAAATAGAGGATTACGCACAGAGAAATACTTTATTTAGCAAGGAACTTGTATTACTGCCATACATCCACTTGATAGGCGGGCATTTGTTCAATAGGGGGACGCATTCGGTCCTTCCAGGATCATAACCATCCACTCAATCGAACTTCTTGAAAAGCTGTCGCTTAACACTCATTGCCCCACGCAACATCCCTCTTTCTGAAGTGATTCTGCGAACATAAGATAATAAAAAACCTTCCATTTTCCCAGAGACATGAAATTCTCTCGAACATCCCCATCCCACCCAGACCGTGGTAATGTCGACGTCGTCCTACACGTCTCCGAAAAACAAAAACGACACGACAACGCTCCCGCCTTTTATGCCCATTTGGCTTCTGCAACATTCAATTTGTTTTTCGGGAGCAGTACCGAAATTCTCTTGCAAAGAGGTCTTGTTTCGGGAGCGCAATAAGTTTCGATTTTTTTTTCTCGGCTATTAAAGGAGAGCCCGGAAGTTGTGCTGGATTTTTCTCCTCCCACATTTCGAAGCAAGTCGATGACGAGGCGGGCCGAAATAAAAGAAGTACGTGAGCCGCGCGCGCGGTATATTTTTCTTCATAAACTTCCTCTAACCCTGTATAGAGCTCCTCCGATACGGTTTCCCGATGCATTTCGATTACGATATTTAACTTACCGGTACGGTATCATTGGAATGGTACGAATAAAATAATAAATCGCGTTATTTCTTCGCATGAAGATTCTAGTTAGATAACTGCCCATTTCATAACAACGGCAAGAATAAGGTAACACCAAATGGAAAGAGGCGGTATTCATGCTCCCACTATGGCTTAATCCTAACAATGTGAAGAAAGTATCTTCGTTTTCTATTAATATTTTAAATTCAGTGCAAGAAGTCATAAACCGTCAAATATGAATGTAAAAGCTCAAAATAATATCTAAGACAGCATCATAGTGATTTAGTTTTCGCCGGCTGAGTATAAATACGAGAATTCTAAAATTTTAGTGATGTAACATTGGTCGTATGGGAAGTAAGCATGACAGGCGAAAATACTTTCCCCATTAACTAACTGAAGGCGCACCTTTAGTCCTTGTACATAGTATAGCCACAATTTTAAATAAAAAAGCCATCAACTAACAACGTGTACTGACGAAAACAACAGTCGATATCATGCGATGGAGAAATTCATAAACGAAGCATTAGCATGCCTTATGATGAATTTTCTGCTTTCTTCTTCGAGAAAGGAAATATAGAAATTAAAAAATTGATAATTTTGAATATCAACGATAGGCTCCGGCAGTGGAAAATAAAATCAATAGGGAACCGACAAAAAAGCGGCAACACTCCGAGGAAAACAAGTTCACATACAAAAGAAAAAAGGATCGTCTACCAAGAGGTCTGCGATGAGCGCGGGAAAACGATACCAAAACCCAATTCGTATTTAGGACTAACAGATAATGGTGAATATCGTTGCCAAGTCTCAGGCGATCCGTTACGCACTTTTAAAATGTCATAAAAGAGCAACTAGTTTCGTATCACAAAAATCTAACCGTCTATTATATGCGTGTGAAGCAGTTTTCAGCTTTGTTATTTCCCGCAAATTTGTCGGCTCCCGGACGTTAAAAAACTAGACAAAATGATGATTACAATAGCATTTTAATCATCGATTTTAACATTCAAATGCTCCACTTATCAAAAATACTACTTCGAATGTAGTTTTAAGGGGTTCTGAGAAAATATGCTACATTTTTTGTAGTTCACATTGATTTTATTTAGTTTCCTAAGTTGCGAATGTGCCTCACTACAGAAGCTCCAGTACAACTTCTAGTTACTCGTAACTAAGCTAGATTTCCGCTCTATCACTATATTACAAGCATTGAGGTAGATGGAGGGGGGCGCTTGCTATGCTACAAGATTTAATGCAACAAGATGTAACGCGGGCTTGGCCTGTCCGTCGTCTATGTTAACCATGATTCTCCTCTGGCGCTTACGGGATGGCACACTAATTACGGAATTTTACGACGTAAACCATCGAGAACTTACTGGAAATCGTCGTGCACTTACTACTTTATTATTGAAACAATTTGCGTATACTGTTTATTTCTTTAAGTTGATAAAAACCTGCATTCTCGGTGAAACCTATGGTTAAATCTAATAGAATCTATAGAACTGAGTAGCCAACACTAGTTTCAACACTTGCCTTAAATTTCTAACAGATGGTTGTTATTCTTACTTTTCATCCACTAATTCGTCCATTCCGTCGTGCTATTCTAGGGAAAGTATGGAAAGAGCAGGGATAACCAATATGGTTGTTAATCCGGTCGTCAGACCACAGTTTGATGACGTAATGTCTTCTCCATCTACGGCAATGATCACCAGAGTTGCACAGGCGCTCTTAAATGCATATATGCTCGAAGGTTTAAATAAATCCCGATGGTTCGATTAAGTAGAGTGTGCCATACCAATGAACTGGTGGTGAGGCAAGTGATGACGATATTTGTTTCGACCCTACGGTTCAGCCTCGTAATTACGCGTTTCATGACGTTCCTCTAAATTTAAAGGAGGAATACACGTGCTGAAGTAAATTTTCATAATTTTGATATGACATAATACGTGATCTCGGGGTTTCTATCATACCCCGATATTGACTGATATATTATGATGACATTCAGATACGGCAGATCCAACACGGATGGTGGGACAATAAAATCAAACGTAAGAAATTGAACCAAGAACTGAACCAAGTGGCCTCTTACGGAGATTCCTTTCCCATGCAACTCTCCAATTGAAATGGAAGTACGTGGTTACCAATATTACCCTCCTTCATTGATTTTGACCTAACGAAGCTTACGCTATGATCCTCTTTGTAGCCTGGCAGTGAGCACGCAAAGCGTAACTATGGCCAAACAGAAGAACTCGTTAGTGGTACGCTTTAAGGCGAATATTTCCATGGGCTTTAATAATAATACGTATTCATTATTACCTACTACGAATAAAATACATGGCATGGACTTGAACTAATTCTTATAACTAGCATCCCGAGTAAAAAATTCAATTTCACCATATACTTGAACCAATATGATCCGCAAGATGGCTATAAAAGGTGTTTGTCAGGAAGGATGTTAATAGGAAAAATTAAAACCTCAATTAACCTAATGATTTTAATACCAGCCAAAATGAAAACAAAAATTTCCGTGGCAATTTAAATGGACAAATTTTACTAACGAGTTTTACCCTTAATTCGCCAAATGCCACACGGCAACTGATTTCGTTAGAACAGTGGCTCCCAACCCGAGTTAATATACTGGATGCGGAGAGAACAAGGATCCATTATAAAACAAATTGTGTGGTTGAATATATTACGCCAAATTTGTAAAACTGTAAGTAGTTTTAATTAATTCTGATACATTTAATATATTTTATAGAAAGTCACGCATTGTAAATATGCCAAAAAATCCACAATTCATTGAAATATTTATCTTTTGAATGAGGCAATCTCGAGAAAGGGAAATGATATTCTGAAATGTGATGAGAGGAGAATTGAAAAAAAAGCAGGGAGTCACTGCTTTTGATACATCACAGTCAGCTGAGGAATAAGCAGTAATCATTTGTGGCATCCAGCAACTGATTGACCCGATTAACCAGAAATAATCTCCACTTCATACGATATGCCAGCAAATAAAGGGCCAATCGATACCATGAGTAAAAAGCAGCATCGGCACTGGGCGATATCGTATCGGTGCAGTCCCCTCTCCCATCCCCCTTCTTACGTTCTCATAAAAACCCATGTGAGGCAATAATGATAAAGCTCCAATATTCGGATTTGCCACTTCTCTCCCCGTTCGATTGCCGTCGTAAAAAATATACATAAGTGTTTTTGATAACAGCGGAACGTTACACTGCCTCGAAAATTGTCCTTTCCATTGGTTTCCCCGGAAAAAAGGGTGCCAAACCTGATCGTCAGTTTTCACGTCACGCACCAGCTGCCATCTTCCACGGTCGCGAAAGATACGACCGCGGGGGGAAAAAAGGTTCAGGCCTATGTCCTTAAAGTGTTGAACTCTACTTAAAAACCCAGGGGAAAAAGCCGCTTTGTCAAATTATTAACCATGAAACGATTGATAGAAAAGATATATTAGAGTGCAGAGGAAATTAAATCCCAGAGGAAACGTTCAAATGGGGATAAAAAATAGAAAAACTATACTAACGTGGCCAATAGTTCGCTATGAATGTTCATTGAAAAGACTTACTATTGAATAGTGCGTGGAGCATATCAAGGAAAGAATGTTTGTCTAGGAAATCGAAGGACGCTAAAAACGGAAGTGTTCTCCTTGAAGCTTATTCGCCGAAGGAATATCGTATATGAGAAGAAACCGTGGTAAAAGTAGGAGAGAAAAATTGTTATAAGTGGTTAATTAAGGTATGAGGGCTGGATGTTCCCAGCGTTGACAAGTAGGAACGTTCGTGTTTTGTTGCTCGTGCCATTTTGAGAGGATGAGAGACTGAAGTATGGTAAGGAAAATAGATGATAGAAGAGTGAACTATATACGAGGAGGGGTAACTCCAAGTTACGGAAAGAATGGTAACAGTGGGCATCACTAGCTTTAATTCAAAGGTAAACCCATTGGAGGCTAAGATGCCTCAGGCTATCAGATTTATGTCTGATCTAAATCTGAAAAGATGTGAACACCTCAAATTCACTCGTATTTCCTCCACGATACCCATGCTTCGCGAAGAGTAAATAAAGTGAGAATGTTATTTCATCGGAGCTGATCCAACAAGGATTTCAAGGAGGATGATCGCTTTTGCTACGTGGGTAACAAGACGAAAAATAACCCTATGTACCCACCACACTCCTTAATTTCATACTATGCACAGTCTAGACACATTTATTGGTGGTGCGCGCGAGAAACTGCCACTTCAGGAAGTAAAATACGTCCAAAATTTGCGGAAAGTCAACCTTAAAAGATCAATCTACTGGCCGTGTTCCGCAATTTGACTTTCCAGTTACTGTTCGGATATGCTTTTCGGTCAAGTGCAACACAACTGCTGGATAGAAGGGGGACACGCCAGAGGTTTATTCCAAACTTGAGGTTTGTAACCCCAAATCGAGTGCCCATCCTCCCTCAAATTGGATGACTCACTTATCAAGGAAGACCACGTCCATACACTAGAATGTAGACTAAGCACGCACAAATACTCGTTCTGCATATATTTCCCGCGGGATTTTGCCTTACACAAAAGGGGATCCGGTTGTCGCACTGGCAAAATATAATTTGATCGATAATTCGAGTATGAAGGTTTCAAAGACAATAGAGCGAGGAGATTAATGATTTATCAAGACTTTTCCAGGCCTCAAATTTCAGGGAAATTCGAGTAACAGTAAGGTGATGGACTCATCATCCAAGACGGTGACGAATTACTGGTCCTTTGCCAGCCTCAAATGTGGCCTTGTATACATTCGAGACGAGCATTTACCATCTCGTTCTAGCCATACCAAGGGACATCATTATAAGTGAATTGGCTAATTAATTCAAGCAAGAGCTCCATTGCATACATTGTGTACAGACCAACTGCTTAAACCAAGTGCTTAAAATGGTACGCTTCACTGATTTTAAAATAATCAACTTTTGACTTGAGAAAGGACACTCCCGGGCTAATCCCTCATGTTCCAAAACTTTTCCAGGTTTACCCAGGACATTTCCAATTTCCATGCCTTTAAGAGGTATTCCAGGTTATCCAGATCTGCAGCAACTTCGAGATTTGAACCGCAGTTCACCCAAATTATCTTTACACGGTGAATTTCCTGACTCAGTCACTGTATTTGGACTAGTAATCTAGGATGAGAGCAAAAGATAGTCTTTGAGTCCTCTATCAATAAAAAATAAAATTCGTCGATAGAGAATTGAGTACAGGAGAGCGAAAGCGTAGCGAAGTAGGAACTTAACTACATGGCAGACACCAGACTGCCAAGCACGCACCAGCGCTGAATTCCATCAAGATTATAAAATGTGGCAAAAAGTACGCCAGAAAGACATAAAATTAAAATATTTCTTCCAAATCATGAGGACATTAGCCGCACAAAGGTATACTGGGTATAAAAAAATGGACCAGGAAGAAAAGTTTTAGCACTTGTGAAAAAAACTTGAGTCTGAAAATTAGAGAGAGTATACAAACGTAATAGGATTTGTGTAGTTGTTTCCTTGATGGAATTAGCAAGATAACATGAATACAGAACGGACGATAATCTTGGAGGTTAAAACAATATTCACGTTATTTAAAGGGTTTTAACGGTTGTTCAACACGCTGAAGCACAACAATCCCGATAAACACAAAACAAATAACGAATAAAAAATTGTAACCGAATGGTAGGATTGAGAGACGACCAGAGACATTACTCGGCGTCGAACTTATCACTCATCAGAAAGTAGTCTCGATGTTTGCCCCCTACTTACAAGCAATGCCATCATGGCGCACTTAATTTTTACCTAGAGGATTATGGTTGACCTGAATGAAACAATTCAGGGAAAAAATCAACTCTTCCGCAGATACCAGAAATCATTAAACGTAGGCCTGCGTTGGTAATGGATGTCACCCAAACTTATCACGGCGAGAAAGATTATAATCTCATCAGAGTACTAGATGTTCCACTCACTCCAGGCTTCGTAACCAAGTGCTGTGTTACTGTTTTACATAAAAAAAACTCCCCGACATCGTGATCCCCTAAAGCTCGCTTCAACATGCAGGCGACCCAAAATTTCCTATCGCACATCACAGCCTCCTACCGTAAGTATTCCAAGTTTTTCATGATACAATGAGATTATCCACGACTTACTCCACGCGAAAGGTACAGAGCGGGAGGGGAACAGCTCGTGGCATCATAAGCCCCATCAGTGAACAAAACAACACGTTCCAACGTCTAGATAACACCATGCACAAATCACTGTCTTGCTTTCAACGAAGGTGGTCTGAAACAAATGAGCTGTTTACTTATCCTTGGGCCCTACTTCTGGGAAGTTGTTTGTCGGATGTGTATCTGGAGATCACCAAAACACTCCCGCAAAAATTCATTAGCCACTGAAAAAGCCATAATCCTTGATAGGCCAGACGGCTGTGTGAATGACCCCAAGCATATCTTCTCGAGGCAGTAAATAAAAACTTAGATTCTTAGATACACGCAAACACAACATTCATACGTGCGTTCGTCCACGTTACTTTCAGTGTCTATGTCAGGTAGGGGCAATCTTCTTTGGTGAGCGGGCATGATAGGGATATGTCTTCGACGACTGTGAGCAAGAATGTGCCCCGATTGAAACTTTTCAAACAGCCCGCTTCAGCTTTAGGGAGGAGAGTTATTAGAAAAAATATTATATATTCTGCCATAACCAAAGTCATTACAGGGAAAAACCAACGAAATATGCGAATTTCCTTAAGAAAAGGAATTGAAATCAACGAAGGTACCAACTTTATTTCGTTATCGCTGAAAACTTTTAAACCTCCGATTCTTCAACAGAAAAATTACTCAGGTCTGCCCTTCAATATAGATAAAGTACACATAAGAAAATACATCTGTCCACCAATGTCTCATTTCAGTAGCATGCATAACACGACAAAAAATATTATGGCACGATTTTCATTTTTTACACACGCGAGGGGACCACTTCAAATAGCTTGAATAGCTCTGGAAATGTCATACTGGTATTGCAAACTTTCTTGGTTTATCCAGAAGACTCCAAGACAATAATTTATAAAAAAAAATTCCTCCCTCTTCCTTGTCTTTTTTTCGTTTTTATGTCAAAGTAAAGAATAATAAAATATTCTTTTATCTTCGTGAGCTGACAATAACTTTTGTTCCAAACTTAACTGCAGTATGGCACGGAAGCTTGACAGAAAATGTAAATGCATCTCTATATTCCGTGGTTGAAATGATTGGAGCATCACTGCAAATAACACAATTTGATCACGATGATAAAAGCTCATTCTGGAGCTGACTCTTTTTGGAGGAAACATAAAATGTATGCCGCTCATCTACCAAAAATACAGATTTAAAATTATTTTTTGGCGACAGTTATTTACGGGAATCTTCTCAAGGAACGTCATTCTCCCAAAATCGAGTTTTAAAAAGTTATCAACCCTTCGTCAGACCCGCAAGAGTACTTACGTCAATATGATTGGCGCGCGTACTCAGGACTTACAGGACGATTAGAATGTGACGCGTAACTTCGAAATTCGCCCACGAGATCGGCAGGTCAAAGTCCCAAGCGCGCAACTCGGGGAAGGCTTGCAAATGATGTTTTGAATTGGTGGAAGCAGGTTGCTTGCCGGGGAGTACATTCGAGTGGAAATGAAAATAGGTCACAGCGATTTCATTCCAAGGACCGTGTTTGGGAAACATGCAGTTCCAAACTCGGCATGCAACAAAAACAGAAATTTATTCCAATTTCGCAAATTGGGGCAAAATCTCGGCCCATTCGAGGAATTCCGCTCGCTACATGATTAACCAAAGGACGAGAAAGGAAACTACTTTAACATCCTTTTGACGCTACACCCACATTGGTGGGTGATATCGTTGCATTTATGTTCCACTTATACATCTAGTCGAAAATCACTCACACACGATATTAATACAATGTTTGGATGTATCTAGCTCCGCCACCGGAATTTCCTTCAAACACTCAATTTGCTAATAAGATACGAGAATTGAATAAATTATAAGAATCGTATTTATATTCTTTTCAGCACCTGAAACGCAATAATTTGGTATTTTTCAAAATTTTAATTCTAAGAGTACGGATCTTAATACGTTACTTTTAATCTTTCAAACTAACGGAGTGGAAATATTTTTTAAATGTATTCAATATTAAATCCCGGCGTCCCGCTCTAAACCATAGTTTCTTTCTTCTCTCGTCGTTTGGAAGCTGAATAAATTTCTTGTTCGGTGTTTTTACCGATGCATTTGAACATTGTGGCACAAAACAATATCTATATCCCTTAGATCCCAATGTAAAGGCACATCAAATAACAGGAAAATATCATAAAGGAATTTTACCATGCTTCATTCCACCGTAAGCATGAGGAAACGTTTGGACCTGCATGGAAACAGCGACAATGACGTCACAGGTCATTCGGTTGTTTTCGGAGCGTGCTCGAGAACATTCGTAACCTTCAACTTTCTTTAGCTTCTAAAAACGAAGACAATACTATTTTGAGAAAACTGTCAACCGATAGAATAGTTTAAGTAACACAATCAGAATATCAAGAGATTGAAATATGTGGATAATACCCAATAAGCTCGAATACGATTAAGCCTTTTTCAAGATAATATTCCTAGAATGCTGAATTTGGTAACATTTTCAACCCTGAATAAAGCGTCGAGTAAATTGGCTTCAAGAAATGAAGCTCACATAATAATTTCCAAAATTACAGCAAATATTTTAACGCTTCTCAGTTACCAGCATGCATCGCGTGTTGAGTTTCAGTGCGCTTGATGACGATGCCAAAGCGTTGAAAAACTTACATCTCTGCTAAATAAGTAAGCGGGCTGTACGAACTTTGGCATTATTATTTATTACGAAGTTTTATCGCGTTCATCTACGTAGATATTACGAGAGTAATAACCGAGGCAATATCGCGAATGACGCTGAATTATAGATAATTTCGCAGCGTGTCAACTCCAGCGCATGGGGAAGTTAGCGGCCCCAGTTTTGTGGGCATAAAATAATCACGTTACGCGTCCAGTTCTCTATGGCACAAAGTTTGCAACAATCACTCATTTCTCGCGAATCCAATTATACTCTCGATTCGTTAACACACCCAAAATGATCTCGAAGGTATAATTAGCCGGGTCTCGCGGTCATCGTGAATAGCCTACGTGAATAATGAATGGGTCCGAAAAAATCAATGGATTGAATGCAGTCGGCGGCGGTAGCCCGCCACGGATTTTGAAAATTTCATAATTGGAACATTTTAACCGGCTCGAATCATTTTCCACCGCCCAGGTCCATTATATTCATTCCAAAAGGGGCACAAACACCGGAGTGCCTTCGCCTCCAATTTGTGGCAGCCGCTAAAATAACTGGCCGGGACTAGAGGTTGTTTGTCTCTTCCTACTCCCGCACCATAAGGCTTAATGTATGGTTACACCATGTTAATATTGACATAGGTGACGGAGCAAACAAGGGATCGGGGTTTCGGAAGGTGAGTGAACCAGGGCATCGTCCTGGGCACCGGCATAATTTTAGCATAAACAGGGACCCGCGATTCAGAAATTTGTGTTCATTACTTGCGCCGTTGATGACTTTCGGTCCTCCGGCTGCGCCCGAAACCCTCTTTTATGAAATTGACACCGGCCACTGGATATTTCAGTGATATTGACGCCACGAGCTCTTTCTGCAATCAGGTTTTCGGACGAATGCACGGGAGCTCTGCCTTTTTGATCAAGCTTCAAAGGAGATTTTGTTGCCACAGTCGCATTTTCTAATACGCACCAATTTCACTTAATTATCAGTAATTTTACGTGCATGAGGTCAATTTGTATGGTGTACGTAGATGGAACCGAAAGATATGTAGCATCCATGGGCCGACAACAAATTGAGTGAGAGGAAAAAAAGACCAAGGGATCAAAATTGCCAACAAAGACCGTCACCAAAATAAATCAACATACAGAGATAATAAGCTACATAACCTGAGGTTGGAGGCACTGATTTCACATCAACTTGGTATGCGCATCGCAAGAAGAGTTGAACATGTACATTGCCGTCAAATCAATCCACAGCACCAACAATTAGATTTCTCAGATTCCACCGCGGCATAGGTGGTCGGGCACAACCTGACCCGTATTGTGTAAATCGAGAATCTGCGGGCGATTGGTTCATGCAGAGAATAGAAAGCGTCTTGAGGCACATAATAAAATCCATTATGATTAAAAAATTACATTCATACCCATTACATGGTGGTGGGTGGAGTAAACATACAATATTAAGATACAGTTAAATATCAGTTTGAATTCTGATGTATCGTAGAGAACACACATTCAAAAAAAATGCGGCACACCATTAAAAAAGCTAGGATTTGTTAAGAGAATAAAAGGAAAGTCCTCGGATGAAGAAGTAAAAGAAAGATGCTACTTCGCTCTGGTTAGGCCACACCTCGAATACGCCGCGAGCATTTGGGACACTGGTCACAAAGATTTAACAAAAATGAATTAAATACAAAGAAAAGCTGCACGCTTCGTTAAAAACTGCTACGAGCGAACATATAGTGTTTCACAACATTTAGAGATATTAAGGTGGGAACCCCTAGAGACTAGGGAGGCTACACGCTAGGTTTAGCTTGCTTGAAAAATTCAGAACTGGTGTGTGTTTCAGAGCGACACAAAGAATATTATCATGACGCCTCACTACAACTCTAGATCTGACAGCGATAAAATAAGAGGGATACATGGTCGAAAAGAAAGGTACAAAACTCATTCCTTCCGCGCACAATAAGCGACCACAATAATAATTGAGCTCCACTAAATACACTCCCATATTACACGTCATCATTTCACCGGACTAAACCTTTCATCTTTAGACAGATGGTTACCATCCGTGACCTAACACCCCCTACCAAACGTCCGTGCGGCGGCTCGCGGGGTAGAATGTAGATGTAAATGTAGATTACGCCATTACCTTTAGAGGTAGAAAAAGTTTAAGAACTTAGCTCTTGCAGAAAGGCCCAGAAAAAATGGCTCTCTTTAAGTAAAATCCTCTACAATAACCTATCCTAGTTATCTTGAGAAATTCAGAACAGGTTCGTTTCAGGGCGACAAAGAGAAGATCATTTTGATGCCACACTCCATCACTAGGTCCGAGAGATGCTACTAAATAAGAGAGACATTGCCGAACAGAACGGTACAAAAATTCCATCTTTTCAAGCACAATAAGTGATTATAATAAAACCGGAGCTAAACAAAATACACTCCCATAATACTTTTCACCATTTCACCTCCGAAAACATCTTTTTTTTACAACTCCACACGCCTAGAGTCCCAACACCCCGTCTCGCAGGGTAGTGCGTAGATGTAGATCCTTGCAAGCCTTTCATTTCTCACGCTCATGCATTGCTTCATGCATGCTCTCCCATTCCGTCCTCCATGACTTCCTCGGTACAACCCTCTTCTTTCACCGTTTATTATTTCATCGAAAACTTGCTTTTCTATACGAGACTAATTCATTCTCTCAGCGATCCCCAAACCACAAATCCAACTCAATTCAAAAATTTGAATTACTTAAGTATCCCACCCACACTATCATGACCATTCATTTCTATCCTTATCCCTCCCACTTGTATTATGATTACTTCTCAGGCACGGGATTCTCACTGAATTTTGCCATCATTTATATACATATATTCTGAGATACCAAGGTTGGACTACAATACGTTAGGTTTTGAATGATGAAACGCTTGCTGAGATCTTATACTCCCCAGGCTATAGCTTTTTCCTAGATATGCTTCACATGCAACCTAAGACTTTCCTTCCACATTAGCACGTCTTTTTATCCATTCATCTATGCCTCCATAATTTCCAAACATTCGGCCGATATACACAATATGTTTCGCTTTTTCAACTGTTTCAGCATTTACTCTCACCATACAATCTCCCAGTCCTATCTAAAGCCCCTTCTTTGGTCTTCGACGAATTAACTCTCAAATCCATCCTCCTTGCTTGACAGAAGATATCCAAGAATCCATTTAGTTCATGTGAGATTTCAGACAGCAACATTGTGTCATGGGCGTAAAAAAGACCGCAGACATTAACATCTCCAACCATTACGCCGACGCAACGTCATTCCTATCCATGATAATACAGGAAGTTAAAGTTAAAATATGCATCTTGAAAAAATTACCCACCTAATATCGCAACCGCACGCAATTCGTCCATGAATACCAAGGCACATTTCCCTTTTGGAAATAATTTCCTTGTAGTATTACCTATATAAAAACTTTATGGTACCACGAAAATTCCACTAGTACTGCCTATGTTGTCGATGCATTAACGGCACAACTGGTCAATCAAATATGGCCAACTGAGCACTTGAAAGGCTTCAATATTCCAATGTGTATCGCACCATAGGGTTCCATCACTTCTCTTCTTTAATGCTCAGTGGCTGCTGCTGTAATGTCCGTGATATATACGGTCAATTCATTTGCATGGAAAGCCTTTCCCGAAGTAGCCATATCCACAGGCACTCCGGACGCTCTCGAGTAAGTTTTGATAGGACAACAAATAATTATCTGCTGTTTTTAGAAATATTAAACCTTAAAGTATTAATCAATGGTGGACAAAAACTCGTGGGATCACTATTTTTTGCTTAACATACTCATATCCTAAAACTTCAAGCTGAATAATAAATCCACGATGCGTGTATATCAAAAAGTAGTAAAAGCTATAAATACCAAGTTTATCTGAGAGAAGCAATAATGTATCACCAAAGTAATTCAACAAAGCCTGAACAAATTACAACATCCAATAATAATTTACTCCGATAAAAAATTGATTCAAGGAAGTAAAAATCTATAGGAGTATAACTCTGATCCATTTACCTTTCCTTAACTGCTAGACCCTAACAACAATGGCTTATAACTTCTGTCGTATAGTATTCGTTTAGAATTGGAAATGAATCCTTTTATTCACGGTTAATCCCAGAATAATACAACTTCATTTAAAACGATGACGCAATCAGTAATGAAATGTCAATGGTTTGGAATAATAAGACAACTCAGCGAGTAGAAGTTTCTTTAATGATAAGCTGCTTCTTCTTTTAAAGCAAAGCTCAAAAATATAATTTCTAAATTGAAATAAATAAAACTAATTTATACGTAAATTGTATAAGACCCAAAAACATACTATTTTCACGCAGTTATGTAAGTTTTAGACGGTATGGTTCTCCTAGAATGATGATACAGATGTAGCTCTTCAACATACAAAGAAAATATTTCACTGAGTTTTTCCCAATTTTTAGATGACATTTTTTTTCTTTCCTCTGATACGCTAGTTATTACCTGGGGGAAGCGGAAGAAAGAACAGCGATAATCTATTTCGGAGGAAATTCAACTGGTTTCTTGGAAATATCGTTTCCAATGATCCGATAAACCAACCCCACATTATATTAGGAGTAATTTACGTCCGTAAACTCTAATTCATATATTTACAACATATTTTCAGATCTTATATTTAAAATTCCTACCTTGGAGTTGACAGTTTAAAACTTGATCCAGCCAAGTTTTTTCTTCCGCGTTCCATTGTCTCCTCTCACTTTATATCCATGTGTAACTAACTCTTATTCATCATTTTTCTATTAATTAAAATATAATTAAGAATAATCGCTACACCTTTTTTTTAACCACAGCATTCTGACCGGTGCTGACGCGACTTCTCTCCCCTATTTCCTTTCACCGCTAGGCAAACTCAAGCGTATCCTTTAATCACCCACCCCACCTGGCAAAAAGGGTCGAGTAACGCAGGGGGGACGGAGGGACATATAATCGCATCGATTTTAGTTCCCTGCAAGTCTCGCTCGAGAAATCTCCCTTCACTATACTTGCTCCTTTTGGCTGGCTTACGCCTGCCGGACCCACACCTACTCTTGCATTACCCCCTTTAAACTCACCCCATATGTTATCGCCAAACCATAAATCCAACCGGGCAGGACCCTCACCGTCTACTCCCCTCCCTCTTCCTGGACCCCTCGGCCACATGTCATCCCGTCCTTACACCTCCTTTCCCTTCTGGTCACCGCACCACCACCACCTACCCCCTTACATCCCTCACCAACCACCCCTTTCTCTCACATGCTAACCCCATTTATGTGTACTCATGTATATATACAAGTATATGTATACATACATCCTTCCCCTTCCCCCAGCATCATTCCCCGTGCGTCTCACATCATGCTCCAAATCTTCTCCCCCCCTCATACCTTCTGAAATCCCGACCACAACCTCATAAGCCCAATCTCCCTTCCCCCAACCAATCCCTCAACAGACGTAACAGTTTCCTTCCTTCCTTCCCCTGTACCACACCTACGTTCATCTCGCTCGACTCGCAGGCAGTGGGCGGATCTCTTCAACGCATGAAACCGCAGCACGGTGTACGCTCTTCCTTTACGAACACGCTGTTATCTTTCTCTCACACTCCTCCTCTTCATCCACTTCTTACTTCCCTCCTCTTCAAAAAGTTTCGCACTCAAGAAACTGGCAAAAAGTTTCTCTCTCATGCGGTCACCGAGCTGAGAAAAAAGAACAAAACGGCGGAGAAGTTCTCCAGCTCGAGTTTGAAAGAAACGAAGCCTACTCCTGATGCTTGTCCCAAAAAAATGGAAAATTTAATATTTCTGACAACTTTTTGGTTTCTTCTTTTGGATCTTTAGTGTGTTGGTTAAGAGAACAAGGTACGAATTTGTTCTTCCTTAAATTTCTGAGGTGCGAATTCTTTTAGCAGCACACATTAGATTTGTAAATGTGAGGGGGGTGCTTTTAACAGGCCTTATCTGTCTGAAAAAATTCGGATGACGCCATAAACATTCATACGCAACCATCACGCAGTTTCTATTTCACACACACAATCTAATACGTTACATCTTCGATTATAGGCGAATACATTTGGCTCTGCTTTAAAAATTTCCTCAATTCTGCCGCATCCTTTCACATGCATCTCTTTTGCGTCAGTTACACAAGTAAGTTTCCTTTTACCCGCCATCCTACTTTCAAGACTTCTTACCTTCTCTCTTCCACCACACTCACCCATTAGGTTCGCTGTCTACACCCTCCTTTTTGAGCATTCACTTCTCTATCGTGAACCTTCTCAGTTATTCGATTCTCATGTATTCCCTCAACGAGGTCAAACCAAAGAAGAGCATTTAATTTGGAGTTTTAATACTAATTTGGAATATACACCGAATTCTAATGAACATATCAGCATAGATCCGACCTTGGCACCTAGGCATAGCAAATCAATCGAAAAGTTTAGAAAACCTCTAGGCCTGATAATACAATAAAAACATTAATAAGAGACGTCGAGTATTTTATCTAAAATTTTGGAAATAAATCCATTTCCAACAAATTTTTTATTTTTAAAATTCCATCTTTATATCATTCCAAAAATTCATCTACTTTTAAAAGGCTGACAGAAGCGATGTCTGTTTGTGCTGGAAGAAAATGTGAAAAAACTGATGGAGGGTAAAAATGGCAATGGGAGCCGATTATTAACTTTAAAGTCATCATCAAATGCAGTCCAAATCTCGGCACCATATTCGCAGCCGCGGGCGTACTAATATATAATGGTTATATTATACAAGTCAAAGATAGCAACAATCATCACTTTAGAACAACATGTTCCGAAACTTCGCTGGAAAATGCATGCGGCCATGTTGGCTTTGACAACACTAAGCCGTAAACAAGGTATTGTAGGAAGGTAACCTCGCTTTAGTGCAAGGATTGCAACAACAAAAGTTTGTTCAAATCACAAAGCGTAGTAAATAGATCGAAGGAGTTCAATCAACAGCTCGAAAAGGAGTATAGCTTACAGCTTGAACTTTAATTTCAGAAACGCTATGCAGACCTCATTTCAGGAACTCACCGTGCATCAACTTTTGTAATATTATCAGAATCGTAATTTCCCAAACTATTTTACTTTTCTAGAAGCCATTCCCTTAGTATTTTTTGTAATAACATTCGTTTTGCTCTATTGAAAATGTCAAGGACCCTCAATTGTAAACTTGAGCATGTAATCAAACATAGCGTCACTAGCTAATGAAAAACAGTCATTTTTTATGTTCATGAAGTTTTTGAAAGGTTTTGCCTCATTTCTCTCGGGATACCAATTACTTCACATGCTTCGCTCAACTCATACCTCGATGCTTAATTTCAATAAGCAGCCTAAATTTACGAGAAAAAAAAAGTTTCACAATTCTATGATAACTACAGCTGATACACACAAAACTAAAAAAACGTCCAGGTCCATCAGCTTATGTAAATGGAGGAAACTGTTTGTCTTTATCCCGTGTAAGTATCGAATCTTGGAGTTAATGTCAATAACTTAGCCAACTACATTATGATTATTTATGATATTGAACAACAATTTCAACATATAAAGTGACTGAGACCTTGGCGATATACGTCATCTATATGTCTGCTATGAGTCGGAAACCATGTTATTTCTTATAAAATATTAATGACGTTCATTTTTTAATTTATTGTCCATTCCGCGAGGAAAATGAAAGTTTAATCCATACACAGCGAAAAGGATGATTCGAAAAGCATGTAATAAATTCTTTTCCCAGAGCAAGTGATTTATTCCGAAGGTATGGAGGTATTTTGACCCAAATCGGATTTTAATCTAAACGGAATGCTTCCCAAAATAGTCAGCTAAATGAACCTGGGTCTAAAAACAAAATTATCGGTTTTCTGTCTCTGAGTCCAAGTCGCAGCTGCAACGCTGCTAATGTAAACAAACACAGTGCACTACGCAGTGAATTTACCCTGACACCCTTCTTTACAGACGTGACGATTTTAATAAGTATGGCCACATTTTCCTCGAGAACATAATGTTTCGATTACTTAAAAATTGAGCTTAACTCCGTGATTACACGTTAATTTTCAGCACATCGCCTTCATTTACGGGGAAGAAATAAATGGTGCGCCACCCTTTGATAAATATCTATTGCTCGACCGTGCACAGACCCGATTTAATAACCTCTAGTATGATATTTTCTCGGTATGATATCCGGATGCTCAGAAGTATCTCCAAGGATATCAATAACGTCCATTAACGGACTTGGGTACTAAAATTCAGTTAATTTTCACCAAATTATTAAAATAATTCACTCAATATTCATTCAGTAAAAAGTTTGACTCATCTAGCGGAAAACGTTCACCGGACATTGCATTAAGCGGGCTTATTATTAAAAACCTCCAAGTCCGGCAGTCAAGGAGAATATTCCCCAGCATATGTAATGAATATGTATTAAAATGTATAGAATAACTTGACGAGCACTTTCTAAATTCTTGTTCCAGAGCAAGTTACTTTTTGCCCATGGTATCGAGGTATTCGAACCGAAATCGGATTTTAATCTAAACGGAATGCTTTCCAAAATAGTCAAGCTATTGAACTGCGGGTCTGAGAAATAAAATTATCGATTTTCCGAAGCCCGCTCGTCTACCTCTGGTAGGGAAAAGGCGGGGATGAGGGGAAAGAGGAGAGCTTGGGGCTGCGAAAGGAGTGGAAGGGAGATTATTTGAGAACGAAAGGAGATAGAGAGAGACGTTCTATTTCATTCTTATTCATTTTTTTTCTAATCTTCAGGCGGTGGCATTCGACCGACAGACCCACCCACGTCCCTTTCCTCCTCTCTCTCGCACTGCCTAGCGGGAATACATGCGCATACCTATGCATGGAGGGAGGGAAGGGGGGGATGGCTTTAAAGAGTGAGTGGGCGAAAGACGTCGCGACGCCTCGTCGTCTTCTTCTTATCTCGTCCTTCCGCCCACAAAATGGAAATTTCGGGACACACACATGTATGTGTGTCCCGAAATGTGAAAGAGGCAATTCTACATTTTTATTCGAGGCAAGGCTCGTGACAGGTTCTCTCTCTCTCACAAAGGATAGCGGCTTCGTAACTTATCAAGTTGAGCGTGAGGACACACTTATAAACGGGACGATATAAGTATTCCCGCTCCATTTGAGTTAAAAATCATAGCGGACCTGACGTACGTCTTCTATCCATAACATTTACAAAGCAAAAAACTCAACTACAACAAAAGGCACTCAAAAGTACCATCTCATTTCTCTCAGTTTTAATCCTCTTCTCTCTCTTACACTTGAAAAACCATATTCTAGTCTCTAATGAGCAAGAACTAAAGATAAAAAAGACCATACAATAAAGAATTATGAGACTATATTCTCTCATTGGTAGTTCAATCCTAAGATTGGTTGACTGCAACCCTCCACCATTCCATATCTAATGCTATATTTCCCTTACCTCCTGGTATCGAATGTGCACAGGCCCGATTTAATAACCTCTAGTAAGATAATTTCTCGGTATGATATCCGGATGCGCAGAAGTATCTCCATGGATATCATTAACATCCATAAACGGACTCAAGTACTTAATGTTCAGTTAATGTTCACCTAATAATTTTAATAATTCACAGAATGTGCAGTTAATTAAAAGTTTGCCTCATCTAGTGGTTCTATGAACTTTCTTTCTTATTTGGACCAAGAACGTATTCCTGGGTCGTCCTCTGGGGACTTTTCCCTCTATTTTTCCTTCAATTATATTCTTTACAAACTTGATTGGTCATAGGGGGTGTCCAATCCACCTTGCTTTTCTTTTCTCTACCATGTTCCATATGGTCCATTCCTCTTCTACTCTTCTGAGCACTTCATTTTTCCATGGGGCCGTATACTACGGCCGGAAACACTTCAGCAGAAGTTACGCGCTTTTAATTGTCGACTCATATCCGCTACTTGAAACTTCCCTGTTTGTGCAGGTCTAAGGAATTAGGATTAGTATTTATCATTAGTTCTGTTAACTTTTCGCAAAATGCTTTCTAGAAATATACTTCAACCGCGGCAGAAACGCAGATTGTCGGAATTATGGTGATCGACATGACGCGTACGACGTAACTTCTTAAAAAGCTTTTCCCTTGCTCTAAATGGAAATCCATCAACTCCATGTAGGATCATCATATTGGAACACAATAATGTCACAGTTAACATTCACGTGAACCCATACGATGCCTTTACAACTGTGCCGTCAGTGGCGCTGTTGTACAGAGCGAAGTATAGAGGAAAGGCTTAGATATCTCTCCATTGGCTGGAGTAGAAGCCAGAACTAAAAGGGTAATTTCGGCCGAGATACGACCCCCTTAAGATCATTTCATGGCCGAAGTGAGTACTCACTATCGGTCAACTCCGACAAACACAGGTAATATATAACAAGAAATTTCGATACGTAGTACCCCAAACTGGAAGTTTCTCTAAATAAGAGGACTATTTTGGCACGAGGAGCCAAACAAATGAAGTGCATTTCCAGATAACGTTAAAAAATAAATAGATTTTAGTCAATTCCATTCTTTATGTAACCTATTATTGTTTTCTCAGTTTGATTTTGAAAGCTTATATAACACAATGGTACGATTAATTATATGTCTACTTTTCAATGGCCATTATTTGGTTAATTTGCCGATAAATTGGTTATTGACTGGTAATAAGTAAAGCATGTAAGTTATAAAATAAAAAAGAAGGAAGTTATCGAACAGGAACGATCTTTAGGGAAACATAAAACTTCAACTTTTTGCTTAGTCGCCAAAGTAACAAATTATATTAGCACTATTGTTATTTCTTAGTCATCATTCAAAGTAATCCGCAATTCCTTTGAAAATCCAAAAGCGATCTAAAGGTCCGTACATGGAATAGGAAAAAAATGAATTTATATGAAACCGTTTACTAACACCGTTGAATGAGACTATCAACAGATAATATTAATTTTTTGCTTAAGTAGGGCTGGTAGCAGGTTGCACAAAAAATTGATGTTTTTCATTGTAGGTATTATGAGGTGAACTGAGGCCAACATTCAACTGAAATAGTGGCTGAAACTCAACAGCTCATATCGACATTTGCTCTGGTAATTTTTTAATTGGGCTGAATTCAAAACCCTGAAGACGCCAAATAATTTGGCGAATCGATCCATAACACAAACTGATCAGAACTAAAGAATCTTCATTGATATTGAAAATAATGAATGTGGAAAGTCATTATCATTTCTTTTTATTACAAATAGCGAACTCAAACATTTTTGTAAGTCTAATTCACCCTTCTTAATGATTGGAAAGGACCAATGACTGTTACATGTATCTTAGAAAATGTTATTAGTCCCTCTCATTATTTAAAATAAGAAAATACAATTACAATACAAGAAAATGAAAGGCTTAACTATTTGTTTCGCTTAGCACTACCAAGTGATTTTCCAAGCTACGACAACAACTAAGATTTAAGTTAAAAAAATGCTGGCGAGATGGTGTGATATTAAGTGAAAAATTCAACACTTATTCCCGCTGGAGCTGGGACTGAAATAGCAATTAAATATTTTTCAACTAATCCCTCTCAAAATATTATCATACATTTCCCCACATAGAACTGAACACAAAAAGAAAATTATAGTGATGGTCAGGCGGTTGTTATTATTACGTTGAAATCCAGTATGACCACGCCAAGATATTAAATGTCCCACGAGATTCACAGAAAACACACCATGAGGCTAATGGAGAGTATAGCCTCTAAATTAAAAATAAATCTCGCAATAAAATGGCCGTTGCAATTGAAAACTAGTTGCTGAGGTCGCTCTCGCACGTTCTTGAGGGAGATTTGCGGGTGGCCAGAAAAACGGGTAACTTTTCAGTTTCTGCTCTGCGGGTTGCATGTACTGGAGAAAAAAATGAAATTAACAAAGAATAACAATGCACGGTGGACCTCATGAAAATAGGGAGAGAAAAGATTTTCGTCCAATTGCCGTACCAACTGCACCCTTCTATTTCTTCACTCGTCTGCTATGAATTTATTTCATTTTCAACGAAAATGTATTAGCTCTGGGATATATCAGAGGAGAATTTATAAACGACCTGATTTATAGACTTATAAACGACCTGAAAAGGAGGAGAATACATCAAAATAAATGATGACTAATTAAAATTCTTCACATTTCCACTGTATTTTCAATCAAGGATTCAGGGATGAGGAAAGAATCTGCTTAAATAATATCATATCTTTGTTCTCTTTTACTGTATGCCTTCAACGAATTCGTATAATTTCTGCGTTGCACAACATACAGTAAATCCCAAATAAAATCATGCCTAAGTCACTAATCGTTATATTTCTTATGTGTAACAAAAACCAAGAAATATTATTTACGACGATTAGGAATTATTTCCCACTAGGATAATTCCACACACTGATTTCGGCCGACCATGGTTTCGACATACATCACGCCACCATAGGTTCTGATCAAGGAATTTACTAAATGACGCATCAATTCATGAGAGTTTATTCCACGAAGTAAATTCTGAAAGATTAACTTGTAAATGATGATTTGTTTCACAGTGAAAATCTGTATTTTCCAAGCCAAAAGAATGAACTATTCTGGTTGTTTTAACCAATAATTCAGAAACAAATTAGAACGGAAGTGAAACTATTCCTATCACTTTCCAGACGAAAGATATACATTTACACAGTCCATACTTCACAATCCGACGTGTCTGAAGGCCGGTTTACGCGAGGTACTTAATCGCGCAATTTAATGCACAGAAATTGCGAGAACAGAATTTCTATTATTTCGGCTATAATCTCTTAAGTCGTTATTGTATTTGCTCATGCACCCTTGCAACTCTCCACTTAAGACGGCGCAATTTTCAATGCAGAATCTTACATACACCATTTTTCACGATAAATTTTCTCGTGGAAAACGGCCTCAATGAAAGCAAACGACATACTTACGTCCAGATATTTTGATATAGCACGAAACGAATGTAAATGAGTTGATTTTTTTCACCAGAACCCAAGCAATAATATCTCCTCTCCTTCCCCTCCCCGCAAGATACCCTAAACTTCCACCGACTTCGTTTACCAATGAACTTGGAAAGGGGGGAGGGGGAAGCCAAACGTTCCCTTCCACTCTGCTTCGCAAGCGATTTCTGGACATTGTATTTTCCTAACGCGATGGAGTGTGGGGAAAGGGAGAAGAACGACGGACTACTTCAACAGCGTTGATAGAGAAGGAAATAGGACCAGGCCCCCATGTACTCCTCCCTCCCAGAATCAATTCACACACACACACACGTAAGCCAGCCCTTTCCTCGGTTGGACCCACCGCCGCCCCTGATTTCCCTACCGGCGATATAGCCGAAGTAACGCCGTTCGTCGCCGTTGCAAGGAAGCTGAAGGCGGAGGCGCCGAAACCAACTTCACGCTTCGGCGATCAGGATGGAAGAAAGGGGGAATGGGCCAGAAAAATGATAACACAACACGACTTGACGCGGAGCAGAGAGAGAAGGGGAGAAAACGTCCACGCAAAGACCTCCATCCCGTATTCCAAATCCCACTCGATTAGGTCGGAGGCGGGAGAAAGTAACGCCGTTGAATTTCCACACGTTGTCACTAGGTACGTCTTGAAGTAGTGAAGCGGTTGAGGGCGAAAGGCTGCTCTTCTCACATGTGTTTCACAGAGAACTACAGTAACAAAAGAATATAGATCAAAAGGCAACATTCAATCTCGTTTAAACGCGGAACCCTCGGCATATATGTCGGCGGCCCACCATGCGAAGGCGTTACGTGCAGCATAGTGGGCGCGGGCGAGGTGAAGGGTGCCTTTTACTGCTAACGGGCATCTAAATTAGAGAAATCAACACAATTTTGTCGGTTAAACTTGACAAATTAACTTAAAAAATAAAGGATTAGGAATGAAGAACAGTTCAAATCGAGGAAACTTGAGCTATAGGGTCTCTTACAAAATAAAAATAAAGAATAAATCTCCAATGGCCGTAATAATTGGCACCACTCGTCAAAAAGAAAGAAATTAAAGTTTACTGTGTTGGTTTAACGAAAACGTCAGTGACCAACCCCAGCCTCTCAACCAGAATACCCTCCTGTGATGGTTTACGGGAAAGTGCCTTCCTCGCCAGTGACCAACACAGACACACCCCCCCCCCTCACCCCAAAAGGGATCCTTCGCAAGGGCTAATGGGACCCCGCTAAGGATGCCTGGGGTTATAACCTGGGATCCTTCGAAGGGCTAATGAGACCCCACTAAGAATGCCAGGTTATTCACACATTCACTCACACAAACACTCAAAATCACTCACTCACACACACAAATGGGCCCAACTTCTGGGAGAATCTTGCTCAAAGAAATGTGTGAATTATGAAGTGTTCTGTATGAAGAACAGTGACAAAATAAAAACTAGACTCCTTAAGACCGGGGATCCCAAACTATGTTCAGCGGAACACCGGTGTTCCGCTGAACCTGAATAGGTGTTCCGCGACAATTTGGAAAGGTTTTATACATTGCAATACACTCAAAGATCTTCTACTATCTACTTCAAATAATAAATGAAAAGTAATTTTAAATTTCCTCCCTGTATGTATGTGTGTGCGTGTGTGGATGTTTTACGTGACAGTGGCGCCGTGTAAATAATGCTCGCTCCCATTACCAATGTACGCAGTGGGACGCTCGCGCGTTCCCACGAGTTATAAGTAACCATCGTAACTCAGTGTTGCCCTCCCTAGGCTGCCAGTTGAACGACTAATAAACACATCTATTCTTAGATATTTTAGTAGAAATAATGAGCACTTTACATCTTCATCTTTATAATTGGAAATATTTTAAAAATGAAACTGGAACTTCGACCTAAGAAAGGCCAAGTACTTCTACTGATACGTCCAATACGTCTATCATTGAAGACGAAAATGATCGAAAACCCGTGATTTCTTCAAAATCTAATATTAAAGAACAAGTGTCATCTATGAACGGACCAAAATGGAAGTACGATGAAAGTTATTTAAACGAGGGATTTACGTGTATTGGCAATTCGGATGTTCCTCATGCAATGTGTATTTTATGTCATAAAACACTCGCAAACAGTTCTCTGGTTCCAGCAAAACTCCGCAGACACTTCGAAACGATACGCAGTGATTATAAAGGATAAGATAAGGAATTTTTTAATAAACAACGTGAGTAAAGTCCAAACTTCAAATAATTACAACGGCTAAAACTGAAAATGAAAATGCAACGGAGGCACCTTATCGCGCATTACCACATTACACTTAATGATGATGCTCATACGATTGGAGAGGCACTCATTACGCCATGTGCGAAAGCCATGGTGTCACTTGTTCTTAACGAACAGGCTGCTGAAAAAATAGAGGCCATACAATTATCAAATAATATTGTTTCACGACGCATTAAAGATCTTTCTATAGCATAGAGAAAGAGTTAATTCGTCGTCTTGGACTTTGCAGTGAATATGCACAGCAAATGGATGAATCTACAGATGTAGCAGGACTAGCTGTACCACAAGTAATTGTTCGTCACCCATATGGCAAAGGTTTTGAAGAAGATTTACTTATGTGTGGATATTTATAAGGACAAACTACAGGATAAGAAATATTTAACTGTATTAATGATTACTTCACAATTCAAGAGAGAGATTGGGAGAAGTGTATTGATATTTGTACATATGGTGCTCGAGCAATGGCAAGAAAGAATTGGAGGTAGTGTTGTATCACACATCCAGAAAGTAGATACAAGAGCCACCAGCAGCCATTGCATTTTGCGTAGGCAAGCACTGGTGACAAAAAATTTCCACAAATTTAAAAAATGTTATGGATGAAGCCGTGCAAGTGATAAACTATGTAAAATCAAGACAACTTCAATCCAGACTATTTGAAATTTTGTGCAATTAAATGGGTAGTGGACACAATGCACGTTAATTACTTACTGAAGTGAGATGGCTATCCAGAGGGAAGGCACTATTAAGCCTTGAACTTCGAAGTGAGGTGTTGGTCTTCTTGACGGCACAAAATAATACAGTGTAAGTACAAATTTTGTTGAAGTTTTAAAAAATCCTTCATGGTTGATAAAACTTGCATATCTAGCAGATATGCTTACCAAGTGTAATGAAGTTAAGAAAAAGTATTAGTTTTAAATACAAGAGAAGAAATTGCATCTTTTGATAAAAAAATGCAATTTTGGTTTTCATCAGTTGAATCTAATAATTTCCACTGTTTTCCTGCCTTACATTAATGTTTAAATGAATGAAATTTTAAAGGAGATAACGAAGTTTCCAAAGCATTTTGAGAGCACCTACATAACTTTAAATCAACTCTTTAGCAATATTTTCCGAAAACTACTAAGGACGATTCCTGGGTTCGGAATCCATTTTCCGTGAGCTAAACCAGTAGGCTTAAACGCAAGTGACTGTGAAAATCTAATTGATTTAAATAGTGGCTCCGATTTGAAACAAAAATACAAAGATTAGCCTTTAAATGATTTCTGAGCGAGTTTGTCGGAGGCGTACCCAAATTTATGAAAACAAGCTATTATTGCTTTACTTCCATTATCTACAACCTATTCATGCGAAGCGGGATTTTCTTATTATGCTGCAACGAAGTCAAAGTGCAGGAACTGGCTCGACGCCAAACTAGATATTAGAATACAACTTACCAACACTGTGCCTGATATCAAGAAGATATGCAGTTCAAGAATTCAAAATCATAAAAGTCATTAAATGCTTTATTTTTTCATATTTTATGTTAATATTAAATTACTAGTTTTATATTTAAAAATAATAACTAAATAAATTATTTGTTTTAATAAAATGTTTTTTACAACTAGATTACCCAACCTAAAAAATGAGTCAAGTGTTCCGTAACACTTCCCAGGTTTGCGAAGTGTTCCATTGGGGAAAAAGTTTGGAAAACCTTGCCTTAAGACATCAAAATGACACTAATACTGATGAAAATATCTATAAAATATTTAAAATGATTTTAAGCTGATTCATTGACACGATCAAGGAAAGTGAAAAATACTAATTTTGACATATATTTTCATGACCGAGCATAATTCCAGCAAAATCGGTAAACATTTTGGAACGTTTCTAATTTTTTATCCAATGTGCCTAATATTGAGTAAACGAGTAAAAAAATAAGTCCCATATTTCAAACGCCAGACGGTTAAAAAAAATAAAAGTATTTATCTTTTAGGCAGCCACCATGGCGATGTTAAAGCAATTTTCCGGATAAGCAATCCACCCGAATTTTCCAGCAGTATATCCCAACCACCAAGACATTTGGAGTGGGATATGAAAAGAACATGTCAAGGGATACGGTGCAGCCAAAAACGAACGTAAATAAACACATCACTTGACGGCCTTCGAGCAATCCCATCAGGTCACTTTGGAGGACCATCCACAACGATTCGACGCCTGAGGGGACATGGGCGGGACAAGACATGGTCAAGCGTTGGCCCAACTACAGTTTCATTATTCCATGATTGTGGTTCATCCCGTCATAAACTTCATATAAATACATTCGGCAATTCTCCGATACCAACTTGAAAGAGAGAGACTATCTTTATCTGGTGAGTCTAAATCTTGAGTAGCACTTCAGATCACGCACAGAAATATTTAAGGAACATGAGCAATATAACACTTCCCATAGATTCACATGACTCTGGCGACGACGTAAAGAAATATAGTTCACCTTTACAAAGAACCTCAAATACCAGTAACTTCACGCACTACTTTTCAAGATGTATGCCAAGATGCAGAAAACAATTTTCATCCGATATGATAAGAGTGAGCACTCCAGCCACTTAATTTCAAAATTGAGGAATATCTAACTCCTACATGACCTCGTAATAAATTGATCAGTGAAGCATATATGTTTTCTCAACTGTTTCAAAAATAAACAAATTTAACTCACAGCTGTAATTTTTACAGTATTAAAAAAAGCTTGAGTAGTGAATGCATATCCAGCGTACACCGTTAAATAATTATTCAAGACTGAAATAAATATGTAACTTCAACTAGGGATAATTTATAAAATCTGAAGATTGCTGCGAAATCGCGTAGAATTTATGCGTAATGCAGTAATAAATATGTGCAATATTCCACCAAGATACAATTAACTTCGACCCGGGCTTCAATGTTTAAACATCATCATCAGGTCTGATGGCTGCACAAGATGATAATGTTCAAACACTAAATAGCCGGTTCCAAGTAAATTTTATCTTGGTTGAAAATTGCACATCGTTATTTCTGCATTAGTAAGAATTTGTCATATAAAATTATTTTTGTACCATTTATAATAGGGTATTTACTCCAAGCTTCTCACAGCGGCTAGAATAAAAAAATTCAATTTAAAAATGGTCTCCATTATTATCAGGAAATAAATCTCACCTCAACCATCATATAAATGAGGTTGAAAAACTACTATCTGATGATGGCAAAACAGCCGAAACCTGTGGTACATTCATTAATAGTGAAGGTGATAGTCCATATTTTAACAAAGTCGACCTTTCACCATGTAAGACCATCAACAATTTAATTCAATTTTAGAAACAAATAAAACAGGAAGGACGCGCGGCAACGAGTACAGAGCTCGTGAGAGGACTAGGCTGAGACCATCCAGAAACTCGGAGGCTGCACGCCGGGCTAATATTGCTAGAAAAATAAATATCAGGGATGTTTCATCACGATTTTTTTTTATTTTCACGGTACATTTTAGCATTTTATTTTGAGGCCACACTATACCTGTATCTCTAAAAATTATGTGGCAAAATAATTTTAATCAAGTATTGATAGGTGCTGAAATTCCATCTTTCCAAATGAGGCTATTATACAAACAGATCGTGGCATAAGGACATTCCGTCCACTTGAAACTCATCTTCGTACTCTCTCTTATCCTTTCCCCGTCCACTATATGGCCGGTGTCCCGGTATAATTTACACAGCCTGGCATGATTTACACAACTTGTAAACCAAAATTGCCTCTTTACCGAAGTTGTTATTACCCTTTCATTAAAAAAGAGTATAATAGAGTGAAAGGAAGTGGTAGACCGCGAAAATCATGGGTAAATAAGGTGTAAAATACTCTGAGAACAAGAGATGTTAGTGATTACAGGAAAGGGCGCACGAAAGCAATGTACGACTGTACCAGAAGTGAAAGAAAAAAAGAAAGAGAGGACTGTAAAAAAGAAATTTCGCGCTCTTTGACTAACAGGAGTAAAAAAATTTGGGAGTAAAAAAATGAATTTTACAAAATGTTTTTTCATGGACACGGAGACAGTGCCCGTTGAAATCCAAATGGAAGAAGAAGAAGAAATGGTAGCTGTTTCATTGGATTAAAAGAAACCCATGATGTGACACGCTAAGTGCATTCCAGATATCATGTACAATTCATTAACCAGGCATGGAGAGGAATGGGGGAACAATACACTACCTAAAATCTTGCTTACTATCTCCTGATACGGTTGCCTAGGAAATTTTAATATTTATTTTGCTAAAATTGCAGAAAAAAGGACTACTTCGGAGCCGAAAATAAAAATTTTGGACAAAAGCTATACGTAAAGGACATTTGAATGCTAGAATTAAAATCTGCATTCGTTTCAAGCATCAGAAAGGGAAAGTTTCAACCTCAAAGATTTTTTATTAGAATCATTGCGCCAAATAATTTACAAACGCAAGAAAAAGCCCCTGGGCAGAGTTCAACGCTCATCTATCAGGTCCACAAATAAAAAATAAAGGGTAAAAACAACCCCTGTAAGCTTTAGTCCGATATTATACTTCTTCAGTCGGTTTTGTGTGATGAATAGCATTCAAGGCCGATTTCAACTTCCTAGGTCACCCGGAAGACCTTCAAATCGGCGTGACTGACAGATTGACCGATTTCAGTGAATATGTAATGCATATATGGATGATCTCCGTCAACTTGGTCCACAAATTGACCCTTGATGCCTTCACTCTCCAGACAGCAACCTATTTTTTGAAGGAAGACACATTCGCACATTCGAGCCGTTTCGCGCTCTTTGACAATGTTAAACGATCTCAAGCACGACTGTGTTTCCCCGTCCTCCAGCGAAAGGCCTCAAGACGTCTTCGTCAATACCACCCCCGCTCCATCCTCCCCCCGCCCCATTCCTCGAAATTCACTCTGGGGCCACCCTAGATAACCTTTCCTCTTCCTCTCCTTTTGACTCACTCTCTTCGTCCCACTGCCACATCCCCTTCACTTCCATTTCCCTTCCTTCCCTCGCCATCCATCCCCTACACCACTCCTCCTTCCCCTCCACAGAGGGCGCTCAACCTTTTTACCTTACCCGCCAGCCAACCTTTCCCCCGGTCGCCCACGTCTCTCTCGCCGTCACCCGCCTTGAGGCAACCAAACCCCCGCCCCCTTCATCCCTCCGCCCGCCCGCAAGGGGTGGGAGAATGGGTTAAGGCTTCCACCGTAATCCTATTTGCTTCCATCTCCTCCCCTCTCGCCGCATTCTACTCAAAAGCCCTCCCTTCCTTGCCTGCTTGCTTCAAACTCACCCTACTCTTCTTCCATTCTACCTTTGCCTTTCTCATTCAGCTTATTTCCCCAAGATTTCTCCCCTCTCTCTCTCTCTCTACATTTAAGTCCTCTGCTCCGATGCGCAGCTACCTCTCTCTCTGTATACGTCAGACCACAACTTCGCTGCCGGCCCAAAAGAGAGAAAAAAATATATCATCCCATGACCCCCAGGTTCGAATTCCGAGGGAGGAAGAGATTTTGAATGCGAATCTTCCTTTTACCTCTCCACCACGCAATATTCGCACCGTTTTTCCCTTTCGTAAGAGCTCATAAACTTCCCGGCAGTTAGGGAACTAGAAGCCAAGTTTCGTGCACGTCAACGAAAACGAGGCTAACGTAATGGAGAGATGCAATTTAAAAGAAAAAATACGAGGAAGGAGAAATGAACGGTTAGCAGGGATAGAAGGATTAACTGCAGGCCCATTATTCCACCAAGTGAGGTCTGAAACCATCGTTTACATGAACGGTTAGCATTACCAATAGAAGATGAAGTGAATGGATACATCAATAAAATTGTGATTTATGCCAAATAAGGGAATTTAAGAGGAATAAAAGGGAAACCTGAACAGAAAATGGTGCGGTGAACTGCTGAGTACCAATGTTCGGACTGGTGATAGATGATGATAGGGGAGACCCCTAGGCGCAGACGTATGCAAGTCTCGAGACAGTCGACCCAACAAAAATTAGAACTCCGACTTTTTTAAATCTGTTAAAAAGTGTTGAAGAAATGCGATTGTACGAATGTGCACAACTCTTTTCATCAACGATGGCTATGGAGTAATCTATGTAGTTTAAGGGTTAGACAACGATCCATTAAAACCGCGTAAAATAATTATTTGTGCGTCCATATCTTAATGATAGATAAGATAGACGGAAACGATCCATGCAAACAATGTAAACCAAAAACAAGATTAAAATCTGAGATCAATTGGATGGGACAGAAGAGAACAGTAAATAATACACATCCACGATAGAAATATTCACTATTTCTCGAAAACACTTGCGTATGCTGCATACTGTCGAAAATACATTCCAAGCCTTAAAGTACATCGGCATTCAATCATTTGCAATCGATAACAAAATTGAAGTGACTGGCAGGAATATAAATTAACGATTCTTTTCTAAAAAAACGTAAGGAAACCCCTTAAAAATAAAACGTCAATTAAAACTAGTCAAGGCCAGTCTAACAGCCTCTGGTACTTCAAATATTCTGGGATTTTTGTAGATAAGAAGTAGGCTGGCACATTCACAGGAGTCTATGTAATATTCATTTATAACGGAATTGTTTCCAAAAACATTCCGTCACGTATTACATGTTTCGAGAGAGAGCATCTACGTTTTTAGTAGCCATGAGCACGACCAATGTATCACAATCATTAGGTATCAATTCAAAGATTGGTTTGTTAAAGCTCTCCACTACATTTATCTTCCCGCTTAATTACTTCTTATTTCTCCACTAAGACGTGTTTCATAACTTGCTTGATATATATATTTCTTGGTCTTCCACTATAGTTCTTCACTTTTTTCCTCCAATTATTGCCTAAAACAAGCCGCTGTGTCGGAAAATGTGTCCAGTAGTAATGTCCCCTTTCTCTCAGAGTTTCCATCATATCTCTTTGTAACTCTTTATAACTTTTGTTAACTATTCGTAGGACTTTTTCTCAGGTTTGGTCGATTTGATCTTTATCATTCTTCGATAACACCAAACTTCCTATGTTTCCATTCCATTGTCCTCTGCAGCTATAATTGTCCAGGTTTTTACTGCCATATAAAACTATGCTTCAAATCAATATTTCAGCGAAGTGCTTCCTCACGTCTATGCTAGCGTTACTAGCTGTTTACAGAATTATCTTCTGGTAGAAGGCCTTCTTTTCTTAGACTACCTAGCTCAAAATACTTAACTTTAGATTTCTTCGGGCTTAAACACAAGGACCTCGACAATTCTCACAAGGCTTAACGCCGCAACTGAAATTTTCTCAAAATTGTCGAAATTACCCGGGTGATTATGGCTCATGGCTGCATCGCTCCGCAAAGTTTACACTGGGCTCATGGGTATACATTATGGCAATCATTACCAAGATAATTCCTAAGGGCTATATATTTTAATACGAGCACTGGTAATACAATAAACGGGTAAAGCTGGATAAAATAATGATCCGTGATAAATTGGGAACTTAAAGAGGCTCCCAAATCATAATTACACATTTTTATCTTCATTATTCCATCTTAAATTTTCGTCCACAATTGGTTTCGGCTGTCAGCAGAATTTCGTCATTGCTCCGCATCCGTGTTCAGACGAATCGAAAAGTTATCCTATTATTGCGCCTCACATCGCAGAAAAAATAAATTATGAGGCTTTGAAAGAAACACTTGATCACGTGGCGTCATAAGTTTCGCAGAAAATGAACGGAGTGGAGCAGAACGGACTGTCTGACCTATTTTCAATTACGGAGCGAGTTGAGAATCATTTACGCCTCCATTGGTGAAGTACTCAACTACTGCAGCCGAGTACTGCTTGGCGCAAAAAAGATCGCTCTAAATCGGTGGTGAACTTTTTGTTTTGGCTGATTCACGATAAGAAATGCATGACTGTGCAAGTAATAATTAACAAAACTCATTTTTTTAACAAATGAATACCAGCTTGTTCAAGCGTACTGATTCAATGGGCTACAAAGTTTAAGTGTTTTCTATCAAGAAAAAAATTCAGGGCAAGAAGACGCTACAGGGCCGAGTGTGATTAAGTCTCAAAAAAATCTGGATTACGCTGAGATATTTCGAAAAAAAAATTCAAAAAGAACCATCTCATTTGCTTGCTGAGGTTGGCAAAAAAATATTTCTATTTTCCTTCCTTCTCCCTTCAATGTCATCCAAAATTTCCCTCCGTAAGGCATGATGATTAAACATAAAATCTTCAAAAATAGTAAAATATCTTGGACTTACCTGAACTTCAGATATATCGTGGGGAACACACATACAAAATATGTGAGGCACATCATTAAAGAAACTAGGTTTTGTTAAGCGTATAATAGGAAGGTCATCGGATGTAAAAGTCAAAGAGAGATGCTACTTCGCTCTGGTTAGGCCACAACTCGAATACGCCGCGAGCATTTGGGAACCTGGTCATACAGATTTAGCCAAAAAATTAAATACAAAGAAAAGCAGCACGCTTCGTTAAAAACTGCTACGAACGAACATATAGTGTTACACAACTGTTAGAGGGATTTAGGTGGGAGCCCCTAGAGACTCGGAGGCTCCACGCAAGGCTTAGGCTGCTTGATAAATTGAGGACTGATATTTTTCAGAGCGACAGAGAATATTATCATGACGCCTCACTACATTTCTAGGTCTGACAGATGCGATAAAATAAGAGAGATACTCTGCCGAACAGATAGGTACAAAAACTCGTTCTTTCCGCGCACAATATGTGACCACAATAAAAACGGAGCTCCTCCAAATACACTCTCACAGGACATGTCACCATTTCACCTCCAAAACTTTTAAATCTTTACACGGCCGGTGACCCTCCACCCCCCGCCACACGCCCTAGCGGCGGCTCGCGGGGTAGTATGTAGATATAGGTGATTCGAAACGCCTCTTCGAAAAAAACAAGACATTGTTAAGTATGTTGAAAGATAGTGATAATAACCAAAGTAATTTCTAGATTTTATTCAATGATAAGATAGGAACACTGATGAAAAATAAGTTATTTCTATCAAAGGTGATCACCGAGGTCATCGAAGTCAAACATCCTTGGGCTCGACTAACATTCGGAGGGTTGATAAACCTATTTATCGAGTGAGGCTAGTCGGTAAGTGCCAAACATTAAATGAGAAATGAGCTTAGCGGTCGACGAACGTTAATGTGAAGAATACTATAAGAAATTGATTATACTAAAGTTAAACAACTTTTTGATTTACTAGAGATGAAATTCTTCTCAAAAATTGACACTAGTAAAAAAGCTAAAATATGTTGTTTAAACCTAAAACATATCTCACTCCAAAAACTTTTACGAACCGTGGCAGTATTGCATGTAAAGGTTTAATCGAATTATTATCATTCCCTATCAATTTTGTAAAGAAAGGAAATAAGAGCCAAAATTGCCGAAATCATCTGAGGTAATAAAAAAAACACAATAAGAAGAAAAAATCACAAATCCTGCTGGTCCTGTTTTCTCGATTTTTCAACCAATACCTCCCAAATTTTCAGCAAATTAAACCCTCATGTCCCTTCGTTTACCGGCGAAAACATAAAGTTAAAGAATTCCATTACAGTGTCAGATTTTGCCAAGAAGATATTTATGCGAAAAGGAATTGAAAACAAAAATCATGCACGAAAAGCAAGCAGCTGTTATATGGTGATGCGTGAAATTTCGGACCACTGCTCACATAAGTAATTCCACTCAGGCTTCTATAAATGTCATTTAAACGTTTAAAATTAGATATGACATAGGGGCCTTCACATTATTTTGACGGTATGGGGTCTTATAGTAATTCGTTTTCCATGTCAAGCTCCATAAGGCTGGAGGTACATTACTGCCAATTGCAGTAAGAAAAGTAACACTACGCTACTCAGGACACTAACAATAAGTTGTAATATAACGGTGGGACCGCCATCTTTGATGGTGATTTTCCCCACGTGGTGCGAAAGAGGAGAATTAACAATAGAGGACAGCCATATTTGGCATTTCTTATCCCCACGTGCTCGCAGAGGAAGAGGAAAACAATAGCAAACTTGGCGTACCTTAGTCGCTAAGAGACGCCGGGGCCAACTGCAAGAGAATATTAATACACGAGACGGAGAATTAGAGAAAAAAGAGGGGGGAGTTAGAAATGCGGGAGACGAAAACTGGAGAGTTCTCTATTAGCCATCTACATCTACATATACGTAATACCCTGCGAGCCACCACGAGGGTGTGTGGCAGGGGGTGAAGATCACCCAACCAAAAAGCCATGGAACGAGTCAGACGTAAAAGAAAGTGCTCATGAAAAAAATGGCCGAGAAAGATGGGGAATTCCATCAAAGATTGGGATGAGCGTTGAACGAGGCGTAAGCTGTAAACTGCAGGCACCGAGACAGCTGATCAGGGAATTGGCAGTACATATAACCAAGAGGCTGAGTTAGAGAGAGAGAGGGGGGAACTTCATTGCTGACCGTGGACAGTAGACGCCATAGTAATTCTTCCGATGGGGGAGGCAGATATTGAAGCTGACCACCTGTGTCGTCTAGGACTGAGTTGGAACTATATATGCTGTATTATAATTTCCTGTGTCTGATTTTGATTGTTTAATATTTATGATTAAGAGATAATGGGCCTAAAAGGTGAATGCGTGAATATTGAGTGTTCATGTATTAAGTGACTCAAAAGGAACTAGAGAACAGTGATAATTAACACCCATTATTCAATAGGTATTATATTGTTAATTTGATTTCCGTAAGTTCTATGTTGAACTGTGCATAAGCTTAAGAAGAATTCATTCAGTAATGCATGAATATAGTACAAATATGTTTATCATAACAATTTATGTGTTTTAAATAAATGGTAACATGTGTTTAAATAGGAATTATACGTTTTATTGACGGGGTTGGCCGTTCAGAGAGATAAAAAGGTACGTACGAGAGAAGCGGGGAACGAGAGTAACTAAGTGACCTTTGAAGTGCCCCACACAACCACTAAGGTTGTATTAAATATTGGCTTCACACGGAGCAATTAATTAAATATAATTACCTCATTGGTTATATTAAAAAGTATACTTCGAGGAGCCTTGCAATAGACTAGTTAAATTACCTAAAGTAACATCCATTTAAAGTAGTCTTGGAAGTGGTAGCCAATGCGGTGTAAGAAGAAGAGTACACGATGGGAGTATAGGTTTGGCAGCAGCGTTCTGTAAAGTCAACAAAGTGTGACACACTCTTCAGTAAAGTTACCTTCTGTTGAGCAACATCTTTTCTCTACTTATTGTAGAATTTCCACACCAAGGTACACACGAATGCCAACTTTACTTATATCGCTTCTAAGCAGCCATTTCTGCCGATGAGGTTGATCAGCATATTTTTAAGTTTTCAGTAACCGAGTGGAAAAATATATTAAAGCTATCTGGAAGAAAATAAAACAAGTTTTGCAATGCAAAGGTTAACAAAACGTAACATTTACTAACTACCGCATGGAATGTCAATTAATCTATTTTTCATGGGTTTGTAATTTTGAAATAAGATCTGCATATCACCATGACTGCCCATGAGGCAGATGGTATAAAGGTGAGGCTAGATGTCACTTTGAAGACCGGACTCGGCATTCGTGTATAATAATTAATCACCATTACTTACACTTTATAGTCTAGTTTTTACAAGAATTGGTACCTCGCAGGATCCAAGAAGAGTAGAAGTCTCCTAGTCCATGTACCGTACCATAGCACATTCACCTGCATTCTTCTTAGTTTCTGATTCGGCGTTGAATTGTTCTGGCTACTTTCTAGATCTCGCCAGGCGGCCAAAGAAGCGATCTAAGTTTGGCCTTGTACTGGGTGAAGTGTTGCCTGGTGTGGAAAAACCCCATGGATGGACACCAAGGAAGTGGCGAGCACGGTATTTCGTAGATGTAGATCTATAATTACAGCCGAGCTGGGAGCGCGAAACTCTGAGTAATTAATATGTACAATCCCTGCAACCGGCTAGGCATGGTCTTCAACACAAAAACTACCGTTGATTCTTCACGGGATTTCCATCGGATTATGTGCCTCACTGCTGCCGACGTTTTAGTGGCCGACATAGCCATCGTCCTCAGGGCGTAGATGTAGGGACTTTCTTCGTGGTGGTCTTATTTATACTTTTTGCTCACGGTCACGATATTTCTGATGGGCGCACAGCTTTACTCCTTCCCGCCGTTATTACGCAGAGAACGAGCTTCCATGCTTGGCCGAGTCCGCATCATGCGTCTCAGTTGAAATTGTTATTGTTAGGCCGGATTTCTACGATCTTTTTAGTGAATCGACTCCACCATCCGTTTGCTATGCCAACGAGTGGGGCGTCATCAAAGGAGGCGACACGGCCTGTGTTAGGCTATACTCTCCTGATACTGTACGGCTGATTTCTCTGGGCAGTCAAACCCTAATTCATCTCCTGTTCTGTAAATCACTTTGAACCGAGTAAAAAAAACGTTTGACATACACATACAAAGAAATTGTCGGAACACGAGGTATATTGGTCCATAAAGTCAATTATCACAATTTTGGAAAGGCGAAGTACTTCTCTATCCCATAGCCTGAAGGATTCCTTCCATTAAAACTCTCCCTAGCTCCGGAATAAATTGCCCTTAATTGATATTTCGCCCCGAAAAGCTATTGAAGTCCCCAAATTCCCCTCTCACACAAGTCCCACCCTCTCCACCTATCTCTCCCTTAAGTGCCCCCAAATGTATATTAACGCCAAATCTACGAATTTCGGGTTATTCATGAGGGAGCGAGGGGGAAAGCTCCTACTTTCGATTAAATGTAGATAGAGGCTTTATACGGTCCTCCAGCGTCCTTGCTCGGCCTCGATGGCAATCCGATAGTTAACTCTAATAGGGGTAGAAATGAGGAGATATATGGAGGGATATATCCCGGAATAGCCATAGAAAAAACTTAAAATACTACTACCAACAAATCGAAGTCGACGAAATATAGAGTCACCCGTTAAGCAATGCAGAATATAATTACTAAGTTAAAAGATAAATTGAGTACATACATTGCATAACCCCTATGGAAACGACCAGAGCATCAAAACATAAAGCCTAAGGGTTTCACCACTTTCAATCATAATTCGCTAAAGGGATCTCTGATAATAATTAATCCCAAAAACTTACTCAAAAAGTATACTCAACTTTCGTTCCACTAAGTCGCTGCAAATCACGTGATGCAAAAAAATCATGAAGAATAGTCTACGGAATTTGACGTATTTCGGCAAGTTCAGCAGTTGACAAAAATGTTTTTATTAAAAAATATTTTTACACACTTTATTGTTTCACGGAAATTAATTTTGTCGTTAGCCCCCACAAAGACGAAGATTTAATTTTTGTACGGGTAAGTACATACGGTTTCAGCTAACGTGATACTTCCTTTTTAAGTATATAAATTCCAATAATGCTAAGGAGTAAATGAAATAAAATAAGGATAAGGCTTTACGATGAGAACGCAAACCCTGAACACTACATCACGCATGTCCCAAAGGGGTCCAAAAACAGCACTACTTATTACAATATTTTATTAAAAAAGCTGTTTTAATCAAAATATGCCACAGAAAACAATGACCATCCTTCTATTGAACGAATTAAAATAAAGCATGGACCTGAAAACTGTAGAAGTCAATATATTCTTAGATATTCTCGATCTGAAAAGAAAACGTAAAAACCAGGCAGAACCTCAGATAACTTATTTGCAACATAAATAAAGATGTTCAGCAACCTCAAAAAATGGACATCTACTGTAAAAGAAGTTCGATTATCGCACCCGCTATTATTTGTTTATTTTGATTGTAATCACCCGCGTAAGACATTACACTGCGATAAAAAAACATTTTCGAATACTCATTTTGGACAAATTCGATAACTACACACAATACGTTCGTTCGTGTCACCTACCGGCTCGCCGGAGCATATAGAGTTCCAAGACAATATTGTGAGCAATCAGCCATAGATACTCCAGCTATGACTGTGAGCAGAGGCGCTTTGGAGTCGCGTGCTCTGGTGTGGGGAGTGAACGGGCAAGAGGGTCAAGATTGGAAACGATTGATGTCGCCAAAAACGTATGGGGAGGATCCTCTAGAACACACGCGCTCTTGCGGCGACCGTGAGTGTACCTAGCGTCGGTTACGGCCGCTATCCCCCGGAGTTGCAAGATTACGACTCTCCTCGATCTGCGGCCAGCGAGGGGTCGGAGAAGGAGGGGGGATTCCGTTAGAGAGAGTGAGAGAGATATAGAAGCGAAAGGCACAAGGACAAGAGGCACCTACATAGCGTCGGGTCCAAATATACGGAATCTCACACGCTCCTCACGGGGAATTTCCAGGCTTCCATAGGGAGAGAGAAGGTAGGTATGGGAGAGCTCCTGGATGCTGCCACTACTGTTACCTACCACTGCTAGAGAGGAGAGGTTTGAAGTTGGGAGGTGTGGGAGGGGGGAGGCCACTCAGAATTTTCAGGGTCGATTGCATAATTCCACCAGAGGGATGGGGGGAGGGAGGAAAGCAGGAGATTCGAAATTACACCTCTGAGGCCAGGTCTGCGGACAGAGGAGGGGGAGAAGGGAGGGCGGGGGGTGGAAAGGGTTGCCCGGATTATAAAGCTCTCCATCTCCCCTTCTCCCACGTCTTTCTGCGGTGTAGGCGAAAGCCTTTAGGGCGGGGAGAGGGATGTCAAAATGTTTTAACTAGAGCAACTAGCTGCGGTCGCAACCCTACAACTTAGGTATCCTAAGAATTTCATCTCCGTTTTCCTCCTCTCTATATCCCATCTACTCCCTCCACTCTCTTCCTTTCCTTCGTCAACATCTCATTAGACGAATCTTTGGGCGAAAGGATCAAAGTCAGCCTCAAATATCCTGGAGTACCATCAGTGATGAAAGGGGATCCTATTCGCTTACTTTACCGATAAGTTTTGGAACTAGCATTCATATTTACTATTATCAGCGAAAACTCTCCAAATAGTTCATTATTTATCTCTCATTGTGACTGAAATGAGTACTTAGATAGAATTAAAAAAATACCATCCTGGATACGGGATGGTATTTTTGCCCCTGGGTGCTTCACTGTATTAGACTATACAATTTATAGTCAACGTATATAACCCGTAGGTCTAAACCACTCAAGGTCTACCAGACGAATACGGGTACTCTTTGAGAGACAAAGCTTCCGGAAAAAAGTTTCCGCCAAACAATTCGTAAAAAAAGTTAATTAAGCACACTAACTAAAAATGCTGAAATAAAATGAAAAACCTGTAACAGCCGGGTGTTGCCTATGCACAAACTAATTTCCAGGGTATTACAGAGTCCTCAACACAACAGTTACAACGAATTAAGAAGGATCCAAATAATTGCGCAGAATAATAAAATATAAAGTTATAACATCAATAGCATTTAGTCATGACATCAAACGATTGGAGTCCTGTATAAACCATCCAAATCAAACAGAAAACTTACGGTAATAATTATGATAAAGATTACACCACAAGGGGATATTTTTCCTACTTCAAAATAAATGTAATGAAATAATTCGCATTAAAGCGACATAACAGAGTAAGGAAGTACATTAATTAAATCCCGATTCAGAGGTGAGAATTTCATACGAAAATTAAAAAATCAACTATTTCAATTACAAGTACAAAAAAACCATCTAAAATATCCTTAACCGCAATAGTTAATGATAGTGCTGAGATTTCCAAAAATCCAAACAATTCCACAGGCTTTACCTGCAATCATTCTTTGCTGTGAACATAAATTCATAAACACGGTAGGTAATTCAGATAAGTATGGTACGTAATTCTTCATATGAAGGACTTTGTGTTTTCCCGGCGAACAAGGCCGATGCAATTTTCTCCAGGATTTCAATGGGTCAGGAAAGCTGTCGATGTCTTTCATCAATGCTGAAGACGATGGCAGATATAGCTGTCTAAACGTTGGAATATTCAAAACATTCATCTCTGAAAATAACTTATAGAATAACAGGTTATAACTATCAACTCTTCTCGGGCTCTGCACCAGTTGATTGGCTTCATGTTTGCCGACGTTTCGGAAAACGACTTGCTTTCCATCTTCAAGGCGTGTTACTCTGTCCGTGTCAGATTGTAAACAGAATGGAGTTGACCGTTGGTGGGGCCCAACAATTGAGCTCAGGTGCCATCTGATTGGCTGAGGTTTGACTTTTGCTCTTGAATTATTTTCTGGTTTTTCCTTATGTTTTTAATGCAATTTAATACAGGTGTCCATGTATTGCTCAGATGAAAGCCAGAGTCACGATTGAAATTTATTGGATTAAGGCGTATTTCAATGGCTTCCTTAATTATGCGGTCCCAGTAGCGCGCTGAGCGGCACAGAATTTTTGCATCTCCCCATTGAATGGCATGATCTTCATCGATGCTGTGTTCCGCCACTGCCGACTTCTGTGGTTGCGCTAGTCTAAAGTGCATTCGGTGTTCTTTCAGCCTCATCTCAATCGTTCGACCTGTCTCCCCCACATTATTTTTAAATAAATAAATAATCCTCAAATAAATTTTCCTCAATGAAATATACATGTATTTAGCTTTAAAAACATGTATTTAGCCAAACTTCATCTCACATTAAAAATTATTCTTGTTCGCCCAATTCGACACTTCAACTATTTCGGCATTACCAAGCTATGGTCAAGATAAAACCAGGTTTCTTGGCGATTAACAATGCACCTGTCCAATAAAAGAGTTGGCTAAGGCACTTCGATGAACAAAGGAGGCATCGCTCAGGTAAAACTCAACCACAGATAATTGCACTAAAACATAAGAACAGTTCCAATAAAGGTATTCCGAGTTCGATATTTACCCATCAAACCGCATTTGTGTTCATTGGCAACAGGTCAGACGATAAGGTAGCGATAATTAAAGTTACGGGGTCCATTTATCGATCATTTACTTCAGACTTAAGTTTTAGTTTTTTAAGAAAAAATATTTAAGAGGAACATTTTAAACAAATAAGGGATATCATTGGAATGCTCATTTAACGTTAACCGATATAGGCACCTCATTTGCATAATTTTGCAATTGCTCATTCGTATGACTAATATCAAATCATATTGTATTTAATTTAAGCATATAATATTACATCACATTGTAATATACAATATTTTATGAGGCAGTTTCATGTTTTCGAAATTAAATATAAATATTCCCATTTGGACATGGATTTTTATGAGGCTATTTCGGTTAACTATATTAAGAAGGTTACGTTTCCCGGTTATTCTATGGTGGGTTTTCACTTGAGTAATCTGACGTGACACGCCGTTATAAAAGCGTAGAACGAAAGAGATGTTGAAATACGTTACAGGGCGAAAATAACGCTGGATACAATACAAGCGCCGGTTTGAATACCCGAAAGTAGATCAGATTTATCCCTACACCAGACAACACAAAAAAATATTCAAGGCATAGTTCATTGCCAGTCCGTGGAAAATTAAATTTACTTCACTTGTGTTTAGCCCAGGAAAATTTTTTAACCTAAAATTTCGAGTAATATTATTTTGCTAACAAAAAGGTGTAATTGATACTCGAGCGAACTTGAGCAGAAGGAAAGCTTAAGAAAATTCTTAACTCTAAGACGCTATAAATAATGGTTGAAAACTTTAATAGGACGTGTCGAAATATGAGGTTATTTTAGCGAGTTCGTTTAACTGTTTGGTCAACAATATAAAAACATTATAGATAGACCTAAACGTCAAATGCCAGTGAGGGGTATGTTCATTTGATAAATAGATAAATTCACGGCATCTTCAATACTTACAAAGGGCATACAAATCACTTACCACACGCTGAAACCGTTTCATGAAAATTCTAACATTGTGTTGGAAGAATTCTTTACATTCAGTTTTCAAAATCTCGTCCTTGGGAAGTTCAGTTGAAGGACAACGCATTGGACTTAAACTAATAGATTTACGTTATCGACATGCAACTTCTTTAAACACTCACTCTTCTCATTTTAGTACTGAGAAGCGGCTACTCATTGTCTCAGAGTAAATAGTCATACAAATAAAAACGGAATTGACTCCAGACACATCAGTAACTATATTACTCCCAAAAATAATGCAATGTACACACCAGAAAAAAAATCATTTCCTAAATGTCTCCAGGGTCATATGTATCGTGCATCAGTTTTTGACGATTCCATCTGACCAATAGCACAATGTAAATATTCAACGCTAAAATACACAAACGTTATGCATTGCAAATTTCGCAGCGTGCATCGCATAAATAATAAATACAGCGATAATCCTAATCAATTGACGCTCTGATATTTCCCAATTTTTTTTATTTCTAGCACCCACAGACTCTGATTTCTGATTAGATCAGATTGGTAACTGTAAATTGATCGCTCCTTGGAGGAACGGGATGTCAAATAGGAAAAAGAAGTTACACGAGTCTTAAGGCACAAGAGTAGGTAACTATAATTATATCCTAAGTCGTGAACATACGACGCGCAGTATGAATATAAATCATTTCTCATCTCATATCATAAGAATCACTACATAAGGACCCTACGAAAATTATCATAAATAAATTTGGAAAAAGAAATCTGGGACACGTAGTTTGAATCTTACGGGGAAGGATCTCCTTCCCTGGACCGGAGGAGATGAGCGTAATATTGACTTGCACGTAGTCCCACAGAGACCTCATTTGCATGCGTGTCTCCATGACGACGCAGAGACTGGCTTAGCTTCCTTTCCAATATGACCCTCTCGGGACGAATACGGCTCGAGACCAGCTCATGAATGCATTCATTATTAGAATCTCGTGGGCGTTCCATGTTGACACAGCGAAATGGATGCCGATATCAGACGCTGCAGTGCGGCCGGACCCCGCTTCACTTCCATTTTTCCGGGAAAATACGAATAGCGTTATCTCACGCGGCCTAGCGACGAAATGATAAATTAATTACCACGGGGTGTAATGAAAAAGTCAGTCAGTCGAGTCAGAGCAGTAGCTTTTCCTCCTTTTCGAGTTTTCCGGAATCAGGACCGGCTTAAATGGTCTCGCGTGGATTCCACGACATCATTGTGGAGCTCACGATGCTACTGATAAGGACTTCCATCGGTTGGATGATTTTTTTCCCATTTTTTTCCTCGAGCAGGCATATAAATCTTGATGTCATCATAGAATATGAAAACGGAAGGTTTCCGGGAATATTTATATCGACGATTCTGAGAACCGAGCCCTTTTCTTTAAAAGTCCAACTAGATCATAAGAAAAATTCTCCGTTTGGAACAACGAGAAAAAAAGTCCTCGTAAAAATGCCGTCAAATGGATGAAATTCACAAAAAAAAACAATATATATGATTCAGATTGAGAGGGAACATACCATGTCATAAAATTTTCATTTCATTTCACCGGTAAACTATTTCTTTATGCGTCAGAAAATAGTCATGTTATACTACTCATAAGACTACTCAATGACCTGGCTTACCTAACTTCACGAGCGGTTAGTTATACTGTACTGTTTGCTGTAGCTCTATCTCCTTTTCGTTACATTCCTACCCGAGTGTTAGTTCTGTCGTTCCCCATGATTGGTCAGATGTATCTCTGAGGAAATATATCGAATACGGAGTCCATATTGCCCTTGTGTCCCAATAAACGTCCATTGCCGTATGGACATTTATTGGGACACAAGGGACACCCAAATATGACATTAGGGAGACATGTGAACGCGAAACGATCCTGGGGAGATTATGATTACTTTCTCTGCGAGAGAATCTTGTAACAGCATTCCGAGCTAATTTTTCTAGTCACTATACACTCGCAGCATTTTATTTTTACCATTTTGTAAACAATACCACTCAAAATCATTAGCAACCAAATAAACAGCGTTGTTGCATAAAATTTTCATAAAAACGAATTACTATATGTAACACATTCAACAACTACAATCCGCGGAACAGATAATGAAAGATGTGGGATGCAGAAATTATAAACAGATGAAAAGGAAGGCGGTGAAAGGGAAGGAATGGAGAACGCCTATCGACCAAACTTCAGCCAACCAAAATTGATCACCAAAGAAAAAACAGCACAATATTATATCTAGACATGCAACATTTATAATCCCAACATTGGCCTACCAATATGATTTTTGTAATTCATTCCTCAAACCATTATTTTTTTCAAGAGACTTGAATGTCTCATCGTGCGTCCGACAACTCTGTCCCTCCTACTATTCTGATTCGTCGTTGAATATCTCTAATTAGTAAATATTTATCGGTGATTCTCTCCGTCTATTCGATCTTCATTATACTTTTATAGCACCACCTCTCAATAGCGTGACAACTCGCCTGCTCTACTGACCATATCGCCCACGCTTTTAGGAGACTAATATTCGACTAGTACTCTCAGAATCGGGATACGAAGTGTCGTCATGTAGATTCGATAGCGTCGTAAAATATTTTTTATCTTCTTCATTAATGACGTCCTTTTAAATTCTCCGGCTATGAATATCCGGTTTCCAGCTGAGTGACACTTTTTTACTACATATATTTTTTTGAGTGCATCAACTTTAAAAGGTTCTAGGTAAGCCCAAGCGGACGATTTCCGCGAATTCTTTGATTGATGTTCCCAGGAGGCGAGCTTTATGTTCGGGCAATGAAACTATTCAGTGGGGACTATGCAAATAAGAATATTGTGGATGAGATTGAATACGCCAATTTTTCGTATGGGTTGATTTTTTACTTATTAGCATTTTGCAAAACGCTTATCGTATCATGTCTAATAGCAATTTTATGCGTTAAAATATTTAAATACAGAGAATAAGCGTCGTTATTAAAATAACGTACATCAATGCAATGCATTACAAATAACGAACAAGAGAATATTACACTTTTTTCGTCAAATATCCCAGTTTGACAACCATCCTGAATTAATTATATTCGCATTCAGTAAAAATTATACCGGCATACGCCACTACGGAAACAAACCACGAGACTGTGCGAGATGAAACTTCAAAATTCCACGTGTTCAGGCAAATTGAGCGAAATATTGTTTCACCTAGAAATCAATGGATTTGGTATCATTCCAAAAAACATATCTCACCCTTCCCAAACTACCAAAATATAATCTTACCCTTACCGAACTACCTTCCGAGATATTTGACGAAATATACCAGCTCTTTTACATGGGAAATGGTGCGAGTATGCACTCCAGAGACACCTTATTCAGAAAATGAGGTATTTCTGACTACTAGACTTCGTCAAAAAATGAAGTGTGTAGTCAGTATGATTAATCGACTATTTTTTAAAATAAATCACATTCACTACGTTTACCAATCAAAGTCAGATCGATATAAACTCGAACCGATCTGAACATTCTAAGCCAGCCGACTCGGATCGCCTGGTTTACCAATGCAAAATCGACTGAAATATCGATTTGAATCGGTTCACATCGATTTTAAATCTCAGGCTGGCTGAGAAAGCAGGCCGAGTTAGCCCGCTTCTCATATCGATCCCACTAGCCCGTTGCGTTTACCATACCGGGCTGAACCGGCCAAATCGATCCGAGTTCGATTGGTAAACGTAGTGATTGTCACTGCAGTAATTTTTCAGAATTGCAAAAAACCTTCTGTTTTGAATGAGTTTTAAACGTACCGCATAAAAAAATGAGCGAAATCGAAGACTTAAGTTGATATTTTTATTTAATTTCTCATAATTTCAAGTCACATAAAAGTATTTCATTGCACTATTAATAATGGAATATTTAATTTATGCTTCTGACAGCAGCTGTAATTAGAACATATAGTCCGTATATGGCCTCAATTATGACTATGGAACTATCTCGCTCAAACTACCTTAAGCCTAATAATTATGTTAAAAAATAACGGAACGTAAATCGAACACCGACATCGGAAAACTAAAATAAAATAGTTCCGACCCATCCTGAATAAGTACGTTAATTCAAGCAACATACTCACCGACCATAGAATAATCTACGGACCGCATTCGGTCGATGTTGGAGATTAAAAACATACGATTAAAGGCATGACTAAATAATCACAACTTTATCTTTCCCATTAATTCGCAGTGAAGCTTCGGGGAGAGAGAAAACAAACGTTTACCCGTAGAAAAACAGAGAATGTATACATCGCACCAATAGTGAAGAGCTTAACCATCCGTCGACATTAGCGTTAAGTTCAAACATTCTCTTGTTAATTCAAAATAATTGCCGTGAGTCACGCGGGAGGCTAAAATTATAGATCATCGGGAAAATTAGCGAGGTCAGAGTTCATTACGCCTCACGTCACAGACGCAAGAATATTCGGTCTCCCGGCGATCATGACAATTAAAACAAGCAGGAGTAAATAAACTCACCAATGGCGAAACGGCTAATGCAATCTCCACCGGACGCCACGTAAATAAAAGTTCGTTTAATGCAGCTGCTTCGCGGCACAAAGTCTATTTCCCCCCCAAATGATGAACACTCACACGCAACAAAATTACATAGACGCATACATATTTTCCGATAAAGAGCACTTTTGGGAAAAGGCATCGATTGGAAAGTCATATGGTCCTCCACCGTATTTCGGATGTTTACTGTAGAGTGTTGGACTGAATATGTCAATTCAATCGCAGCGTCAAGCATGGAGGGAGTTTTAGCGGCAGGAAAACGAGATCCATGTCATCGAAGGAAGAACCAGTGGCAGTATAAAACTCCCGTATTCCGGACATAATTTCTCGACAGTGAAGCATCTCCCGCCAAAATCGCTGACAATGAATTGTAAAGGAAGCCAAAAGAAATTTAGAAATGTGTACAATACCAAAGAAACACCATTTGCCAAAGCAAGCTTAAATCGCTAAATAAAAAATATTTCATTTATTTGTACCTGAGGATATCGCCTATGAGATAAGATCGGTCTGCACATAGACCATTGGGAAAATTACAGTATATACATATATATTGCTGACTCAGTATCTGATGTGTTTGCGCTATAAGGGAAGGATGAATTTAAAAAAATACGCGCATAATGGATGGCTAAATTTAGCCTAAATTATTCAACATTATATTACACTCGAAGTTCGTTCTGAAGATGCTTGAAACGTCAAGCAAAACAAAAAATTGTCACATACCTCCGATCAGTTACAATAAGCTGACATTGTTGAAGCCGTCGGCAATCACAGGCTTTGGAAATGTCGCCTGAAATCCAGAAATAAAACACATAATTAGGAATAGGATTCATAAAACAGTGCCCGTAAAGAATAACTTTAGCTCGTGATGCCCAATGATTTAATACACTTTTCTTAAGAATACATGCTATGCAAGTTATTAGATCATATTTAAGATGTTACCAGCAATTGTTAATACAATAGCAACTAAAAATCACAATGAAATTCCAATCTGTAGCCAGCAGAGATGCAATGAAATCCTTTTTGCATTCCCTAAATAGAATTCACATTTGACCAGGTGAAAAACCACCAAAGTGATACGCGACCGACACACTGTAGTCAGAATGGCAGCCGTCATGGATGCTGTTACCGGAAATTTACACATGGGAATTGGCAAGCCGTAGAAAAACCAAAACGGAAGAAACACCCACAGCGGACATTCCATCATTTAATGAATGAAGAAACAAGGGTTATGATAGTAAATATTTTAACCATTCTAAAATATTCATAAAAATATACAGGTAAAAATATTGGCAGATTACTTTAGAGTCTAGTTAGAGCAAGAACAAGGTCTAAATGATTAAACTGTAGACTACGTTAAGTTTCTCTCTGTTTTTGATATGACAAAAAGTTGAAGGTGAGATAATGAGACAAATATTTCGGAGAGGAGAGATTGAGAGTGGGGAAACTACGCCCATAAAGTCGTTTTCAAACAGTTGAGGTTTTAATTTCCAAGGTAAGGTATTAGTAAATAACAAAAAATATTTTTAACATTTGGCGCTTGAAAGATGAAGAGCAACTCTCCTGGATGAAGTTGATAACAGACACTGATGATTTTCAGGGCATTGGTGTTCGATAAAATGGCTGGCGCCTCATATTAACAGATTTTCTTGGGTGTGCAATGGTGGTAAATGCTCAGTAACCACGTCAACGGCGGCTGTGTGGAGGAAATGGTAGGGAAGACCCATATCGATAGAGCCACGGATATAACGAATCGAGCAACCCTGGCACAGACGCCGACTGCAGCGCCATTTCTAAGTAATTACCACATATTGACTTCGATTTTCGCGACAGTTGGCTAAAATCTCAAAAAATTAGGCGGGCAGATGAATCTTTTTTTAATCAGTTTACCAGGAGTTTCCGTTTCTTAAAGAAAGTTTTCCATGAAAATGGCATTTATATTAGAAGGAAAAATATTAGTCATTCCCACGTTTCTTATATTTATGCATCGATCACATAAGTTCAATTTGCGAGGAAAATACCACGGGATTGTTATGTGTTGTTCCTCCTACCGAATAGAGGGCATAAGTGTCGGGAATATCTAAAATAATGACATATCTCTCCTCGATGGAACCACCTTTAGCTCAAGCCTTCAACTTTGGTTAACTGTTTATGACGCGCTCACGTTTCGAGAAACTTACGAAGAGAGTATGCATCATTAGAATAAGATTAATAACGTCACTATCGTAAGCTTATTATCCACAGCACTATGGCTATTGATAGGCTAGAGTCAGGATCAATACACCGACCTTAGTAATTAGGAGGACACAGGATACTTTTCCCTGTGGATGAAAGCGAAGCATCACTTCAGTACCGGTTACACGTAAATACGATCTGTCCCAACAATTTCATCATACAGATTACTCCACCACAATGGCCACAAAAAAGCAAGGGCACACACTGTTGACGATTAAAGGCAAATTTAATCATACTGCACCCACGTTTAATCATTAACCACACACGACTTCCCAGGTGACTATCTGTGTAAGCATTGCGATAGAATAATCCATCTGGTCGTGTGTATGGCCTGTCGGCGCCGGTCGACAGAAGCCAATTCCTCTCAGTTAGAATCCCGCTCACGGGCGCAGTGCCACGTGATAATACCTATTTGTCACCCGCAATTAAGCTGGGGAATTATCGAAGTCGTTAGAAAAGCCGAAACGTGTCCATCATGATCAATTGTTCGATCGCCCTGGACGCATCCCCCACCCATTGACCCCCTCGAAGCAAGGGAGCTATTTGACGCACCAGTGGGGCACAACGTAATCCATATGATCTTCAACAACACGAGAGAGACTAGAAGCTACTTAACGCCGCGTGCATTAAGCCGAAGTTCCATAGGGACGTTTTTCCATGTGTTTCTCACCAAATTAAGCCTTGCGTGGGATAGCTGGAGATCTGCCGAACGTTTCGTCGCCGCCAGGAAATTAAAGAGATATTCCTAAATGAAACAGGAACAACCAAAAGGGTTTTCAACTTATCTTCATGCGATTTCGAGACACGAAACTATAAATAGTGTTTCCCAATGGTATGCAAAGAACAAATATTTGAAACATAAGTACTTCAACTGGAATTACAATGATAAAAAAGTGAATACATACGATTACTTGAGGCTTAACTATGCGCGAATCCATTAACACAGAAGTAAAGAATCACAAGGTATATTTACTCAAATACTGGTATGAATATGCATTGCGTTTTCTCCTTCAGAAGCGGAGAAAATCCTTAGCCACTGATAAGCAAATTTCGCATTCCTTCCTCAACAGCAATAGATTACTTCCTTTTAGATCGCGACCGTCATTAGTACCAAGGCATACTTCTCTCATTGGTTATACAAAATAATACGATTGTGTAAAAAAGGTAAATCTGACAATGAAAAAATAAAAATGAAAGAATAAAAAGCTTTCACAAAAAGTATAATTCACCATTTATTGTTTGCCAGATAAACTGAATGTACTGCCGTGTGTATTTTTCTCCTGAGGGTTCTCTACTTTATTTCTAAGAAAATAATTACAGGAGTGGATAAAAAGTTTTTGAGACAAAAAACATCTCACAGCAGCGCAGTTCAGAGCCAAATGGCAGCGTACGGTGCACACAGCCGCTCTGTTTGTCTGATAAGAAACCGTCTTTGTTTTTCCAGAAGTAGGCAGGCACGTACAAACCATGACTATCCCTTCCACGGAGCGATAATCCCAATATTTAGCACAAACACAAATTTAAAAAAGAATTGGGAATAACAAGTTTCGCGAACTATAAACTAGTCATAGACGAGCCTCGTTTGGCACGCGTGCCAAGGGTTGCCCACCCCTGCACTGTTACGACAACTAGACTCACCTCATCTGAACGAACTTACTTCCGATGAAGCAAATTTGTCTATGACAAGAAGGGTAACATTTTGAGTCCACACTTACCACTGGAATTTATCACTAGAACAGAAAAAGCGCGAAGCGTTTTACACGAGCTTTTCCCCTTTTTTCTATCTTCCAACCATTGCTCTTCTCTCACAGTTATCCGATTGTTTCCTGTTTCTCTATGCTCTATTCTATCTCTTTCACCCATACATCTCGTGGTCTTCCTCGTGGCCTTTTACCTCGAATTTCCACTTCATACTCCCAAATGAAATGCCTCCCACAAGTCCAACCTCCCCTCCACGAGGTGGGAAATGGGCAACGGAACGAAGTAGGGGTCGTGAACCGTGGGGATTAAGTGGGCCCTGATACCGGCTCGGTAGCTGTGATGGCCCAAAAAGAACCCTGAAAAGTGACGGCTGACTATGGTGAAGCAGTGATAGGCCTATCAAGCCAGCAGTGGATGTTCAAAATGCTTTCAACAGGTACACAAGCCTGGGAAAAATGAAAGCAACACATTTGTAAAAAGAACATAACGTTTCCTTTGGTGCCCTTAATTTACATAAATTCGAATTTCTAGGAGGGTTGGTCCAGACCACATGGACCTGGTGGGTTGTGGTTGAATCGTTCAAGATAGTCCCGATATCGTCATTAAGGAGTACGAGAGACAACAACAATGGGTTCAAGATTTTGGTGCATTTGAAGCAATTGTCAATATCACACAGAGCATTTCCTATCGGGCTTTCCTCGCAAGAATAACGTTCATGGAGTTGACTATCCCAAAAACAGAGGCAACATAAACATGTCGAACGCTTAAGTTATCCATCCGAGCACGAGTGATTTAATAACACAACAAAGTCTTCAACAGTTTACTTTTGTCCCCCGTAACTAAGTAGTCACACGGTACAAAGGAGAGGATTTCGAGATTTTACTGTAATAAAACTAATTCAGCAGTTTCAGGCTAATCTTTGTTAAACTTTTCCGTAATACTCAGGAATTAACAAAACTTTGTAAGTTGTACGTAGAATACTTTTGGACCACCGATCTTGTCGAACATCGGTGTGACACAGATCTTATCGAACATTATCATCACCTGATGATGTCGAACTTTCGACATCATCAGGTGATGATAATGGTGGTGAGATAAAACACTTGAATCGGGTGTCCAATAAATATTCTACGTTAAACTTACAAAGTTTTGTTTATTCCTGAGCAGTAATTAAACTACTCGAAAAAATTTCACGCAGCCTTCCCGATCGAGTTTTTCTCACGGAAATTTCCTTGATGTTATTGAATATTACAGACCCAATAAATAACATATCAGATACTTCAGTTAGCCGGCGGCGTGGATCAAGCGCACCACAATCTCGAACCGTTCGTTTTTGTACCACGTGACTCCTTAGCTACGCGATCGAAATCATCTCGAGAGATTCAAACACACCAACCCCTCTGGCTACGTCATATCATCGAGGCATACTCGGAAGGTACGAGGGCAAGATTCAGCGATCCTGGGGAAGGAGAGGGGGGTGTGAACTGCAAATGCAAATTGGGAGCATGAGAGGCCATGACAAGGAGAGAGAGAGAGAGGGAGGGGGGCGGGATACGTTCCCCATCGTGGAGAGACGTCGGCGCGGACAAATATAAGAGGGGTTCGGACGGGAGCACGAGGAATATGGAGGAGGCGGGAACGAAGGAGAAGATGCCGAAACCTCTTTAGCGGGGGTTCGCGAAACCCACTCCCTTGCCCACCTCCAACCCCGAAAATGCCTCCTCCTTATGAAAGAGCTCATTTAATACCCATTCCGTAGTCATCAATCTCCTTCGGCGAATTCAAGTCACGCCTCGGCTGTTGGCATCTCCTTCAGTTTTTTTTTTTGGGAGGGCGAAGGGAAAACCTTCCACCCTCCATCCTACGACAGCCAGTTCTTGCCTCTAGCGCGGCCTAGGGGCGATTCGGCCGCCCCCTTCCTGCTTATGCCATTGGTGGACAAAATATTGTCCCAATGCAATGCATCACGCATTGATCTCATACAATATATACAACGCAACACTGCTTAGTAACGCATGGTGCAGGACACGTTTAACGCATATGAAATAAAGCTTCACGTGAGGTCAGGAGATTGACTAAAATCCAAATTTAGGTCTTTGACATAAAGTTCAAAGACAATCACAAATTTACGAATAACCCCCCTCTTTGGGAATATAAGAGCGAATTTATATATAGAAACTAATTGCTAAGTCCACTTTTTCATTTCATTTCTATTCATACGATACAACCTTTCGTGACCACATAAAGCATAGTCCATGAAAACCGATAATACTAATTTTCGGATGAATTATATCAAATATTTAAGAAACGATGGTAGAGACCAGACGTTTTAACAATGACAGAGGACAGACGTTTGTATATTTTACCATACCATTTTATAAAGAAAATCAGTCAAATGCGGCTTTACTTTAATGCCATACCATTTTCGATAGGTATTTCTTTCGTTTCAGGAGTCATGTAAGTGAAGGGTGCCGTGGGGAAAAAGCAGTGGGTGAGGAAGTGGTCTAGGAGTTCAGTGGTCGATTGGAAATGCAATGATTCTACATTCAAGTCCTACGGCTGGATGTTAAATATTTCATCGAACAAATTGTTCCCTAGCCAGTTAAAACTGTGATTGTTTATAATTTCACGATACTAAATGGAAGAAAACAATGTTACACTACTTTTCACACCCAAAGCTAACTTTCAACCACTAAAAACCGCTGAGACCTCATTCTGGATTTAAAAAAAAAACAAATAATAGTTTGTTAATTTTAACTTCCGGCGAGGAACTAAAATCTTGAGTCACTGCATTACTCTTCAACCGATTTACTTTCGGACACTTCCTGGCGCATGCAAAGGGTCGCATCGATAGTTAAAATGGCAATGTAAATATAATGCCTCGTTTTATGTATAAAATATTGGTCCAATTAACTCTTATGGGAGTAATTAGTAAAACACTATTCACGGACTACCTGCCTGCCAATTTAGATATCCTAGGCCTTGTTATCGGAGACTCCCCGGATACATGTTAGTAAGAACACGATAAATTTAATTTTAGCCTTAATTTTCTAGCAAAGTAATAACAGTTTTGTTGCTCAATCTGCAATGCGATTCATCAATATTGGTGTTTTTTTCCCTTTAATTTAGTTCAAAAATACAATAAAAAATTATATTATATATTTTCATTCGAAAATAATTCAGAAATTAAGGTTGCAGGTAGTTAACACCCGAGACAATTTTTAACGGTAGTCACTTTGAGGGGTGGTAGAAGTTGCACTTTAAATCCGAGAAGGCGAGCAAGACAAACTTTAATGATCGGAGACGTCCTACACATCATCAACAACAACATCCTCGCTCGCCATTCTTCCACCCACTCTTCCCCAGATCACGAGCTATGAGAGGTACGCAGGCTCGACCATATTCAAGGTGACAAATGAGTTTTTATCTTCAGAGTAAAATAAACCGCATATCTTCAGCTATCAATGTAAAACCTCCATCGGGAAACAGGCAAACGTCTAAAACATTTTTGCAAAGGTCTAGAGACCCTCACGGGCGACCTGGATTCGGATTTAGTTTTTTTTATTCGATTTTACTCCAACAGGAAAGACAATACTGCTATCAACCATTTTTAGACTTATGGACAGCGTTATTTTTTTATTTAAAACTCCAAATTTCGTTTTTCCCATTTAGAACGCCGTCAGAAGATCAAAGAACTCAGCTAAACTCAGCTGTGTCCCGTTAGCTAAACGATTACCCACTGTTTAAAACATATTTTTAATTTAAAAAAGAAACACAAATAAAATATATAAACGGTTAGTTACACAAATTGTTAAAATATGCTGATTAGGCAGTAATCGTCTTTCCTATTAAAATTAAATGCACGCTTGTCCATTTCGATTGCTTCTCGAATCAACCGGGGATAAAATGTAGTTATTGTCAGTGCTTCATTTACGACTTTTGCCCTGCTACCGACATGAAATGATCAGCATCAACCGAAGTTAGCCACTCCCTTTTCTCAAACGCTCTTTTCCGTTCTTTCAGCCTTGTTAGATTGGCCCTCTGGCTTTCCCTTCGTATATTAAGCCAAGCGAACAGTGAATCTCGTTTATTCTTTCCACTGGGTTAGGAAGAATAGCATCCATCGCGAATGGAAGGAATAATTAGGCTGCAGCGACAATATATATCGCTGTAAAAACCTGCAAACTTTGAGGAGAAAACAACGTTTCTCATATCTCAAATATCCCCTTCTACTATTTCCATCAGCAGCTGTGATAACTTTGCGCGCCGAGAGGAGTCCAGTGGATAGCACCTTCAGCAGTGGATACGGGTGGATATAACGGAGGATAGGATAAGTGTCCCGGGCTCAAATTCGTGGGGTGTCGCCACTCTCCTCCAGCTGAGTTCCGAGCGGCGCGATTTACAGCGGGCCGTAAATTCATGGGAAGGCACAGGTGGTAAAGGTATAGTCTTCCCCCGAAAGGGAATGCCAGGATGTCAAACGCTGCAGGGCTTGAGCGCATGAGATGACCAGTAGGTACGGCCACAAATCAAAAATCAACCACTGGGCATGCGTGGACAAATTTACTGCATTAGCATATATAAATAATAGATTTTAGGACGGTAAAACAGAGGAAACCTTCAAAAAAATTTAGCCCGTTATAAAAAAAACTCAGATCTTAATAGTAAATCCAAGAGCTTTATTAAGAGTTGCTTCTCAAGAGAAAAGTTGGATAGAAAGGGAGTCTCTCATCTTTCTTCTTACAAGTTAATTCCAGCACGGTCTTAAAATTCTAATCACTTTCCCAAGATCGGACTCCCGGTCCACCAGATCAAAAAAAAATACAAGTAAAAAAATTATTTCCACAATTTCGAACATCGCCCAATTCAGGCAATGAATGCCTATGCTCAACATATTCCTCGTGTACAATTTGCATTCGTGGAATTTTAAGCTTTACATGAATTAAATAAAAACTTAATCTTTAAAGCCTTTGAATTACATTTTTTCTCATTATTCAAGACAAGAGCAGTCACGCCTAACCATTCAATAAGATACAAATGGTCGGTTGTAAGAATGTTTAGTTATGGAATCAATAGTTAAGATATCCATGAAGTTATGTGCCTCATAAAAATATTTGGGTTGCAGGAAAACATTTACTTGCCTTATAACTCTTCTTTTAATAGTTGATTTCTTCGAATGTTTGACAAAATCTTATGCTAATGAGTCACATTTAAGAAAGACTACCTTTTTTAACATGTAATGGACATAATAATTTGTCAGAGAGAGTAAACAAACTTGCATATCGGCTCAAAGCAACACTATTACCAAGTAGTTACTTCTCCAAGCGGTTGATTGCGCTTCCGCCATCTTGGCTACTTATGGAGCTCATAATTCGATTCCATAAGTAATGAAGCCATTTATGAAACCAATAAATTTATCAAATGTTTCCGCAATACTTATTGAATAGTTGCCATGGCTTATGGGTCCCATAACTCTATGGAATACTTATGTGTCGCTCCTGCAACTTTCTATAAGACACAAGCAATAAATATCTATTAGTAAACATAAAAACATACCTATCACGCCATTCCTTTCGGGGGTAGGCACTGTCAAAGCACATCGATATGCAGATAGACCTAGAGTAGTGGCTATCTCTTAAAAATTTAATCCACAGTGCCGCATCCTCACTGACCTCCGACGCCTCCACCACATTCATGTAAAGCTTCATACCCGCTTTCCCATTCCTATGAATACTAATATCCCTCCTGTTAAGCAAGGTCGCACGATATCGATTGTATTCTTCCTCCGATATACGTAGGTCCTCACAACCATTTGCACCACAAATCCGCCATTACTGTGCTATTTGGGCATTTAGTGCCCGAACACCCAAGGAAAGCTGCGAATATGCGGCAAAATTTGTCATTTCGAATACCAATGCACTACAAAATCAACAAAAACGTCGAACAACCTACATTATACTTTTGGAGAATACATAAAAATAAGCACATTAATGGCGGATATATGTACGTTACGAATATCGAAGGAAGACCACAATCGATATTGAACGACCTTGCTGTTAAGGTAGTCGGAGCGCCAATTGTAAGTCGAGTCTATATTTGAATAACTTTACAAGTAGAAAAAATTCTTGGGCCACACTGAAGTACGTTGGGACTTATCTGAAGTACGTTGCATATCCGGAGGAAACAACCATAAAAATGCAATATAAATGATGCAACAATTATTTTCTGAAGTTTTCGTCACAATTTAAGCTTTCTTATGGCTTGGATTCAAGGCGCGAAAATCTTAAGTTAATATGTGTATTATATTCGGCATGATACCTTGATAAACACGTCCTCTCCATCTCCACTAAATACACCCCCATAATACAGGTCACCATCTCACCTCCCGAAACCTTATCCCTTACATTTTTTACATGATTGGTGTCTTAACGCCCCCTGCCGCACGTCCATGCCACGGCTCGCAGGAAAGTGTGTAGATGAAGATATTTGGTATCAACCATTATAATCATATGCAATCCATTATTTCGTATTAAGGATAAAATCTGTACCTATACAATAGAATTAATTCAAAATAATTCATGCGCATCTGCGTACACATCTATTCAAGAATTCCCGACAAAAGCGGCATTTAAGATTGCAACAAAGACTGTACGGCTCTTGAATCGTATATGACACACATGACAATGCGCTCTCCTAATTCTTTACCATAACACAGCTCAACCAAAAAAGAATTTTCCGCTAACATCAGTCTGGCATTTTTCCAGCAAGTTGTAAAGTGTGTTAATAAATACCGTGAGCGTTCACTGTGCCAGTGTAACGACAAATACCAAAACATGTAAACTTTGTCGTAATCTGAGCATAACTATCACGCATAACACCTAAAAAATGTCTCCTGTCAAGATATCCCACTCCTACACACTGCTTTCAGACTTTTCCCTTTCAGTCAACGAATTTTCGAAGGCTGAGTTGCGACATGCTAATTTTTTCTCATGAAACATTTTATCTCTGAAATGACATAAACAGGACCTATGATTTCTTTAAAACATACACGACATTGCGATCCTCCAGTTTTTTAAATATTTACTCTGCTAGGAAAATAAAAAGCTCTAGGCAAAAACCAAATTATATTATGAAGGAATACATTTTGTCAGAAAATTAGTACCCATGTAACAACAACTGTAGACTGGGCAATGATTACTACAAGATATTTCTAAAAAAAGCTTAAATTGATAAAAAAATGAGTCACGACTAGGCTGAGATAGACACTACGGGCAACATAAATATACTACTGTACAAATCATAAAGTATATAATTTCAACGGTACCAATAAGCCCATGTTTAAGAAGAGGAAACAATACAGACAGTTAAATTTCAGTGGAACTCATTAGCGTTCGCGTGGAACTCATTCCCGTTCCTACTGGAAATTGCACCCTGGAACTGACAAGTGTATCAAGTCTGCCCCATTCCTTTCTCTGTACCATACTGATGAATCCAACAAGCTATTTGAAAAATATGTATCTGCTTTGAACGGAAAGGAAATGCGGCCTGAAAACTTTTAAATTCAATTGTAATCAAGAAAAATTTGCCTATCACATTTTAGTCTACAAGTTTAAAACTCATTCTTCACCAGAGACATTTTTAAGGAGAACAGATGTTCTTTTAACTTTAGGAAAGGAAAAAAACAGCAGCTTTAGCAAAATAATAAGAATTAAGTAGTGGTGGTCTAGTGTTGGAATTCAATGGTATGACAGGGGAGGCTATCCGGGAAGGACTGGGGAAGAGCTAATCAGTTTAAACAAGAAGGACCTCGAGTGGCGAAGTATTACAGTTAGCCTCTAACGAGAATTGAAATATAGGACAAAGACTCGCTCCTGCTATTTTTTGGGTCTGTAAAAATTGTTCAAGATATCAAGAATAACTGCTACATCTTTGGCAACGGTTTCCTGCTAGCGTAAGTTCCTATAGCGAGTTACATGTCAACTACCCCCATGTAACCTTCATGTGCGTATGTATGTTACATATACATAAATGTATGCTCCTGGAGTTTCTTTGGCAATGATATCCTAGTCCCTCTAAACAACAGTTATTCAATTACACCAACATCCTGTTACAAAAGCTCGTAAAATGGTAATTATAATAGACCAATTGTCGCTTTGGAAATAAGTTTCTATTCAGTCCCTCATCATTCTCAGTGGATATGGATTTGGTTAGCCTTCAATCTATAACTATAAAGTTTGAGCCCAGTAAAAAAGGCTTATTTGATATGTTAGAAAGGTACTACCAGTAAAAGCTTAAATATGAAAGGAAGTTTGATGCAATTAAAACATTTCTTAATATGGAATTATAACTAAGTGTATTAAAACCGACAATTGCTTACAATCGCATATCATATTGCATGAGAGAAGGACATCAAATACCAAAGAGAGTGATCAAGGAAATCGAATACATATTTACGCAACTAGGTGAAATTTAAAGAAACTAAAAAAAAAACGACTACGGGTTTTCTTAGAACAGGTCTTCGAAAATCAGATAATATCATTCTCTGGCGCTCTTAAGTGAGAGGACTAAGAAGAGATGAAAGTTAAAGAGTTTAAGGACCTCGAAACTAACTTTCCGCCGTAATCCCAAAATGTCATGTCACCGAAATGAACTGTTAAGTTCAATAAATAGAGGGTGCGGAGATGTAAGGGGGATAAGCAAGGACCTATACAGGCAGTAAGGGAATAGGGCTGGAAGAAAATAGTTTGTGGAGAGGAAAAAAAACTTCAATACGGGCGGTTCAGAGGTCGGAGAAAGTGACTCCTTTTTTCGCTCGAGAAAGGTCCACTAGAGGGAGAAGAAAAAAAAACCTATACAGTCAGTCGTTCCGACGAAACATGGTTATCGAGAATTGCATCGTGAGCATAGAGCACATAGGTTTGCACATCAGTGCCTCCAAGCTCCATAGACTTACTCCTCTTCTTCCACTTCCCCGCGTTCAATATTTCTTCTGAAATGCTCTTCAGCATTCCCTTGCGAATTCTTATCAGGGAAGGGGGTGTTTTGTCGTTTGGAGTGCGGTGGGCAAGAAATCTTTGGACGGAACTGGGCGGAGCTTGGAGCACATAACATAAGATATACAGGCCCTTTCCACGTCGCGCTGCTACGGAGGCCAACAAATCAGGATATTAACTGTGACGTCACTGCGAAGACGCTTTGGTCACATCCGTGGCATACACTAAAGGGATGGTCTCATTCCTATATTTCGGGGGATTTGCCATAAAACAAAAAACTGACGCTATTTTTTCACTCTCTGGTAGCTTGAAGTGATTTAACTTTGCCTAAGTCAACAGGATTCTACATATTCACGTCATTTTCCTATTAATTAATTCTTAACTTCCACAGAATTTAAGTGGAAATAGAGTAAAATATTGAAAAAAGAAGATTTATCCCACTAAAGTGGCATTTTGTAAAAAAACACTTTGGAAACATATTTTTCAGGTAATTAGAGGCAAATTGAATTAAGACATCGGAGTAACAGAATAGGTAAGTTAATACGGAAAACTGTACATTCAAACGCATATTTGTTAAGCTTAGAATTATCGTTTGTACAGGACGCAGTCTGCAAGAAATTTTCATTCAAGTAAATGATTCGTTATCCAGTACAATAATTTTGTGTTAATTTTAAATTCATAATATAGTAGGAAAATACCTAAAACTCCGATTTAAAATGTTGACATATGAGATGCCAGCTGTTTAAACTTATCTGTTCTTGATCATGTCGGAGGATAACAGGAAAACATTCGATGATGTGATAATTTATCTTCCAAAAATAAAACCAAACTAAGGTGATGTAGTGGCTTCATAAGGAAAATGATATCGAATGCTAAAGACTAGATGGTGGATCCCCTTCAAGAATATTATAATCGACAGGGAAGTTTGGTTTCTTGAAGGGAATAGTCCACGAAATACGTCATATCATGTTTTTTGGCTAGCATTCTGAGAGCCGCACCACTTCAAATCAGTGTGTCCCAATACGTTTTGCCTTTCGTAATCGTAATATTTACTAGTCCGGTATCATTAATAGTTTCTATTACAGATGAAAGAAATGGGATAAATAAATATAGCAAATAGTTTACAACACGGATGCGCTAATTATGTACCACAACGAAAACCATTCAGTTTGAATATGAATACTAAGAATGAATGTATTCAGGTAATTTCATTTGTCCATGAATTGCAAGCCCTTGAATTCGCTACGATAGCAGTCTGCCGTGCGTCATTCTCCATCAAAAGCTACACCCTAAAAGAACAAAATGTACTTCATTAATTTGAAGCGAACGAGATTTATTGTAAAATATCAGTCCAACTTTCAAACGCTAATAGATTAAAGAATACAATCGAAATAGAGCAAGAAGAAATATATTAAATCGTTGCGGCAGCTTCAGTATTACAAGGATTGTGATTAAACGGTTCAACTATTCAACATAACTCGGATAAATCAAAACAAAAAAAATAATTTGTCTCTTCATAATCATTTATCAATCATTAATTTGTTACTGCGCAAGAATCAACCTTAAAATGTAATACCCTCCGATTTTCAAGATTAAATTTCCATGTTCATAAACATTTTTACATATACATTCTACAATTATTTTTAATGTACATATACATATTGATTGATGGGAGCGGAAAACATTCAAAACCAACTGCTGGTTGCGTCAAGCCAATATTGAGAGATATTTATCTTCCCCCCGGCAAACACGAGACAATCAATAAATTCAAGTAACCGGGATCTGGAGCAATGACTCAACAAACCTTGCCTAATACGAGGATGGCCTAAAGCTGACGTCAGTTGCGCAATTGTTGATGGGTGGGAACTAAATTATTCATAGCACTTTTGGACATAAAAAACGAAAAGGGAGTGATCGTCCTTTTTCTTTTGTTTGTCTACACAAATACGGACTCCTATCTCTACGCCATGGCTGACTGCCAATGGAAAATACACGGTAAGTCAGCAACGGCCTAGCAACGAGGTGAATTTAGACCCGCTTTAAGACGGTAGGGGGGGTCTTACCACAAAAACATTTTCAAGCCTTCTAAATTCCTAAAAATTTTCATTTTGAAATCAGCATTGAGTTTTCTCATTGAGTCTACAAATTTATATAGTACCGAAGCCCTATACTCTTAGTGGGTGTCTTATTGTCTTATGGTGGTGCCATCAACGACCCTCTATTTACATATTAATGCACCAAAATGAAGATTCCATCCACGCCTTGTGGCCGGGGGTGGATCCATCTGTGTACCCATATTACATCACTGGAACATCACCCCTTTGTAACTCCGCTAGAAAATATCAATGAAATTTTAAAAAAAGAGAAGGAGATAACCACGTAGTCAGCATTAGACGGCTCTAAAAGAAAGGCAAACACATGGTCCAATCATTAAATCTAAAGCGGATGCGCATTGAATACTACCATAATTTTCAGAGTACTCCCAGCAGAAAATTGAAACTTTCACTATGGAAGGCTTTTGGTACTTTAGTTTCTAAAACCGTCCTCCAAATATACATTTACCCCACCCCTACAAATATGGAAATTAATTATCTAGATGAATTGTAACCTAATAGTGATTGTGCGAACGTCATTCTCCTCCGTACCGGCTAATCGCATTTCATTTAGTATAATAAGTTTTACGACATCACACACACGCAAATTCTATTACATTGCTAAAATGATTGCAAATTGAAAAAAAGCCATTTTCAAGGGTGCTTACAATTTTTCGGAGTGACACTTACGAATCTTGCAATCTTGTGCAACGTCTCATTTTGTGTTTTTATTCTTCCCATTTCATCTCAATAAGTACTCGGATCAGATCGACAGTTTTCGGTAGAAACGCCGAAAACCACTTTCCGGAATCTTAAGACTAAGAGTTGGAGACAAAATAGAGAAAAATGGGGCGTGAGTTTATTGTAAATGTTTATCCGTTTCATTTGGTCTTTTGTAGTATTCATCAATCACTTATATTTATACAATTCTGTCACTTCAAAATGCTATAATAATTGGCCTGTAAATTCAGAAGGGTAAATATAAAAATAACCACGCTTTTTTGCCGATTTTAAATAATTTTCGGCACTCCATTCCCATGTGTCCATTCAGGTTTGCTGGAGTTATGTGTGGAGGGGAGTGGAATGGAGTGGCCAGGAACCCATTCCCATATCCCGCGCCTGTAAAATACCTTGCGAAGAGAGGATTATAATTCTGGTGAAAGCAGAAAGGTACAATAAGGTTTCTGCAATCTATTTATAAATCTAAGTCTGATTTGGATTTGCGCACACACAACCTTGCGCTTTATCATGTCATTTACTGTCAAGCATGTATAAATCGTGGTTCATGATGGTGCCACAATCGGCTATACATTTTATATCGCATAGGACATTACGTTAGGCATTAGCCTGGTGGATATAAAGTACTTTCCGTAAAACTTAAAAATTACATAATACACAATGTAAAAAAATGAAAACACAATCTAAGAACAGGCACAAGTTACACAGAAACATTCAAATACAGGAATATCAGTAACCAATCCCTTTGGAAAATTGACAGAACAGTGTCATCTGGTCGCGTGTGGGACAAGTCGCTTCAAATTCTTATAGCTTCTTCACATTTGAACGTGATTTCCTTTCAAACATTCTGCTTGTTTAACGGTAATGGTCGCTCTCATTTTTAGCCCTTTGTTTAAAAAAAAGAAACCTTGGTACACCTGTTCTCCATTTTGAGGGTCAAATTTTCAAATTATGATTTTTCCCAATTAGGGTTGGTTAATAAAACCTATTGCTTACTTGCTCCCACCTTAACGCCGGGGTAAACGCATTTCGCACGGGAATTTAACATCGTCGTCACCTTTCTTGAGCCTAATTAGGACTTAACGCGCACGTTTCCTTTGCACCTTTCTATCAGTTTCACAAATCCTGTCTCGAGTGAGTAACCAACACTGGTGGCAAATGCTAACACTGGTTAGTTAGTATTAGTTATATGTACATTATTAGAAATAGTTTTGTGGAACCTGCAAATTATATTGTATATAGTTCTATAATAATGAAATGGTAGCTTAACTAACGCCTAACAATGCTAATTTTATCACTTTAATGGCCTTAAGGTAGTTTGCGCGAAATATGATTTCAACTAGATACCAATGAAGTTGGTCTCGTTTTAAAGAAAAACCCCTCCGAAAATACCGGAAAACCAGCCCCTTACCGAACTTCTTTCCGAGATTTTACACGAAAACTCCCAACCCTTTTACAAGGGAAATAGTACGTGTATGCACTCTAGAGAGATCTTATTTTTTAAAAAGAGGGATTTCTGACAGCTAGATAGCGTCAAAAAATTAACAGCGTGTAGTTTGTATGTTTTCTCGACTATTTTTGAAAATAAATCATATTGACATCTCAGTAATTTATCAGAATCATCAAAAAACACTTTCCGTAGTGAAGGAGTTCTTTTAAAACGTACCGCGTGAAAAAAAATGAGTCAAGTTAAAAACTGATGCAGATATTTTTATTTAATTACTAAGGCTTTCAGTCGCATAAAAGTACCAAATTGTACCATTGGCAATACAATATTTAATTCATACTCCTTATAACTGCCAACATCAAAACGTATAATTCGAATACGGTCTCTATTTTGAATATGGAACTATATCGCTCAAACTACCTTGATCGTGCGACTACCAGTTGATGTGGAGCCATAATGAAGGGGTAGCAAGTTACCGTCCCAAATGCGAACGAAGGACACGGAAAAAGAAAATATGTTTGCACGGAGGGGGCGGTGTCGTCGGTTGGCTAGGTATTAGGAGAGGCATCGGCGAAAAGGAGATGGAAGGTTGGGGAGGAAGGTTGGGTTTCATAAATATATTTATACATTTTTTCTCGGGGGAGCCGGAGGGATTCCCCATAAAAGGGGTAGGCGAGCCTCGCGTGGGTTGGTTGGTTCAGGGGCGGCGGAAGGAATATGGCGACGGGGGTTTCGGAGATATCAGCATGAAAACACTCTCACTTCAGACGCCTGTGCTCGAGAGAAAATGTCAATATTTGACTTCGCTGCCAAACTAACGGAAAGCGTTATTATTTGCTCGGATACCGCATGGCTCTTTATTTTTCTCCCACACACATACACTCTGCTCCCCCCTCAAACAAGCAATTGCCGCACGAATCGAAAAACAAACTTATCGATGCTCTGCAGGGCGTTTAAAGCCGTTAAGTGGTTACGGCGATGTGTTATGGAACTGCTGGGATGGGAAGGATTGAATAAACAAAAGAAATAACTATATAAATAACTATTAGGTCGTAAATTTCTATGTGATCGTAAATCCTTTTTAAAAGAAAAATTAAAATAAAATTGCGCACCCGCTTCCAAATAAAAACAAAAATTGTTCATATGATGCGACCCGTAAACCCATGCGTGCATAGCCACTCAGCGGATTAGGCTCTCAGTCCCGCAACGGATAAAATTTGAGAGACGGAGATAGTTACTCGCACGCGAATAACCGCAATTTGAAAAGTAATGAATTACCAATCAAAAATATCCCTAGAGCGAAGTCAATTCTCAGCTATGGCCTTCATTCCAAATCACTACGCAGTGATTCGGCACAAGTATGAAAAAATAGCTTTTACGAACAAACGCACTTTCAAGATGCAAATCAGAGACAACATTTATCACCCTTTCTCCAGGGCCTTAAATCCTACGTTTAAACGGTGGATTTCGTGACTAGGAGACTAATTGTGAGCGAGGCCCTTCTTGAGCAGTTGGCCTATCGGTTAACAACAAAGGCAATGAAAAATACCGAACCCACTACAGGGATGGCTAGCTATCTTCCTCGTTTTTGAAGAAAGTAACGTTCGAAAAAAATATTTTCAGTTGTGACTGTGGTGCACTAGTAAATATTGCTAATATATTCGAGTCTTTCACAGATATTGTTATTCACGATTGAATCGAGGAGACTGTTTTGGAGACCAATGGGTAGGCAGATAATTATTTATAAAAATAGCCGGATTCCCTTGAACCGCGATGGAACAAATGGAAGCCTCCATATGTGGGTTTAGGCGTAGTTAGGGTGGATAATACTGATGGAAAACCGTATCCGAATATACTTTTCATTACCCGCTCGTGGTAACTGAAACCTTTTCCGTAATGAGATCACAACAGAAGATGTGAAAATATATCTGAGGCTTGCATTTTGTTAAATAAAACAGTAGGCAATTAAATTGGCAATAGAGCTTCGAAATTCACCAAGTTATCAACTACCTGAAAAATAAATAATAATAATAATAATGTATTTATTCGGCAGGTATAAATGTCTACATAACTTCGTCAAAATACATATTACATAAAACAAAGAATTATGACAAAAACAATCCAATATTTGACAACGTAATGAGGAGCCTCGCATTAATTTACAAAATTTTGTGGGTATACACTCAATGAAGACCACATTTGAAATTAATACAATTCTAAATCATTGGACTTCATATTTTCATTCACTGGAGAAGCATTTTTTTAAGATACTGTTTTCTTTTCAATTTAAAATATGGTGGGGACAAAATAGATTTTACAGATAGTGGTAGTTTTTAGTGTAGTACGGAAGCAGAATGATAGGGACCACGCAACGAAACGGAAGAGGAGTGATGGCTGATATGTACTAAGGTGTTGCTACGTGTGGAGTAGTTATGATACTCATAAGTTAGTTGGGAGAATCACGAGATTGTACACTACAAAACAAACACATGTCAGAATAAACATCGAGGGAAGAGTAAGTATTTTGGCGGCAGCGAAAAGGGGTTTACCAGGGGTGCAGATGGGAACTAAACATAGCTTTGATAGCTTGTTTTTAACCAGAGATTACCTAACTGCGAAGAAACTGTAGAGCTACCCCAGAAAATTATTGCATAGGAAAAGTGGGAATGAATTTTGGCAAAATATAACAATTTTACAGCGTGAAAAGTGACTATGGGAGCAAGATTTCCGATAATAAATTATGTACCAAGTACTTTCCTCAGAACGGTATTGTTGTCGAAGAGCCTCTACTATATGGAGACATATTCATAATAATTCTTCCGGCAGATGTTGCTTTAGGGTGAAAATAAACATTACTCATTTAATGCTAATCAAAACAAACATGAAAATCAACAATTTTTGATGCATAATACACAAACATTGTTTTAAACCCTAATATTTACAGTACGCTGGAAAGTAAGGTTATAATTTTGGAACTAATTATTCTTGATTTCGAGCGTTAAAAAAACATTTTTATCTGTTAATTTAACGAGAAAGATTTGAATCGCCAAGCACAAAAGCAAAGAAATATTGGGAAATAAAGCTTATTCATTTGCTCGACTTTTTTACGCGGATGACAAATGGGCCCAAACATTTGAGTTGTCAGGGTTTATAACGAGGGGTGGGGGAGATTCGCTCCCTGCAGCCGGCAAATCTGAGAGATAAGACTTCGAAGAGCAAATAGCTTAAAAAGCCATTCCACCCCCATTCAGTTGATTCGAAATCCAGATCGAATCAAATGAGATAAAAATCTCCATGTCCCCGATAAAATTCTAAATGCAATTAAGGCTGCAAAAATAGGGTTTGGAGTGTATTTTTTCACTAATATCTCCGAGTCAACAATTTCGAAAGCCTGTATTTGTGACATAACGTGCACACGCATTTACGGTAAAAATAGTGATCGTGCGCAGATCTGTATCAAAGAACCCTCGTTTCTAACCTAGTTTACTAGAACTTTACTAGCAAAGTACAGTGAAGCCATTCAAGGAGACATTTCAAATTCCATTTCGGAGCCATTCTCACTGTATTGCTTTCCGCACGTTAACAACACAGCTCGGTGGCATAGAAATCACAAACATGATCAGAAATCAACGACGGGTTGTTTCGTAACGACAACGATGGAAGACATGTCGAGATTAAATGAGAAAACTCATATATGAATCACATAACTGTTCATGTCAGAATATATTTCTAAAGGAAGGGAAATTTGTTACAGAGAATTTAAGCATTCAGCATTATTTCCGATGACTAAGATTGAAATATAATAGGCAAATTTGGAGGGACAAGAGAGATAATAATTATGTAGAAATAAAGCCGTGGACGAAGAGGACATCTGCAAAAAACTAATCTTTTGGTTGACGATTGCCGATGACGTTGGTAAAGTGGTTATTTTTTAGCACTAGAGGGGATATTCGGATCGATGACTACTGACACTTGAGAAATATGATGAAGTATGAGCAATTAGTAATACGTAATCATGCAGTTGAGCCATCTAGGGACCAGGGAAGTAGAGCCTAGTAAAATTCAATACTAAGGTGAAATTTAATAGGTGCCATTACAAATACTTATCAGTTTTAATTACCACAGAAAACTTTACAAAGCCGCAGCGAGTTGAGTAAACTTTAGAAAATTTTGTATCTATTGACTTAGTCATGGTTGAGCTTTCACGCAAGGCAGACGTGGTCTGGTGCTCCGCTACCGACGGGCAAGTGCGTCAGTGATGTGTTAAGTTCAGTCAATTGTATAAGTGTGTCCAACTGCGAGTTTAACTTATTACGCTGTTTGAGAGCGATAGTTATCGATATTAAGTTTGAGCCGCTGTTAAAAATGGCAAATTGCAGTGTTTGTAGCGTGAGTTTTCAAAAGCGCCAGCTTAAGGTTACTTGCCGTGATGGTGAAACTCAGTGCCACGCTAACTGTGTACGCATGTCTAAAGAAGACATTGAATTTATCAACGCCGAGAAGCAAAGTTGGCGTTATCCTAGCTGTACTGAGGAAAGACGTATGAGTATGACCGATGTTCTTCTGGCGGATTCGGGCACTGCCAATACTTCGCAGATCATAAAACTACTAGAAGAAGCCAAGAAGGACAGAAAAAGTATGGAAGTGGACCTGAGCAAAGCAATTGAGTTTGTGCACGATAGACTAGATGAAAATACGAAAGCTCTTCAAGGAAATTCAGCTCAAATCAGTGAGTATCAAGCCAGGATAGACTTGCTTAGGCAAGAAAACATTAGTTTAAAATCTCGTGTGAGTGAGTTGGAAAAGAGGTTAGATGACAATGAGCAGACCTCTCGTGCTAATGACCTTGAAATACACGGTATTCCTCAGAAATCGAATGAGAACACCTTACAGGTCGTCAAAAGTGCGGGGAATGCCCTTGGGGTTGAAATAACATGATATGGTGAACTCATGCCACCGAATGGGAAAGAAAGGAGATGAAGGGGGGTCGAGAGGCATCGTTGTCAAATTCGTTCGTAGACTTACAAAGGAAGAGATCCTTCAGAAGAGGCGAGTGAAGAGGACCTTTCCTACTCGGCACTTGGGCTTGGCAACTGATACTCCGATCTTCACAAACGAAAGCTGAGTCAAGGGCGGAGGAGGCTCTTCGCGTCCGCGCGAGTTGAAAGAAAAGGGATACAAATATCTATGGCTGACACATGGGACAATACTTATGAGGAAAAAAGATAATGATCAAGTGATTACTCTGAAATCCTATGATGACTTGGAGAAACTGTAAGCACTCTGTGAGTGACCTTGTTAGTTATATACCTATCTTTACTAACATAATGATGAGTATTCTCAATGATATTGGAGTTAATGTAGACAGGTTCCATATCTTACATCAAAATATAAGAAGTCTGAGAGCGAATTTCGATAATTTTGTATTTCGACTTATTAACCTTGACATGAAACCTTTAATAATAATTTTAATCGAAAGTTTGATTAATGACACTGAAGTATCTATATATCAAATAGCTGGATATCGGAGTTTTGATGTATGTAACAACAACCACAGGGCTGGAGGAGTGATTGCATATGTGGCAGATAATTACGATTGTTTTTCCAGTGAATTAGGTGAATTAAAAACTGCAGATATGGTTAAATTAACAGTAGGGATTAATACTTCCTGTTCCATATCTACAGATCACTCAACATTTTCTGAAATAGTGAAAGAGTTAAATTTCCTCCAATCTGAAGGCATTGAGATAGTCACTAACTCTGGTCCACAAAGAATTTTCTTTGCTCTTGGCCTCGTTCTAGGCGATAACTTGGGTTTATAACAAATTTTGGGCTTTCAGGAAGGTTTTAATGCTCACTACTGTTGTAGATTTTGCAAGACAAGTAAATTTGCCCGGCAGTGGGAAACCTGAGAGGGGAATTCGAGAACTCAGTCAAGTCACGACAGGGATGTTGTAAACCTTGATCCAAAAAATACTGGTGTTAAAGAGCAGTCAGTGTGGGATAGGGTTAATTATTTTGAAACATGCTCCAACTTTGCTGTAGATTACCTTCATGATGGACTTGAAGGTGCATTTAAAAAGTTTATGGGGCTGATTGAAAACTATTTTGCATGTGTCTTTACATCTACAAAAAGCAGCTTCCTTACTATTTTGAATGATAGATTGGAAGGTTTTGATTGTCATGCCAATGCAATAAGCCGCCTCCTATTTCTCATGATGAGGCTAAAGATAAACCGCTTAGAATGTCAGCAAGTGAAATGCAATCCTTTATCCTTATGTTTGCTATGTTGGTTGGAGATATTGTTCCCATGGATAATGATGTGTGGAAATTTTACCTCTGTATGCGCAAAGTTCTTGAGATTGTTCTGGCTCCTCGTCTTACTACTGGTCATGTACCTCTGTTGAAAGAGTATGTCAGTGAAATGTACGAAATATTTTTGGAAGTTTTTCATGCGGAAACAGTGCCACACAAACTTCATATTTGGGTTCACTACCCCAGAGTTTTAGAAGAAAGTGGACCAATCACACACTTGTCTACATTTAGGTTTGAATCCAAACATAGGCAAAAAAACAGAAGCAGGAGCAACAACTAGCCGAGTAAATATTGCTGAGACACTCGTGCATAAGGAGTTGCACACTCTTGCATATCGATTCTTATTGGGCAAAGGTTTTTCCCCAAATAATAAGTTTGGGAAGTGTGTAAAGGTGCATCTAATATCAAACTTACCAGGTTTTGGCTCATTTAAGTCTAGCTGCCCGAAATCATTCTTGGATAGCAGTCATAAATTAACTTGGGTGACAGTAAATGGTCATACCTATAGGAAAGGATCCTGTGTTGCCATGCGAGTAGAAGGTGCATGCGAAATTTATCCTACCTTTGGTGTGGTAGGTACTGTGTTACAGGATGCTAATAATTATATTTTATTGGTTTGTAAAGTGCTTCATAATGTTGGGTTTGAGCATGACCTTCATGCTTATGAAGTCCAATGCACAAGCAATTATGAATGTATTGCTCTAAGGCAATTAGTCACTCCATCCCTTGCCATACATGCAACTGTAAAAGACTGTTCTTATGTATCTCTGAGCCATACCCTGTAAGGAAAATTCAGTATTTTTATGTATTTCCTGATCATATTTTGTATTATGTTATGATTGTATTATAATAATATTTTATGTTATTGACAAAATTTTTGATAATTGCATTAATTTTTAATGTTTTGTGATATGTTGACGAATCATGTGATAATAGATATCATATGACAACCACAGAGTCCAGTTTTCTCATTTTTCTAGTTGCACCGTCCTACTGCCCTATTTCAAAAGAGGTTGAAAAAGAAAAATATCAGGTTAGTGGGTTTAAAAGGGGGGGGAGGAAGGGGTAGGGACACATGCCTTTGGGCTGGTCATCTAAAGTTTTCATGCGGTATCCAAACGTTGTTCTGATGAGCCACCCAACACTTTGGTTCTCACACCCAAAGTACTCTTCCATCTTCCTTTGGATGCAGCACCCAAAGGAGTAGGTGGCACATCCAACTCCTCATCACCAATTCCGTTTGGATGACACATCCAAATGTCCTTTCCTTCACCTCAGGCTTGGGTGTGACATCCAAACCTACGATTATCATATCCAAAATGTTTTCTCAGTGTGTCATTGGTGTACATAGGCTTAATTTTACTACCGTTGAAAATTTTCTGCGAGAATTGGATCGAGTGTCTCAAGTATCTCTCAAGAGAGAGAGAGTATCTCTCAAGAGAGGAACTTAATAATAGTTGGTGACATGAATTTATGCAAATTACAATCTAACTATATGTCGTATGATTATCTAACCATTATGGCTAGTCATGGACTGGATCCAGTAATCCATGTTCCACCTAGAATTAGTAAAAATAGTAAAACCTGCAAGGATCACAACTTTTGCAGAAGTAGAGATAACTTAAACTATGACGGAAAAATATATAAAATGATTCAATGTTTCCTCATACTTTCATTAATGCCCTCATATCACCAGTATAAAACTTTTTTACAGGTTTAGAGTATTACATGTTAAGTAACGCATTATTTTCAAACGAATTATGAGTGAAAGTATTCTATGATGAGAACACGCTACATGAAACTGCTAATGCATGTTACTCCTGCGATGTCATGATTCTTGTAACACCATCTGACTTGATTAAACAGCCATCTAGCAGCATTCACTCATGCACACTAATTCAAGAAAGTAAGGAATTCTTGAGTGAGCGTAAAACAATATAAAACAAAAGAAACGGCAACTAATTTCTCATTTATATCAAGTCTATATTTTTACTTGTTTAAGACCCTACGGAGAGATTCAGCGCTTTTTCCCGTCTATCTCAGGTTTAATTATGGTGAAAGAAAAGTACTGCACGTGAATTCTACTAATGCGAACATCAATCACTGATACCATTATATAATCACCATACCTAATTATAGTAACATAGCTAATATCATCATGAGAACGTGTTTGACAGTTTTCGCATACCAGATGTAGTCAACCCATGACACAGGCCATTTGCATTACTAGTTTTCTCCACTTGTAACTCGAATGCTCGAAATAATTTCGCCGCGTGAACGCAAGCTGGCACCAACCATAATAAACCTCACCGCCTAGAATAACTAGGGTTGACGCTGATAACCAGTATCTGAAAAGCGTGAAATCGTAAGTAAATTGAAATCGTGGTTGAAACACGAGTTAATAAAATGGATGTCAAGTAGAAAGACTCCGAAAAGGAAATTGGGGTTCTTCTGGTCTAATGAGCCAGCAAGTACATTCACATAAAGGCATAATTGTATAAATAACTGAGGGCATATCAAAGTTTCTTTCTTAAAACTACACGATGATGTTCCACAATAACTCGCCGGATATCGTTGAGCGTAGCTACACTACGACATCAGTGTCACATAATGAAATTATAAATGCCAGCATAGTCTTGTATCAACTCATCTTCTCAATTAAACACCGTATGGCATAAATATGTGTCGTCAAGTTTCCCATTATGGAAGATATTTTGTAAAAAAATATACGATAAATTGTTAGTATACATGATGATACTTCCATCAACTATTATTTGTTAACATGATATCATGAGTTTTAACTGCTGCGAAGTCTATTGAGAAAAAACTACGAGAAGTACACTAATTCTACGAAAAGGCTTTAAGAAAATGGTTTAATTTTCGATTTATTCACAATGGGAAGTACCTTATTCGTAGCACACTGCTTCCGCTAAGCTCATCAGCGACTACGGTGCTCGATCACAAGAGAGTATTGATGAAAGAAAACCACTTCCCGAGGAACTTGGCACTGAATGAGGATCCTTCCTTCCCTTTGAGTTGCTTAGAGAACAGAACTGGAACACTCAAGAATTAGGCCTTTTTTCAATGTTTCAGTCTTACACACTCACCATTGACCCTATAACCGAGTCGCTCAAAAAATCAAAATGATCAAAAGGGCTTTCCATTACTAAGACCAGAGTTCGAATACCTGTAGTGGCTCCAGGAAGAGATCATCTTTACTTCGGTGCTATCTAGACAATAATTGGCAGCCTATGGCAGAAAATGGCAGCAATGAGTTGAAAATGGCCAGAAAATAAAATGTGCGAAAACAGAACTAAATGAAATTGCCCATAATGACCGTAAGAAGGGTTTGCGATGTGACGCCTCTTGTTACCTCTTATAAAAACATTAATGCGGTCATGAAACACTTCATATCCCAAGGTCAGAACTTCTCTGATTAATTTTTGACGCGCGATTGACTTTAAGTCCAATGAATGCTAGACATTTCACCGCAGTCGCAATCAACACGCACTCCTCAGTTAAAGTGACAAAAAAAATAAATCGTAACAGTAGTTATTTTTCGACGCGACAGACAACTGAAGGTAGTGTAAGCGAGATAGTTTCCTAGTCATAATGGAGACCATATTCGAATTTTACGTTCAAAATTCACCAGCTGTAGGTAGCATAAATAATACATTGAATTATTAATGGCGCAAACATACATTAAATATGACTAAAATTCTAAGTAAATAAAAATAAATAACCACGTAAGTATTGAAATTTATTCATTTCTTTCACACGGTACGTTTAAAAAAAACCTCCTTCACAACGGAAAGTTTTTTTGGCAATTCTGATAAAAATACTGCGATGTCAATATGATTAATTCTCAAAAATAGTGGAGAAAACATACACACTACATGCTGTTAATTTTTTGACGAGATCTAGGTGTTAGAAATTCCTCACTCTTTATATAAGGTCTCTCTGGAGTGCATACACGCACCATTTCCCATGCAACATGGTTGGTATTTTTCGTATAAAATCTCGGGAAGCAGTTCGGTAAGGGGATGGTTTTCTGGTATTTTCGGAAGAATGAGATATTATTCTTTAAAATGAGACCAAATTCATTGATTTCTACGTGATATGATACTTCGTTCAAACTATCTTAAGTCACCTTCACCGTTGAGGGTAGGTGGATTATTCCCCATAATAAGAGATCAGCCTGCTCTTAATTGAATACGCCTAAGGGCCTTCAGTTTAGCGAATACTAATTTCACGGAGCTAGATTGCTAGCTGCACTGATTGTTGGTCCCGTTTTACATGGGGCTCGTAATTAATCTGTTGTAATACCGTGTAGTTCAAATTACGTAGTGTAAAGCGATGACTAGCAAGGACGCACGTGCTATGCACGAATTGGAGATGGAAAAATAGCCCCGACTCCAATTAAATAACTACTGCACGCCAGATTTAGAAAACTACACCAGTTTTAAATTGAGCAATTTCGTACCCCATGTAAAACAGTCTTTACAGTTGCTCGCTATGCAACGTGGGCGGAGGAAGGCATTCTCCCCGAGTGCTACCTAAGTTCACCCAAAAATGGTTAACTTTCCTGTGTCCTCGTACAGAGCAGTGTGTAGATATGTAAAACGTTCTTATATTAATGTGCTTCATTTCGACTGATTATCAGAGAAAGCGAACGATGCTTGGTCATTTGAGCCGTGAATGACACGAAAAATGGCAAGGGATGAAAAACGGGCAGTGTTATCTAAAGACAACGTTGTAAAAGTGGTTCAATCGTCAAGTATGACAATTTTACCGAGAAAGAGAATGTTGTCGACAAGATACCCGCAAAGGAGCTATGGAGGTGGTTGAGAAGTTATTTGAGTAGCCCGCCGAGCATGTTGAACGTCATTCTCATTAGCAATCATGATTTCATGTCAAACATTTCATTACACCTACATACACGAAAACTTCCTGAAGTCGAGGATCAAGGATCATCCTATGACGCACACGCTAGATTTCGCATAACATTTGAATACCAAATACTACCTCAATGTTAATGTTCCATGAGCATAACAGCATTTGCCCTTCATACCTCCGTCGAAAAAGTTCCCTTCTCCCAGAATACAATAAGGAAGTAAACAATCCCAGGCTATCCACAAATAATAACAAGAAACATTAGGAAAAAAAACTGATTACGCTCTAAAAATCTAAAAGTCAAAACTGCCATGAGACTTCATGCTGGCTTCGATCTGAAGTGTTTAACAATTAATGTTAGATTTTAATTTACCGTCAGAAAGCCCGCGTGATATTAAATTCGAACGGTAAACTTAATGCTGCGTTTTCTTAGCTTTAGCAGCTCGGAGTACTTAAGTCTATTTTAACCATGGCGCATTTCGGAGACTTGGCGGTGACATCTAGGTAAAACATTTTATCAAGCAATGTCTCTTTGTAGTGGAAAATTATAGGCTAATATTCAGTACATTATGCCACTCGTTACCCAATTTTTTTTGTCTTATTCACACCTCCCACGCTAACATATCTCAGAGTTGGAACTCCTTTCTTTCGATTCTATTTATCCAGTTATATCCAGTTAAGCATTTAAACCCAGAAACCGATGACATTTCAAGTCTTCTGGAAAATATTTTCTGTGACGAGTTTCGATTTAAAACCATGATTATAAGTTTACAACGGAGAATCTTGGAAGTAACATAAGGTTATACTCAATGAGTAACCATGATTATGGACAGCTTGTAGAAAACTCTGAGACCGTTGTGATTTATTCCGTTGCACCAGAAGTATCCAGTCATAAGAAAAGCAGGGTAAATAGTCGATAATTGATGAACCGCAGATTTCTGTAGGCCAAGAGATCGGCGCGGTCCACATACTGCTGGAAGTGGACCTTAACGAAGAGGAATATGTTGATGAAAAGTAGGTTGGGCATGTAAATTCCGGAGTTTCTTTTGCGGAGACTTCTCAAATCCATTTGGGGAACAGTGAAAAAGGACATCTTTCCAAAAGGTCAAAAATAGCTCACTCAATGTAATCAGCCGCCAAAGAGTGCACCCACGAAATATTGTGAATTTATACAGGGTACAGTAAGACGTTTCAGTATCATAGAGACAAGAAATAGCCACACAGCCTAACGAGATTGGAGAATAAAATGGCTGCATTGAAAGTACATGATAAAGGAAATGTACTGCAGACCGAGAATCTGAAGAAAAATGTGGCGGCGACCATTAGCCATATTAGTTAACAGGACAATTTAATTTAATAAGTTAACAAATTAAAATGCTCAATAATCAGCGGGATACCCCGAATGACTTTAATATAGTTTACAGGACAGTTTATGGAGTAACTCAAGGAAACTATTCACACTAGTCAGCAAAATTAGATACCAATGGTAGTATTCAAATCGTACCTCACAATCACGCTTCTCTAAGGTGATGTGCATAGATTGGGAGATAATCACATCGATCCACCATGAGCTTGAAGCTGAGATAAAAATATTGATTTGCTGGATTATTTCTCAGTATATGACACCCATTCAAATATGAGAATAACTTTCGACCCACATAAACAATTGCAATAACAAATCAGTCTAAAAATATTTCCAAATAATATATTAATTAGAAAAAAATAAAACGGCTGTCCTTAGCAACAACATTGGTACATGCAGGTTGCATACCCACCCGTAGGATATTGAGCTCTACTTAAGTTGTGAAAACGCAACATAATTTTCTTACCATATGAAAAATTTTCTAAGCGCCCATCTTATCACTATTTCTTATTTAGTAAGTAAATGATAGGAATCACAGGGAAAAAATAGTAATTTATTAGTATCTATCACTTCGGCCGGTAACGGATTAAATATTAATGTCAGATACATATTAGCATTTAACTGTAAATGTGACACATTTACACCTCATGCTATATATATTATGTTATCTCTTTAAAATCTAATTTATCCTGGTATTTAACACCGTACGACACATAAATAAATTCAGGGTAGTTAGCGATTTTTTTCTTTCTGATATGGTTTATTTCAGCTTTAAAAAGAAGCACTTAACCCAATGATGCATCTCTTACGCAGCGAGTAATAAAACAATATTTTTTTTCCAAATGCGAATGCAACCGTGACGTACAAAACGCCAGCGGTCTGAAAGAGTCTTTTCTGGCGGAGTATCCATTTCTCTAAAAACTAGGCTAATCCTTAGGCCAGGTTTCTCCACACCATTACTTCAATCCCCATGCAATACCCTTCCCTTATCTTCATATCCACCGCTCATTCATGGAGAAAAGGATCGCAACTGTCGTTCACATTCTTTAACAGCATATTACACGACGCTTATTTAATAAGCTCCGAAAATTGAACTGAATACAGGATATTAAAAAGTGAATACTTAAAGACTCCGATTAACCCATTAATACGATTCAACTACATGCAACAAAGTTTTTATTTATGAGTGGCGCATGCGTGAAAGATATTGTATTTCTTCACAATGTTCATAAATACGTAATCAACGCTTTGCAAATCCTACGAAAACTTTAAACATATGTACACTTCGATCACTAATAAGCTAGCTATCCTGGTTCATAAACAATTTTACAAACACCGAAAGACAGACCACGTACGATATCAGACCGCTTCGTGATGAAACCCAAGAACTCTACATACTGTAGGTATACTAACGTAAGAGGAGCCTCCTACTACGTATATAGTCTCCTTGATGAAAATAATATTGAGCTAATTCCAGTGCCGCCGCCTGAGTTACCTAGAAACGCTCCACTAGGTTGTTCGACCCGAGAGACTGACGAAAAATAAGTATTGTGCCATGATCTGTTTTCAGTTATTAAAATTGACTTCCAAACATTGATTGGAAATGACTGAGCCTTCTACACGATACAACTTTACCTATTTTGGATGCGGATCAATTCTTAATACTGTTCTCAACGCTGAATTACGTTTCCAGTAAAACGGCCTTAAGAAACAAATAATGTACGATTCAGTGTTCCTTAGCGAAGGAAAGTTCTGCAACACGGACGAAACTGCCTTTGCAACACTAATCAGCGACTACAAAGCCAGCATGGTAGGTAAAGATGAGAGTAAATCACTTCGCGATGAATACAGTAATTTGAAAGGATGCACACATCCATTCCCCACGAAGTTGTTTCGCGAGCAGCACTGCAACACTCAAGAATTCATTAGGGCTTTCTGGAGAGATCGACCCGAAGGAGTACCCACACCCTCTAATAACCCTTGATCTGAGTCGCTTAATGAAGCGCGATCATTGGTTTTCTGCATGATGAACTGGGATGCAAGGGGGAAACTAATGGAGGTCGAAGTGGGTAAAGGGAGGTCCCGCTCTTACACGCGATCGGAGCGAGATGAGAAGGGAATAAGGGAGGATGTTCGAAGGGTGAGAGAGAGAGAAAGGAAAGAGCACTTCGACGACAAGAAAGGGAACTCAGGAGGAAGAGGGGGAAGGGTGACTTGGAGACTAAGGAGAGCGGAGAACACGGAAGATAACAGTCTTTTAAGATGAGAAAGTCGGTGGAGGGAAATGGGTGGATGACTTAACGTATGTGCACCACCAAACGCATGTATACCTATTGAGAAACATACATGAGAAACATACATGTGCATTACCCAGAGGGGAAAGGGAAGAGGGGGAGGTTTTAACAGAGAAAAGAGTGTTCGGATGTTTACATAAGCCTTCGGAAGTTCTTCCCATCCTAAGTTCGGCATCACTTACCCATCCACCTACCTTTCCCTTCCGTAGAAAAACGGCAAAGCTGAGTACAGGAAAATCTTCTGAATCGATACCATTTACATCGATTCCCACCGTACTCGAAAAGAAATATTTGTACGTCGATATGGGATTTTAAAACATTACGCATGGAAGCTACTTCGATAACATTTGCCAAAAAATTCACTTACAAGAGGCGCTCCTCTGACTTTCAAAGCATGAATTGATATCGCTACAAATCGAAGAGGGTTGGCACTTGCAGGGGAAACAAGACTAGCTTCTATTTCGACTGCTAGCAGCCTATCGATTCTGCAATAACGCTGCATCGCAGCCAGTGCAATCCTGAGATTGGTTGATTGCAGCCCTCCACCTTTCCCAACTAATGCCATTTCCCTTATCCCCTCCTAGCTATTCCAAATGCTCTATTCGTACGACTAGTTTAGTTTTCAGCTTAAAATTTTAAACAACAAATTCGAAGTGACTTGAGATTAAACATTCAAACAAATTAATTTTCCAGAGAAAGACTCATCGTGACACATGAAAATATTTCTTAAACTCCGGAAATGTTTTACTGATTGTAAAAGGTAACTTAAATTTAAACTACTGACTGCTATTTCATTGAGCAATAAGAAATTGCACAGTTCCCATACTTAATAAACTTTTCAAAACGCACGAACGATAAACCTACTTCATTCAATCTCATAAATTTAAAAAATGCAGGTGGAACTCGAAGAATGCGATGATAAAACGCGTTCCTTGTCGAAACATGAGGATTTTCTGAATTGTTACATTCATTTTCTGGGAACAAATTGGGTAATAAAGAGTAAGCTGAATGTTTATAGAAAGTATCGTTACAGATCGCTCCACTCACCACTTCCATGGAAGTCAACTACTTTCCCTACATAATGGAAACTTGATCAACATCTATAAAATCTATTATGAGGGTTGATAACTAACGATAAATACGTTAGATGCATAAAAAACTTTTAAGCAGGTATGATGTACTTCCAAAACCTTCAACAGCTCCTTGTGAACACTGAAATGTACCCATCGCATAAAAATAAAATAATAGCAGTTACAAACATGCAACATATGAACAGTGCAGTGGATATTGAAAAACAAAAGAGTTCAAATGTTGACACAAGTTTATACCTGATCATAATTACAGTGCCGCAAGAGCGGTTTTCGGGTCCTTGAGGCGGAAGATTCCAATTTGGAACAAAATGGGCGATTTATTTTATTTAGCTACAGTAATGCACGAGGAGCTAAAAAATATTGTTGCAGCACTGATGAGGCTGGATATGACATAGGAAATAGTTAATAATATTTTGGACAGAAGCAGGAAAAATCGTAGAGGGAAAAATTAGTAAGTCGATTACATTGTACAATTAGTGGCATGCATTGAAATAAAATAAAACAGAGAGTCTCCAAAAGCTGTGAACAATTCTCCCAGAAGTTGAGCCCATTTGTGTGTGTGAGTGAGTGATTTTGTGCTTGCGTAAATAACCGGGCATCCTTAGCGGGTACTCATTAGCCCTGTGAAGGATCCCAGGTTACAACCCAAAAATCCTATATCCCTTGCCTCCATCCATTTATTGCCTCTTAGAATAATGTCCTTTCTTCCCAACCGTCATTTCACACTTCAACACTTCATATCCCACACAGAACATTTCCCTTGCTCTTCTCGAACAAACACTGCGAGAAGTAGAGGAATTGTTTAAAATACCATTAAGTCCAACATTATTCTTAAGTGCATTTTCTTTAGGACCGGACGAAAAGAATATGCTCCCGTTAACAGACATTGTGTATCTTATAACTGTGAATAGAATAACATTGTTGATCCCTCCTTTTATTTATTCTACTCATTTGCAAATTTATTCTATTCATTACGTGCTTACACGGAAGTAAATGCATTCATGTAAATAATAAGAACAAAATAGTCAATGCAATCCATCCATATTTATAACATATCTGCGCGGTCTATTCCCGCCGCTAATATTGCTATCCCCGCGGCTTCTTCACAATCCCTAGCCTACCTTCCTGTTAACTATGATATCGTCTTTCAATTATTTCAGCTCTTTAGGGAAAAGTCCACTGCACCGAGGGAAACAACTTGGCGTTTTATACAAAATGAAGAAGATATGGGTTTCGATAAAAATTTCACAAGCAAGCAAATGAATCCAAATTTCACAATGAAATTCTAGCTCATCGTTTTGGATTGGATTTTTGAGGAGGCGACCGACGGCTAAGGTCATTTGCGCCATAGGGGATAGGTAAGGGATGAAGGGTGGATAGAAACCCGGCGTCGGCATTAGCCTGCTCTTAACGTTTTCCACATAAATCTATTCTCTTACGACCCGGGCTTTATTGCATCGCGACATTATCAGGTGCACTTAAAACAACAAACTTTGTTTTTATGCTCGCAAGAGAAAGTGATGGATGGTCTTCAGGAAGTCTTCAGGAGAGGGGATATCATTACTTTTTCCTTAACTTCATCTACTCAAACCGGCTTGACTCTTCCACTTTTAACGGCTCATTTGGATACACCCGAATCAATGTTTTCTCGAAGTTCGGCTCTATCCCACAATCTCAAACGCTATTTTCTTTCCAATACGGATATTGAACATATCTCCATGACCATTGTTTCCACAGCAGCATATTTCCTAAAATATAATAATTATTGTGGAAATTCAGCATCAATACTTTTAGTCTTGAATACTATGTACATGCATACACACTCATCACCCAATTCCCTTTAGGGGTAGGTTATACCCAAGAATTTAGTTTATGACATTTTCCCGAGAAAACTGGTTCCTTTTAATAATTTCCTCCATGATACCCTATCCTGCCCAGAAGTATACCCTTACCAGCTACTTTAGCCTCTCATACACTAATACACTGCTTCGTACGTGCTTCTCTTCCTGGAACTCCTCATATTCTCCCTCTTAAGATTCCCAAAATGGAGAGCTTCTTGCGCGGAGAACTGACGAATATCACGAGAAAAGTTTTCAATCAGTTCATGGAGAAAAAGGGTAAAGCAGTTGTCCTCAACCATTTTTTTATACCCACATCCAAAAAAATTTAATGTGCTCCTGCACCCCTTACAGCAATAATTTAATTGAGATTAAAAGTGAATGTAACCAATACAAATGGGCGCGGTTAATTTTTATAATGTGTAATAAAAACAGAAAGATATAGAACATAAAAAATACGGCAAAAAATTAAAAGTAGCAATAACCTAGCAATAACTACCCAAAATACAGAGAAATTAAATTAAAATGTAACGCACTACCCTACGCACCCCAAAGGGATGCGAGAACCTCTAGTTGGGGAAATTCTTGTCTTAAGGTTGAGTAAAATGAATCTACATCACTCAACTAGAAGATAGGTAAACAGTTTTCCTCAATGCTTACACCCACATCATCTCGAGAGCCCCAGATCTAAAAGAAGACTAGCCTTTAACCTCCCAGAATCTTTCTCCCACGGTTCTTCATCCCAAAGAAGGAAGGTTTTCAACTGCTTTGAGGGGGAGAGTATGAGTGAGGTAGGCGGTCTCCAGACATGACTTAGCTCTGACGGAGGTCGGGAAAAAGGGAAAAGGCCAAAGAACGAGCTGGCGGAGAGGATTAAAGCGGACTAGGGAAGTTTTACGATGATAAGACGGGGAAAGGGGATCTCTCTCGGACTACATCTTGCGAGGGGAAAAGTAATCGAATTTTTTCCCTCCTTTTTTCGCTTGCGTCTCCGGGAACCTGCGCGGTAACCAACATTTCCCTAATTGGATCATTCTTTCATCCGTCCCAGTTAAGGGCTGATTAATGATCAAAGGTCACAGAGAGCTATTCCCACAGAAACGCACAAAAAGAGACAGAGATTCTTAACTTTTTGAAGTTCTGTTATCAATTCACATTTTCCGATGAGAACAAAAGCCTCTCGCACAAGGGAAACGTCTTGTAACTATTGGTCCGGAAGTAAGGAACCAGCCGAAATCAAATTACCGATGACGGCGCAGGCACTTCCTCTCGACTTGTTTCAGTGGGTTATTACGTACCTTCCTGTTTTATTTAAGTTATTTGAAATGAATTTTCAAAGCAGGAATTTTTTTCCTTTGAAATGATGATCAAACGCCAACCTCAACCGACTTACGATTGGCTAACCTGTAAATCGAAAATATTTTTTTCATGGTCTAAAACTCATGTTTATCGAACAGTTTAAACAAAGCTAAATAATTGACTAAGAACTAATTCAAAGAGGTTTCTTTATTAGAAAAAGGGATATCATACGTATTTTTGAAGCCCATTGAAGCACAGGGTGATAATTTGGTTGACTCATACAGCTGACCTAGCTAATTGACCTCGAAAAAGACACCGCCAAAGGAAACAATTGGACTACCACATAGGAAAATTTCAGGCCACAGCTAATGTTACTGAGGATGATTGATATTACAAAAGAAACAGCGTTTTATGAGCTCCTACTATCGCGCCAAAGCGATTAAAATGGAATTCCTTATATCCCATTGCACTTTTTATTTTTCTGCATTCGGTATCTTAATAAATAGTTCAATTCAATTCGTACACATCAACCTTCTAGCAAGATTTCCTCTCTCTAACAATCCCCCTTATTTTTGTTTATAACACTATGGCAATCAATCCAAAATGATGTAAACATGTTACAAACAAACAATAAAAATTAAATTAAATTCACTACTAAGCAGATGAATAAATAAATACATAGAGGAGATCATTGGTTAACACTAAATTACCCAGTCATACAATTGACAGGCGTCACTACGCCGGTCGTTTCCTAATGAAGAACTTCTTCGAATTCTCTTCAGAATAAGCTATCCTGTGACGAAGTCACTTTTGATCCTTAAATGCGCTAGAGCTCATAAGACCTGACATTCACTGTATGCCACAAAGCTATCCTCTCTAAATTATAGGTGATTAGTGAAAGCTATAAGAACTATATATGGATATAAGAACTATATAAAAGCTATACGTCACTTTTGATCCTTAAATGCGCTAAAGCTCATAAGACCTGACATTCACTGTATGCCACCAAGCTATCCTCTCTAAATTGTAGGTGATTAAAGAAAGCTATAAGAACTTCACTGAGATTCTCTCCAGGCATTACGTTTCACGCGAATGTAACATGGAAATAAATGACAGGACAAAATACTGGTGTGTATGCGGAAGACAGTAACTGAATATTGAAGTCACGCTAAGAGAGAGGAAATTACAGAATGTGGATTTCTTCACCTACCTCGGATGTCCCATAAGTTCAGAATATCACCAATTAGGAATACGTTCATAATGATAATGTAACTACTGGGTCAAAGAAGACAGAGTTAGGAACAGTGAAACAATGAAATAAAAACATTCCTAAGAAGCGCGGAAATCTATGGATCGGAAACATGAACCAGTGGGAAAGCAGAACAGAAAAGACTAGAAGCACTCAAACCATGGTGCTTGAGGAGGTTGCTCAAGATCAAATAGACAGATAAAACAAGGGAGGAGGTAGTTCTCAGAGAGTGGAAATGAAAGGACCTAGTGGATCACTATACAGAAAAGAACCAGATGGATTGGGCACACCCTGAGGCACAATAGGTTTGTGAGGAGTATAATGGAGGGATAAACAGAGAGAAAATTCCCAAGAGGAAGCCCAAGGGAAAAATACATAGACCAAATAAAGAGGAAAAGCATACTAACTACCGGGGAGTACGGGAAGTACCATTAGGCAGGTTGATATGATGAAGGGCTGCGGTCAACCAATCTAATAACTGAACGACCAATGATGATGACGTTTCTCACTTGAACACTAGAACCAAGATTCAATCCACTTTTTGCTCACACAACCTCTGACCTCGATCATTTTCTGCATAGTTATTGTTGCGTTCATTGAAAGAGAAGACTGCTCAATCCTAGGAGTGCTTAAAAATAGAGATATCAGTTTATTCCTTGAGTGCGACGACCCTCGATGAGCATTAAGACAGCGCATTGGCACAAACTTTGTGGAACCAATGGATTTCCATATTTGAAAGTAAACACGTACAATTTTCACACTTTTATTTCCGTCACCTACCAAGGGTTCAGCACATTATGCCATCATCAGCGTTGGAAAAGGTATAATAGGCTGAAATATGTGGAGTAATGAACTATGATGATTACATAATTTGCAGAAACAATGATTGATGACGAAAATAAAAGTGTGGAAATTGTACAACTGTTTATTTTCAAATAGGGAAACTCTCCATATTTCAATTGACACCGATCTCCTTCTATACTCTAAAGATACCCGTACAAGGTCATTTATGGATTGATGCCGGGCGCGCCATTCCGGGCGCACCAAGAATTCGCAACACAAAAACTTTCAGTCCTGGGCCGCGAATCGTCATCAATTCAGACGAGTTCACTTCTGAAGGCTTCTGGGAAGGCTTGTGCTGAGAAGGTTCTGAAGGATTGAGGGAGATATTCCCTTGAGTACAGTAAAAAATTGTGAAGCCTTTTAGAGAGCTAGAAGTCTCGACTGTCGGAACAGCTACAGCAAACAGTCACATTAGCCGGCTAAAAAAGATGCAACGTGCAAGTACCTGTCCTCCCAAGAATACAGCGACCCCCTCTACGGTCACTTTTGGTGAGTCATCACTCCAGGAATTCCAACACGTTAGATTCATCACTCCAGGCGTGAAGAGACATTGTGCTTGAAGTGAAGAGGGCCCCACACACGGTCGATTTTGAAAAGAACATCTGAACTGACACGCCCGGCATCAATCCATAACTGACCGTGTGGAGACCTTAAGAAGCCACCTATCCATCTTATCCTATACCTCCCTTCCGGCCAATCTATCTCGTATCACGAATTTTCTCAGTAGATATTGTCTCTGCCATGCGTGTTATGTGACCAAACCATCGGATTCGTGGTGGCTTCAAAAAGTTCGTCTTTCTTTGGCTTTCGATGTCCTAGGACTGCACGTGACAATACGTCTCATTGCTGTTTAGCATATTCAAGTTTGGATTGCAGTTGCGCAATACTAGAGCCCAGTAGTTTCTCACGAGCATAGAGACATCTGTTACCCGCAGATAATATGTGTTTTTTCATATGAAATTTATTTACGCTTTACATTGACCCAATGAAATTCACGGCATTCATATTCGCAACACCTGTTGTCTAGTCCTAGTGCTTCTCCATATTTATCTTGAACTGGTTAAACAACCATGAATTGATTTTTAAATAACTTTCCTCTTTCCCCTGCACCAAAATAGTGTTTTTCTCCATTTCCGCATAACTAAGATTCCGTAATATATCACAATATTCCACATTCCACTCCCTCTTATAATCATGCCTGCCTCCGAATTTCCTCGAAAGACTTAAATCTCTTCTAGCCCTACTCAGGCTTCTCGCCTTATATTGTTTTATACGTAAGAAAACGCAAAATCGTCTTTTGAAAGAACACTTAACATCGAAATACTTGCCACATTACAATTACCATATGTGATTGCAGACCCACTGAGAAAATCAATACCTGGTGAAGTGAAAACCTTTGATGGTCGGGCTATTAATGATTTTAGGCATATCCAACAGACATATATAAATGAAATGCAATACAAAGGAGGAACATGAAAGCAAGGCGATCCAATTAAATCAATTCAAAACATCAAGAAAACATCAACAACAAGAAAATTATTTCAGTGAAGTCAATATTTATCGATTATAACTTCCTCTGTGATGATTGAAAAACAAGGGCTAAAGAGAATAATCTCGGACGATGTACCCGATTAAAGAATAAATCTCCATTCAAAATGAAGAATTTTAATAAATCCATCACGGTTATTTTCTTACAATAGTCGTCTCCCAGCACCAAGATTACGTCAAATTTTCCTCTCAAATCAAGTACAAAGACATGGCTGGATTGAATAGCAACTTGAACAGCGTTTTACAAATTTTTTCTATAATAATGATGATGATAATTTTCATTACAGTCAATTGGACATGATGACTAACAAAACAAGATCACCTCTCTCAGTTAAATATTTTCTCTAAGAAAAAGAATATCGTAAAATATACGAGTACATGGCGACTAAAATCTATAATTGATATAGTTACGAGAAAGGAGTGTCTTAGCATGATAGTAGTACGCTGTCATGCACGGCAACTTGAATTACATCAAACGATAATTACAAACTTTTCGCTCTAGTCGTTTAAAGCACATACTTCTTTAACTGTTTACACTCCTAAGCTACACGAAATCAATAGTAAGACGCTAAATATTAAGAATAGTCACCGTAAATATTTAGATTAATACACTATCCAGCTCGAGAACCCGACTGTGGTACATCCTCTGTCCAACTGCCGCTCGTTCCATCAAAAATAGTAAATTTTTGCGAAAAACTCTAAAAAGATTGTAAAGGTGCCTTCTCGTTTTAATTAAGGTTCAATTCCCAGGAAAATTTATAATTTGTCGCCAAATTTGTTGACAAACCAAGCGACTGGAAACACAAATTTTCCGATTGAAACCCATCATTGCGCATTTGCTCCTATAATTTCAAGTTTAATTCGCCTAACAAAATTAGATGAAGAATTTTGTCGATGCGATTCTGAATATAAAGCAAATTTTTCAACAAGGAGCACAATCATGATGAAAGCACATTCATTTCATTTTACAGCGGAAACTCCCGAATAAAAAATTAGCAAACAAACACTTCCCAGTAAATATTACCACTGTGAAATAGGAATATAAATCTACGTTTAAAGATATAACGCAGGTAATTTCGGGAGAGGGGAAAAAAACGAAGCACCTGGACGAAAATGGAAAACTTTGCGTCAGCGTGACAAGTATCTCGCGTAAAAAATTAATTCCACCAAGCAAGGGAAAAAAAGAAAAAAAAAGGAAATATTTTTTTTCGACCGGCGTCCCTGTCGCGGTATTATTTTTATTTAATTCAAACGTCGTGTCGGCACAAACGCCCTCTTTATTATTCGATGAAGGAAATTCCATTCAATATTCCCTTTCTCCCTTTCCTTTTTTAAAGCATTCCCACAACTACCCCGCACCCGAGGTAGATAGCAGGGGGAGGAAGAGAGGAGAACTGTATATACATTTATATATATATGACAGAGGATGAGAGGAGGGAATCGCAAATCCTCCGGCTCCGACTTGACCCTATCTCTCCCGGTCACAAAAATCTCCCTCTTGCCACATTTCACCGCTTTTGATAGGCTCGCAACGCTTCTAATTTTTCGGCTGTCTCCCCCGATTCTTGGCACCTCGCATGGCTTCTAACGCGATCATCCCCTAGGATTTTCCGAAGCAAAGAGTATAATTCCCGTCTCGACCCGAAGATAAGGGCAGGGAGAAAAATAGGAAAATCTTACACGATATTAACTTGAAGATAAGAGCAAAAAATAATAGTTAGGCGGAATAAATTTTTAAAGACAATAGCAGCACTCGAATCTTACTGACAGTTTGTTCTCGGCACGACTGAGCGTGACATATAGACAGTGATGGAAGTTCAGATGAAAAGTTCCGATTTTTCAACATATAAATTCTCATAAATATTCGATAAAAGTTATCCGATATATTATTTAATTTTTAATTAGTTTTTATTTAATTCAAATAATTATATTAGATTAAATATGCATTTAAACATCCATTATATCCGTTATAAATCGGTTAACCGAGTACATATAATAAAGATGTTTTACAGCAACGAGGGGTTGTCAATACAATGAATAATACCTACTTCGAAAAAAACTTTTGTCCCTATTACCAATTCTGAGATTATTTCCAAGCACACCCAAAGGAAAAGCGTAGACAATTCACACCCCGTCCCAGATTCCCAAATTAAAGGGTGAAACGGAGAAAAATACAAGTCCTATACGGAATGATCTTTGAGGTTTACGTAGAGAAACCAAAATAATGGTTAAATAATGGTGAAAAGTTAAAAGAAATTCTAGAAGACAATACATAGCAATATCCGAATCTTCGAGTCTGCTTAGCGTTAGCACGACTGAGAGAGACGAAATGAAGACGGCGATGAAGTCAAGAGAAAAGATCGATTGATTCATTGATTGATGAAAAAATTGATCTTTTCTTTTTCTTATATTAAATACGACTTACGATAATTGAAGGAGGCTTTGCACACCGCAGTAGACTTCTATAGAAGTAGTGAGCTCAGCGATGTCTCGGTTTCAATGGCAACTAGCCGGACATCGCTCCACTTACACATTACTTCCGATTTTTCCACATGAAAATGAATGACAGAAGTGACGAAATTGGCTATCCCCTAAATTCGACAACCAATTCATTGCCCAGCTGTGTGAACAGTGCATTGCAACCAATGCAATGCACAGCACTGTTCCCGATATTCATGAATGATCATCCATAAAGCATATCGATTGCATACTAGATTGCATAAAGCATCTCGATTGCATTTCTACTTTTCTAACAATTCAATATTAGAACAGCCATCAAGTTCAATTTTGAACTGACCTCTGCAGTTAAAAATATATCCAATTTAAAAAAAATGTTTATCGAGCAAAAAACGATGAGTCCTCTTACGGCAAATCTATTCGTTCTTTACATTTTTAAATCTCTTCTTGCGGTCATGTGATCAGGTTGTTATTGGATGACTGATGCAATGCAACTTTAAAGCAGATTCGTTATGCTACTTGCAGGACAAATAAAGCCTCTCCATTTCCCCTGCAGGTTCAAATATCGGGCAATATGCACCTCTTATGGCTCCTACCATTCAAGTACGACTAGCACATCTAAGGGTCACCAGTAAATGGCTTATGTAATAGAAGCAACATTCATGTCTTAAGCCGTCTTTATGATTGCTAATTTTTAAAAAATGTAGTTTTCTTCCCAAAATCGATTGATTTAGTATGGCAAATTTGTTCTGATGTAGCGAGATAACTCAAATGCTATCAAAAAGACGTTTCAAGAACTACGTTTAAGCATCTATCATGAAGTGAAAACTTCGTTCATATCTACACATCTTTTTATTTGTACGACACGTTTTAAAGTTTAACTGCAGCATCGTAATTGTAGCTCATTAATGGTACATAACATGAATTACCTTCCTAAAGTACTATTATTTCCACACCCTCCCCACTCCTTTTAGATAATATTTCTTGGTTAAGTAACAACCTTTTCCGTCTCGCCAGACCTTAATATATGTTACCTACCTTATCTCCGAAAAATTAGCATTTTTTTTCCACCCCCCCACCCCACACGTTACCATCACCACCATTAACAAATAAATATTGAAATAACCTTCGTACCTGAATAGGCAGTAAAACTGTGAAACGCGTCGTACATGTAAATAATTGAGTTGAAAAGTACGAAGTTTTCACTTTATTAGGGAAACAAAAGTAAAATACTAAAACAAAAGTATACCTGACGTGGTCAAGTTTAATTCCGTTTTACTTAGCAAAATATTTATCATTGTTGATCTTACTTTAGAGAACAAAGTTTATGGATTATCAGGCGATATTTTGTGGAAATGCACTACAGATATCATGATCTCAAAATTTAAAAGGTTTTTGTTCACTTTCCACAGAAATAAAATTTTATTTTCCGACCTGGTTTCGACATAAGTTATGTCATTTTCAAGGTGACAATGAAAATGACATAACTAATGTCGAAACCAGGTCGGAAAATTAAATTATTTCTGTGGAAAGTGAACAAAAAGTTATTCATTTTTGAGATCATGATTAATTTAAAGAGTTTCTAACCACGTCCTTCACTTCAGATCCAATTAAAAACGCATTTTTCCGTCGTATCGTCGAAAATGAGCAAAAAGTTAAAAAGTTGATGCCGATTATTTGAAAGAGTACAATTTTGTCACACGAAAAATAACGCGCGTCCTTCTCACTTCATGAAAATAGGAGGACACAGTGGAGATAAACCTCAAGGGACACAACTTTCCTAAAAACTTAACTTGACCCTACAGACATGCGGATACATTCATAATTTTGTAAGTCTACTCCATAAAGAATAAGAAATACTAGGGGCAACCATTCCGTACATTTCACTCATAAATTGAGCCTACAAAGTGCGCAATCTGCCACATTGAATAGATGTAGCACGGTTAACATTACGATAGCATATGTAATAGAGGCGGAATTGTCGTGATTTTGCTATGTTTTTTGGTTAAAAACCCATGATAAAAATAAATTCTGAAAAAAACTGCATAAAATTCAAAGACGAATTGCTCGCAATAAATATGTCAAACAAATCATTTTTTGCGAAAAAATAGGGCTTCACTCGCGGGCATGAAGCAATTTACTCTTCTTTATTCTAATTTTCAGGCCTAAAGCAACTTTACCGGCGCCATTGATTCAACATGTCAACTTATCCGTGTTTTACCCAGAAAATCGGTGATCCCTAGCGGAACTAGTCTAGACATTGCACTACATGTTCAGCGCCGAACATTTCAACTTAATGACAAGCGTAAAACAACTTTCGCCCCATTTTAGTCCTCAATTACATCAGGACAATTAATAACTCCTAAATTAACGCGGGTTTAATTTGAAATCCATGACCACGGCCGAGAGGGTAAAGACCTAAGAGGGATAGGAATGTGGATAAGTCAGTACATTCTTTTCGGTAAACAAATGAAACGGGGAACATCTATATCATCGTCCATCTCAGCCGTTTGCCTTTTGGGACACCACTGAGAGCTCTTCAAATTGCACGTCAATTCCCTCGCGTTAAGACGTGACTCATTTGACCTCGCTGACCCTCATCAAAGTATTTGACTTTAAGCCTTTGGGACCCTCGCTTTCCCTCATTTAATCCCCCACTCGTCAACACACGGAGGGGGAGAAAGGGTTTTCAGAAAACCCTTCTCTCCCTTCTCCAGTCCTCCACCTTTCTCCATCCCCTCTCATCGACAAGGCCTCCCGTTTCACGTCACTCTTTGAAGAATTCATTTTATTTCGTAAAACGAAAATCCTTCAGTTCCCCCTCTTCCCTACTACCGTCATTTTCGAGGCTCAAATACTTACCTGTTTAATTTAAAGCTTTGGAATATGTGTATTTTATACATTAATGTCGACTTTTTTTCTCGGTATGCATTCAATTTCGAGGTTCAATTGCAAGGTACAATGATAGTCATTCGAATTTTATAAAAATGCTACCTTCAAATCCTTAGAATGACCCACATCATTTGAACGCTGGCGGTTACGAATAGCGAGAGCATCTAAAACAGTGCTAGCGCGCTTCATCTTTGCAAATTATTTTTCGCAAAACTTTAATACTTTTCGTAAAAAATAGACTCCTGAATATTCATGCAAATTGCTTCATATTTCACACTCTGCACTTTATTGAAATATGGAATTAAATGGATAAATATCCACAGGTGGGTGGAGACCCGTAGAAAGGATCCACGAAGTGAGAACTACCCATGTCTATAGCTGCCAGTTCAATACACTCTCGGGAACCCCTTTGGGGCTTAGCGAAAATATTATTTGTCTCTTAGTTAGCTTCTCACCAATTTTTCCACCAACATTTCATGCGTTGATGACGGTGAACGACTTGTTCATCGAAACGTCGGCTAAGATGGAGAGTTTTACCCGGTGTAAAGCCCGAGTAACCTTCAACATTAATACTTTCCTCGTCCGAATGAAAGGCCTTTTGCTTGGCCACCAGAAACAAGAACTAAACAGAGATAATTAGAGCTTTCCATTCAAAGATTAGAGGATGGCACAGATTGGAACATATCTGCGCAGACAAACGACGTTACCTGGAATGATATATGCTAGCAACACGTTCCGTGACCAGTCAGTGCGTAGCATTTTGTGGATACAACCGGGTAAACCGTAGTCACGACCAAATGATTTGTAATCCGTTACCGAAAACGTATGAAGTACGTATTTAAAAACGTAAGTTTCAGCCACAAAGCAAAAAAAAACTTTAATGATTTTCGTATGATGTCACTAATGAAAATCAAAATAACAACTACTATCCCGGAAGTTATTACATAATTATTAATTATGTAAGAAAACTTGTTTTATTGCTGGGCCGTCTTTCAACTCTGCACCCGATCAGTTTTGAAGTTCGCAGGATCTTAAAAAATGGAAATTCAGAGCTCAACTAAGTTGAGAAGTGAGCAGCACTAGACCGAATGGAAAACTCCCCGAGACAGACTCCTTCATTAACATGCTGCTCCGATTCACCACTGATATAGTGTTCCACTTTTAGTTAAAGCATGGTCGCGCCGTTGCCAAAACTTACGCTACGTGTACTCACCTCTAGGTCAAGCAGACAACCATTTCCAAAAGTATGCTAAATTTAAGTAACTTACTTAAGGGAATAACATTTGTATACTGGTAGACTCCTAGATAAGCAGTGTGTAAGTACGCCACATGGCACAATGTTTATTTTCCTAATGGTTTTGGCAACATTGCACCTTCGGCAGGAGATTTTCACAGGAAACGAATCGGCATTACAGATCATCCCAACAATCACGTATGGGACGCCCTATAGATGAGACATATCACAACAACGAAGGGATCTGGTTGGTGTCACGGCTACAGTATTGTTCTCTCCTTCAGATGATCTAAGGAGGATTCCGATCTTTTTCAGGGGAATACCAAGGCCTCGTTTTGGTTATTATACCTATCGAACTATGCCCGTCTGATAGGACACTAAACTGTAGATCCCTGGGTGCCCTCGAATAAAGAGAAGCCAAATGCCAACGCCGGATTTCTCTGCACCCTTCATCCGATCTCTATAATATTACAACCATCTCCACCGACTGAAGCTAATTAACTCAACTGTCCGTCGCCTCCCCAAATCGCCTACCAAGTAACCTTAACCCCAGAAACGCAACTCAGGCAAATTAGTAATGAAGGAATTGGAGACCGAGTTAAAACTTAGGTTCACACATGACACTTCCAATTCTATCGGATGACTTGATATGTTCCGCACATTCTCATTTTAAAAATAAGTACTTATTTACTTTAAGTTGGCTACCCCTAATTTTTTTCGTGCATGTGCAAAAATTATAAAATATTTTTCACCTCTTTACTGTATCAAAGAATGCCATGGCACAGAAAATAATTAATATTTTAAAATTTCAAGTCGCACTGACACAGTAAATTTCGCAATAGTCCACACTTTGGCACTCCTATCGGCCTCCCTAACATCAGCCTTTCGGCTTTATTTGGATCTCAGCTGACTACAGTTAGTACATTCAGGGTTCTTTTCTGCTCCTAATGGTAACCCGGGATTGCCCTTCGCTTACATCTGAATAGGCTAATGGCGTTTTGGACAATCTACTAGAAAGTCAAACTAGCCACCGCAGAAACGGCTTCCAGTGACATAAATTACTTTTATCAGCAACCATATGGTTACAACTGAAGAGAATAGCCCATTGAGAATTCATTCGCTTGAGAGTCGTGAAATATAGAAAGTAACCGAAATGCAGTGAAATTCAGAGGCTGTTAACAGAAAAATGACCGCAATTTTCATAGATGCGAATACTGATATATCGCCTTGGCAAAATTTATTAAGTTCCTGAAAAATATTTTGGTGACGAGTGTATTTCAATAAAACATAAAAATCAGTGCCAAGCACTGGAAATTTTCTATCTTATGGATTTACACACAGTAGTGTAAAATTTGGTAACTCAAAGTATAGACAAAACACTTTTACGATGGTCATAAATTTCTTCTAGCATTACATATATACTCGATTTATATTATAAGATTTATTTCCATCGTCATAAAAACTGTACGAACTATATTGCTCCACATTTCACCCAGGGGGATCATTTTATGACATCCGTTCAGTCCCTTCACGCAAAAATACGACAACAAAAATTTCTGGCATCAGATCGACGACAATATGGGACGTCTTTAAAAGATGTCTCAAGACGTTTCATTTTTTCGTTAATTTACGAGAATTTCCCTCCTATCGCCCTCAAAAGGTACCACATCTTAATTTAAAAAAGAAGTTTAGATTCACCGCAGTAATACGCCGCAAATTTGCTTGCATACTTTTTTTTGTTCCTGTCACACGCGACTTGTGAAGGAACATTTGAGGAAAAATATAGGTTCAAAGGGAATATGAAGATGTGTATACATTGAGAGAAAAATAAGAGCACGGATGCATACGTAAAGCTAAAAAGTATTCTCGCATCGGAAACACACATTCGGCTTTCGAAACAAAGGGAGAAAAAAATTTAAATGAACCCACAGTCTTTTCTCCAAAGGTAGGCACAAAAACAAAGTAGGAGAGACTAAAAAAAGGAGCTTTCAAACGGAAAAACAGTGGCACTCGTAATCAGGAGATTTTTGGGAGTTTATGATACAAGTAAAAAGGGATGAAAACTCCAAGATCAAAAAAGTCACGTAATTGCAAGAGAGGAAAAAACAGAATAAGGCCTCGCTTAAGGCCTAGCATTCCCAATGCACACTCAGTGAAGCAAATATACCGCTTTTTGAGGCACCAGTTCTTCCGTGCTATACAAAAGGAAGTTTGAACAGTAATCTTAAAATGCTGATTGTTTTTACGCTAGAGGTTATTCTTCCAGAGTCAATGGATTTAGGGTACCAACAGTCTCGAAAAAAAGAAAACATTGCTAAATATTTCACACAGAATTGCCAACTTAAAATTACATGAAAATTCTATTTAGTCGACAACTTTACTTCGAAATTCAAAGAGAGGGGAAGAAGTGTAGCAGCGCTGTAGCAATAATGAAGCATTTACTCACTTGTTTCCCGAAGCTGCAAAAAATTGAACTCTTCTTTCGGTTACACAATTCTTGCTATGCTAACCCTTTAAAGTAGGCGTCAGACGTAGGATGTGACACCAGACTAGGCAATGGTGATACATTTCGCTGAAAGTCATTAAAGGTTCGGAAAATTTCTTAAGCAATTAGTGCGTGATATAGAGGGCAATAAATCTATTAGGTCGTCAAGTTGGAGGACTTAAATGGAACTTTACCAGGAAGCGGCCAAGCAACCGGAATTCCATGCCCGAGGGTGTACACGAACAAGAGACCTTTATATGAGCATGGTATTCGCATGGCCAACCGGATCATCTCTGAACAACGCGGAAACTTTTCCTAAGAAACAGTAGCAAAATCAAATAAATGTACTAAATTTCGAAGTAACCTTCTTGGACTGAACTGAAACTAAGTACTACCCTGTTATTATAGCGAATAAAACTCTTAGAAACATTATAATAACAATAATACGGGTTTAGTGAGACGAGGCTAAAACGATTCAAGTCCCCTCTGCCATCGGACCCCTAGTCAAATTAAACACTAAATTATACAAAAAAGTTACATACACCATGAACAAATGTTTGGGATGAAGACAACTGGCAGAGGAGAATAATTTTAAATTTGCAAACTAGAAACTATTTTAAAATTGTAAAAAAAAAAACATCACCGAAGGGAAAAAATGATTGGTACATACATAACTGAAAAAACTTGATGATTATTAGGCTTACATCCTTGCCAGAAAAACTTACTTCAGGAAAAGACCAACAAAAAAGTAGGGTTGCGAAATATGTATCGGCCAATCCCAGGACCAAGATTACAGAGGGTAAAGCTCACAAATAGCCTGCAGCTCTTACTATAACTTACACGCAACCTTATTCTGTCTCAATATGCAGGGTGCGACATCACAGTTGAGCTGAAGAACACTCCTCCGACAGATGAAGATAATCCGAGGAGAGAACTGGTACAATCTACAACCGAGAAGTGGGAAAAACGGTGAATCGTTTTCGAAACATTCACATACATCCAAGATAAACTATCAATCGAGTAAAAACCTTCCAAGGGAGTGGGTTAAGGAATGTTAGGACACCAGTCGTACTGATGAAGTTTTCAATTGAATAAAGGAAATAGTCTGAAAAACCGAGTGTTTCAAAATAACAGCTAAATTGTAGACTAGCTCCCTAATGCTAACATTCTTCTCTACGAGATAGTACCAATACCACGTTTACATGTTTCCTATACATCTCTTCTATCTCTGCGCATTTCAGTGATTGCAAAAAATGTTAATACTATCAGTCTCTCTAACCTTGGTCGCATACCTATTGCGTAGCTATCAGAGTAATTTCGCCTCCTAGTAAATGCTAATAACAACAAATAACGATAATAAAATAATTATATATACGGTTTTTCCTATTGAAAAAAGTCTTAGTTTTAATAAGGGTGAACCTTCATTTAGGCACGCGCGACAACCAATCTTGATTGTAACATATAAAATAAACTTTCTACTATCGAATGCTGTAAAAATAATACTAGGTCATCAGTCATTTAACGAAAATACATTGGTTTAAAACTTATGAATATTTACGCTGAAGTGCAACGTCTTAATGGCAGTGGAATGGCATAACTTCAAGTAAACCTTTGCCATCTCAATTTCCGCCCGCATAATATTTTCATAAATATAAATAACATGCTTGAGGCACCTAATATATTTTTTTCGGCTTAGGTCATCGATAATATTACAATAGCATTAATGCTTAAATAACAGGCTTCCGGTTATCGTCGGAGCACGTAGTCGAAATACTGTAGTGAATGTGTCAGCATTGCTCAGGGAAATTTCTACAGTTAACGTTGCTCATCAAATTTTAGTGAACTACTTCACAATTAGGTATTTTACATGTATTGTAAAAAGTTTTAAGCCCGAAGAACCCTTCCCTCAGTTCATAAAAATCGTGATATCACATCCTGCCGAAATAGCAATAGAAGTTGGAGTCAGTGTAAACATTGGTTTTCGTTACGAGGTACCTATAAGCTTAGGTATAACGTTTTTTCCCATAATATGTAACCCAAAGAAGTATTTATATGAAATTTACCTTGCATATTTTAAGGAAAAATATAAAAGGCAGATCTAAGCCTTAATTTACTCGATACAGTAATTTTTCATACCTAAAAAAAAAAGTACTTCGAAGCGCAGGTTTCTCCTTAACCCTTTAAGTGCGGCATGTCGTGATATCACGTCTTTACACTGGTACTGGTACACTTTACGCTTATAGAGTATAGTGTGATGCATGCTGGAGATAATTCATCCCATGCTACGCAACCTTATTGTGGCTAGGAGGGATTTATGTTGATGTACATGTGTGTTGGTAGGCTGATTTGATAATGTGACCGACAACTAAGGTCATCTGCGCCTTGGGAGGCAGTTGAGCCGGTAAGCAAGAGAAAGATAGTCGAAAAAAAACAGCTAAAGAAAAACCAGGCGTCGGCATGATACTGCCATTAACGAAAGGCACCAATGAGACTACAATCATTCCATCCGATGAGGAGTATAGGGGTAGCGAAACTCGGTTATACTCGCTTGTGAAGAGCATGAAGTCACGTAGATAAAAGTATACAAGAAGAGGAGCATAGGGGCTGAGGGTCTTTCCTGAGTTACCCACGGGTTCTCCAGTACCTCTCCCCACTCAAAGAGGGACTGATAACTGACATTCACCGTCCTCAAACTCAACCAAACTCTAAAAAACAGGTCGCTAACCTGATAGCAAACCGGCTGAACCTAAACATCACTGAGGAAAACCAATACCAGCATACTGGAATTACACAATAAAAAAACTACAATTCCATAACCCAACATCAATGCAACGATTTTCTATTTCAACGTACTTCACGATAACCATTAACAAATGATAATTTAAAGAATTGAATCGATTGGAAATAAGAAGAGTCTCTATGATATGGTATCGGATTCCCTAGCTTCGCTCACAATGAACACGAGATTCGCGCGACGAATCCAGAAAAGCGTCGAGTGGTATGATTTATGTTCCAATGGTTTAATTTAAACTTCACCTACTAGCCCTTCACTTTTTAACTCCACAACACCTATAATTTAAACTTAATACACGAAGCTTGCCGAATAATATCCATTGTTGTCGATATTTATCGCAAGGTGAGTATCCCCCGCATTGAGGTAGATGGAGAGGGCATTGCGTCATCTAATTGCAGCCTGACATCCGAATTAACTACCATATCGTTTAATTTATAATCAATGCATTTAACAAATGATGTGGTACGAAGTCACTCGCACGGGTGCAAATACATATTTACAATTTGCCTTGAATGAAGATGGCTTGGTGGTGTAACTGGCTAACACATCTGACCGGCAATTGGGAGATCCGGGTTCGAGTTCTGGTCACGTCAAATGATTTTTTCATGGCAAATTTCAACCCTGGTGCATATTGTTTAACCCTGCACTTCCCTTACTTATGGATATCACGACGGAACGGACGAATTAGTGCATGTAAAGCAAAAATATCCACCATCTGTTTGACATCTAAGGAAAGTAACTACTGAAACATACATTGGACACTTATTGGTCAGCTATGGATTCTATTCAACTTTACAACAGTTTTCATCGGGAATGCGGATGATTTTAAATTTCAATAATTAAACAATGTATGCAAGGAGAAGGCATATCAAAGAAGTAAGTGCATGCCGATTTCTATTAAGTTATCGATGGAAAACATATTATGTCGTAAAATTAGTGCGTTACCACGAAAACGCTGTAGGAAAATCGGGGTTAGCGAAGATGGCGGTGAGGCTACGCCCACGTTACAGCTTCAATCATTGGCCTGCATACCAAGCGCCCTCTCATCTACCTCAATGGTATCAATTTTGCAGTGTTCTCCGGTAATTACTGTGAGAGAGAAGTGATAAACTTTGAATTAACTTATGGAAACGTGAATTGTGTAACCCAATATTATCGAAGTCAATTATGAAAAACTTTCTATTAAGTATTAATTTGCTATGAGCATGTAAAACCTTAGCACAATAAAATATGTCAATTTTTGATTCCCTCAACTTCAACTACATTTATTTTTGAAATGACACAATTGGCGGTGGAACGTCAATCATATCCTCGGACAAAAATGTCCAATTTATATATTAAAAAAGGTCATTTTAATTTCACCTGTATTTCTGCATCAAAATAGTGTATAGAGCCAATAATCTGCCACCCCATTAGACACAAATAATGATCGCCTAAGAAAATGGGTTCCAAGCCAGGTCAAGCGAAAAAGATTTCTAGCGACGAATAATACGAGTTGAATTGCTCCACTAAAAATGAATTATTGTGTTATTTCTTTCGCCTCATTTCCCTAAGAGGAAGAGCGAAATAAACTGAAGTGTTAAAATAAATTTCATCGATACATAGCGAAGGTCAGTAACGAGAACTTTTAACAACACGGGATCAACTTCAGGAAAAGGAATCCACTTGAATGATATTATAAAACTATGAAAATTTTTCACAGAATATTTTGCATGGTAAACCACCTTCCTCTTAAACTTTTCCTTCTTCCATCCTACTTGTAAGTATATGAAATTATTGTACTCGGAAATTATCACCTACGACTTGGCATTGCAAGAACGTCTCAAAGAAATAAGTTCAAACAAATTAATTTTTCTTTCGGCCAAAAGAACAATTGAAAGATGGAGTCCATTTACATCATCTCTGCAAAAGTAAAGAAAAATTAAGTCATCCGGAGCCCCCTTAGTGTCACTAGGGCAGCCTTAATCTTACAAAAACTCCCAAGTCGTGAGCTGTCTTCCGAGGAAAAGACCGTGAGCGGATGCATCTCGAATTTCTCCACAGCCGTGTGGGCGTGCCAAGTGCAACGGGGGCGGAGGATGCTTCATTTAGAAAGAAGAGAGGAGATTGAGAGCCCTTTAGTGGGTTAAGAACGCTTCATAATGAAGAGGGTAAAATGACAGGGAGAGGGGGAGGTAGGTTTGACAAGGGGCAGTGATTGGAGATGGTGAGACTTTTATGAGCCCTTCAATTGCGTTGCATTAATTTTATTCAATTAATAAATTTCACATAAAATGGCTATCGCGCTATATTTACCCAGTTATGGAGCACTCAAGTTACAAAACTTCTTGTTGAATTTTTACCACCCGATCGTAGAGTCCGAGAATATATATAATGGAATTGTGGCATATCTCTTGTTAATGACAATGCTTTCTGTGTATTAACTACACAACATGTCCATAAAAATCTATCGATTGAAAATTTGGGAGGTGTCAACAATTTTCCAAGTAATGATGTCAAATTGCTCCAAATTTACACAAAATATCTACCACGTAGAAATTTCATAAGCGCTTTCCAAATCGCCATTGGGACACTTTTTTTACAAAATATAAAATCAAATTTTCAACGACAGGAATATGTTATTGAGAGAAAAATTTAAGTTTCCTCTGTTTAATAAAATTTGTCTCACCTCAGGTTTTTGAAACTGTAAGTCAACCTGTCGATTACCTTTTGTAACACGACACAGTATTGTAGCTCTATCACTACCAATCATATGACAACGGCGAAACTTAACGAAAACTACTAGTAGGTGAACCCAGCTTCGCACAGGAAGCTAAGAAATAACTCCACTGATCCATATGTAAACGAACCAAGCTTATACTGTGCATTCCAAATGTTCCGTATCAATAAATTTTGCAACCAGATATCTAGAGCAAAGATAATTTCAAAAACCATAAAATTAAACCTCAAAACTCATTGCAATGCTTTACCTTCAGCAGTAAAATATGGGAAATCTGCGGAAAAAATTTTCATTCGTCAATAAACTAGAATGACCGACTTTCAGGCCCTTGAGAGCCCAAGGTCCATCTCACCTGTCTTTCTGATGCCTATAATGTACCTGCACGTAATATTTCATGGTAATCGATTCATCAGTTCATCCGTAATGTGAAGAACATAATTGAAGGCAAAATTGGGGGAAAGGTCCCTAGAGGAAGACCCAGGAATAAGTTCATGGACCAAATAAAGAGGAAAGAGCAGAGAGAAAGAGAAAAGCATGGAAGAGATATCAGGAGGTAAGGAAACTAGCATTGGATAGGGAGGGGTGAATGGCTGCAGTCAAACAAATCATAGGTTTGAACGATCAATGAAGAAGAGGGCATCCCTTTAGAGCACCCAACCCAAACTCTGACCAGTAGATATTATGGATTCACAGACATATATTAACCATAGGAAAAAGTCTAGTTCAGCGATATTCTATAACTTCCAAGGGCATCGTTTAGGGGCCATGGGGTCTGGCGCTACTAGTTCCATGATTCAAAACGTAAGCTCAATTGGTGCAGTAGTTTTTGAAGAGACGAGAAACAAACATACAGTCAGCCTACATTTTCCTGATGCGGTTTTCGAGTAATGCGACGCTTGAAGCATTTTAAGCTCAACGTTTCACTCACGTTTCTCAGAGCCTCTTTAGGGGAGAAGAGGGACAACAATTAAGTACGCTCGCAGAGATGCGAGTTAAAGATTGAGCTTAAAATGCTACAAGAGCAGCAGAACTCGAAAACCACATCAGCATCTGTCAACAGCAGCTAAAGCCTACACTGAGAAGTATCATTCCATTTTTATGCATTGTTAAGATTAAGACAAAGGCAGTCAATAAAAATGATCGGATACCTATCGTATGGGCAGCACATTGCTAGTAATTGTGAAACGGAAAATGGGCAACGAATGAAATTACGTACAAATTAAAGTATTCAAACTACTTTCCCAAGGCTCCACGTGCAGTAATTCACATTAAGCAAGCTGAACTACATTTATGATAAATATTCCCGATCATTGAACCCGTTGTTACCCGCATATAATCACATTAGAATATAGATGAAAGCTATTCATATAACTCCAAACCCTAGTCATTATTTCCGCCCCATTCGTTACATGTTTAAAATACATCTATGCAGCACACCTATGTATTCCTTTACAAATGTTACCATGATTTATTTCATACCCCACCAAAAGTATAATTATTTTGTAATCCTCTATTTCTTGAATTTCAAATAAGAAGTACTCATCCAGATGAGTCAGTTCGGCACAAAAGCGTCCTGCTTCCACGATAGTAAATTCCGGCAATCTAAAATTAAAATTGTACACGACGCAATGCAATTATCCATTAATTTGACTTTCTGGATGATGAAATAAATTACTCTATTTTACGAAAATTGAATTTTTTAATTAACTACTCCCGAAAGCAAATTAAAGCCAAGAATACGATAAGTAGGTACTAATCTTTACAATTCTTTCATTCCCAAAACACGACTTCAAAGAAAGGCTCAAAATTGAAAATCCAACATGAGTTTTTAGGCAAGGAGTAATTTGTTAAATTATTACAGGATGCACCATTTCGATGAAATATTTAATTTACGACAGTTCTAGTTTTTACATTTGAAAGGCTGCAGGCATTACTCAACCCAATCCGCTTACCCGAAGAGCAGTATTACTCAGATTCTCAAAAATGATTATTCAGTATGAGATCAAAAAATATGAAATTAATGAAATGACATTTTAATGAGCGGTCCATGTAATTATTGAAGGCTGGGGATCCCTTGATACAGTACCCTGCCTGTGGTAACCTGGTCAGCTTATTTGAAATTTCACCGTTCACGAACGTACTGACTAATTTTGTATGAAAGGGAATAAAATAATATATAGAAGATAAATTCTGATGGCACACCGGGTCGGGCCCTTAGTCTTGGAGTACATTTCCATACATGAAACGCACACTGTCATCAATGGCATCCGGCTCTTCTGACGATAATTATTTCAAAAATTATCTTCAAAATTAGCCGGGAAAAAATTAGTATAAATAACACAATTTGAGTTAATATAATGGGTACACATCCAGTAAATTTTATTTAAACTATCGTCGTTTCGACATCAAGCACAATTTTAGTGACATCGTTACGCCAGAACTAGTTTTCGCTAAATAAAAATCGGTGAACAGGCTCCAAAAGCACTATTTGTGATTAAATCGCCCACAATTAAAAGCACTGAGCTAATTACATCATAGTGGTGATGCACACTGAAATCAAGAAACCTTTTAGCAATTTATTTGCATTTTAAATAGCGTTTTTATCTAATTTTACCTGTGATTCAGCCGAAAACTGAGCAGCATCATCGTCACCTTGATGTGCGGCTGATCTGGTAGCACCGTTTGGCCCCATATTTCCCTTAAATCTACGAAATACCGTGGAGGCTAACTCCACTATGGGTGGCACGGGATGATTCCACTCAGAGCATACGCTATCCTCCCATTACTAGGCTGAACCTCGCACGCTCCAGTGGCCGTAAGGCGCGAACCAAAAAATAGTCAGAAGAACGCCGCACAACTAACTATAACGCTATATTATGCAGGTCGACAGGATTAAATTAGTGCACAAATACTGAACTCGACCCTGAAGTTCCATATGTGTCGCTTTAAGTTGTAAACTAGAGTTTTTCTCCTTTCTCAGACACTATACGGGTGCCACATGTTCCCTTTTCAACCTGATCCCGCTTGAACAACAAAATGCAATGAGGTACCTGGAATAATAATGTCCGAAAGCCGGATATTTTGCTACGGTTCAAACCTCCAGGGGCGGTCAGTCAGTTCACACCATTCTTTGGGGAAATACCTAATACTAATTACACCCATTTAAACAAAATTTGAAAACAAGATTTAAGGAAAAAATTCATAATTATTTTAACTATATATGATAACAGATCAATGTATCCAGCCGCAACTAGAAAACATTCACGATGATATCAAACTCTTCCGTAATTTTATGTTCGCGTAGACTTCATCGACAGATACCTCGTTAATTAACTCATCCTGGATTTAGGACACTTCTTATCAGTTTTAAACTGGAGCACTAAAATTAGAGAATTTATTTTTGCTAAAAAGATTAATTAACTTTTCAGCTACGCCAAAAATGCCTGACGGGGCCGACCGTTCCCTTCGCTCACCGGTAACTACGTCTTCGCCGAAACCACAGATGCAAGACTGCGGCCCTGTATGATCTTGGAGCCCGTAACCACATGCCCCTTTCTGGGTCCCTCATAACGAATAAACACGAGTTCGGAAAGGGACCCAACGAAAGTTTTTTTTTAAGTTTCCGATCTAGGAATCCGCCAATTGCTAAGGAAACGGCAAGCAGATTCAACAGATCAGGCATAGGTGGGGCCCTACAGAGATCCAAAAAAAAGTTCACGTTTTCACATTCTTCAACTGAACCTTCTCCCCTCCCCCACTCCAGAAATTTAAGTCCAAGAATTATTTAAAGGTATGTGAATATATAATCACACTTAATCAACAAGCGGCCGCCCACCAATCACATGCTGCATAAAATACTACACGAGTGTCTCTTAATGAAAGGCAACATGAGCGAGAACCGATTGTTTTTATCGCTCTCCAAGGTTCTCTCTTAGTGTATGGATCTGCTTAGCAATGCGAAGATGCTCAGTGTTGGTAACTTTCCACTAAAATAAACAAATGGTCCACCCTGAATTCATGATATCTTTGTCATGCATTCACAAAATCGATGCAAACGTGATCATTACATTTCTTCAGTTATCACTGGGTCCCTGATTGGATTTGGGCCAAAAATCGAGATTTCCTTCCTTTGTCAATCACAACGCATAAGCGCAATAACCACTGGACTTCAAATTCACAACATTAGTAGACGTTAGCAAGAGAGAGTAAAAAGGCTATATGCATGAAAGCACCTATGGCTCAAAGGTCTCCAAACTGCCCCACGCGAGAGTTAAAATATGTGGCTGAATTCAAGCAGTGACTCCCTAGGTTTTAAAGGAGGCCCATAGATGAATCGTCGCCGCCGAAAAACCGTACCACGGAGCGTTTACGGATGGCTTCCCAACATGCTGACCGCAAGCCCACCACCGTTTTACCTTGGATTTATGGTGCGAGGGAGCTGAAGGAGATAAAAAAAGGAAGAAGATAAGTGGGATTGAAATTTACTGCGGAGGAGAAGGGGAGGCGGAGAGGTGCAACCGGCGAGGAATGTGCAAGGAGGAGGAACAAAGCAAAAAAAAAGAGCTGTGATTTTGAAAGACTGCAGGGGTTCAGAGATACGAGGAATCCACTTCCAAGCGCTAATATTCGCTGCATAAACATGCCGTACTTAGTTCCCTACATATCCTAGAAAAATCACCTGAAGTGTACCTGGCAAAAAACATGGATCCCAGATTTTCTCGGGACTGTTATCATGCTTTTTGGATAAATCCCAATTTCCGAAGCTAGTAGCTATTTTGAATGCATGGATGTATCATGCCGTTAATCCTTCAAGACGTTCCATATGTAGTTGGCAGTTCGGACATTACTGGAGATCCGTTTGCCCTGTAAATGTCCATTATGCCGGATGTGCGACATTGCCTGAAAAATTAACATATTCCCATGCAGTAAACTAACTGCTCATCTATTTACTTTCCAATATACTAATATTATATCATAGACTACCTAAAGTTAAGGCATCGCAGTTTTAAATGGTTGGCTATGCCGTGGTCTGCAGGTGAGCACATAGGCAGGGCACACCAACATCACTCTCCAACGGCAACAAGACCTTCCAACAGGCCATTATTGACAACAAGATATGAAGTTCTCGAAAACACGTACCATCAGGATCAATTACATTTCACTGATCGTTACGTGAATGACCCATTGATTCAAATTGTCCCTAGGGGCGAGATAGAGGCATACGAGGCAAGTCAAAGAGTTCCTTAAGTAGGAGGTGTTTCTTACTTAGGTATGTACTTTCAGGCCCAAATGTCAATTTACTATTTCCTTTCTCAGTTATTTGCGAGTCGTACTGAATTTAAAAAGAGCCTTTCAATCGAGGATAAACGTTTCATCGACATTTTGCTCATCGATTCAAATGATACAAACTGTTATCCATTGATTTTTTTCGAATAACGTCCGCTAAAGCATAGCATCATAATTCACATATTTGCCATTAGATTCAGCTAAGCTGGCTAACACATTGCATCATAATACGAGGGTTGCCAAAAAAGTAACGCCCCACTTTTTGTTCTCAAAAACTATTCATTCTACAGAAATAAAATGTAAGCATATGAAAGAATGATATTTTACCTGCTGTCTTTTTCCACACAATCTCCTTCAATTAGGATTATAGTATCCGGCGATATTTTGTGGAAATGCACCACAGACTTCTTGATATCAAAAATGAAAACGTTTTTGTCCACTTTCCACAGAAATAATTTTATTTTCCGACCTGGTTTTGACATTAGCTATGTCAAAGCCAACCTTGAAAATGGCATAATTGTCGAAACCAGGTTGGAAAAAAATTATTGCTGTGGATAGTGAACAAAAACCTTTGAGAAAAGTTTGAGATCATGAAGTTTGAGCTTGAGAAAAACAAAAAAGTTTGAGATCATGAAATCCATTTCAAGTTCTATTGCCTTCCCGCTGCGACTTTTCTCTCTTTTCGTGATACTTCTCCATTACTGATTGGGTTATTCTGATCTTCATAATATTTCAATGTATATGAGGCTATCGATATTAAATCCACACTCTTTAAACCGTGTTTCCATCGGGAACGATGTGCGGATGAGTGGAGTTCCTTCGTTGTAATTACGGTAGGCCCTGTCCCTGTTATGGAGCCGGGTTACCACAGAAATTACGAAGCTATTTACTTTCTTTAACGTCTTTAGTTAGTGCCAGACTGGTATTTTCGAGCCTAATCTTGCATTCCGTCCTCTGCACAGTCCAAAAATCAGACAGAGCACTCAGATGTTAGACACGGTAGCGTCGTGATAACCTGATAAGCCTTAGCGACCAATGAAGATGCGTCCATCGATGACCGTTACAACGCACTGATATATGTTACTACGGAGTTTTTAAAAAATTGGGGCATAACTTTTAGGCAAACCCTCGAAGATTCTCGTAATAATTTTTCATCAGTATCCGGGCAAAAGGGTGAAATCAAAGATGGCATTTATAAATGACATATATCCATTTTACAATTAATATTTCGACTTTCACTTGGCAGTTGGTGACATAATCAACACTATTTTATCACGCTTCGCTATAATTAACTGATATACTCCGACGATAACTCAAATTTCACATGCTAGATGAATGGCATGCCAGTATTGAAACTCCGAAGTGTTATCATGAAGTTTATGTTGCCACCAAAACATTGACGTCGCGTATTGATGGCGATAGTTATACGGGCGGCCCAAATTTTCTATAGGTATATTTTTCGGTGTGCTCTATTCACGACTTTCACGTTTATCAAATTGTGGGTTTACAGCTTTTTGGGGAACCCATATGCATAAAAGCATTGAGGCTGACTTGCGGGCACAATTCCAACGATGGAACTCCACACGCGATTTCTGCTGGAAACACGGTTTATGGAGTGTGAATTGAACACCAATACTCTCATATTCATAGAAAAATTATGCATAGCAGATTTTAAAAATCAACAATGAAGAGGCACCACGAAAAGGGAGGAGAGTCGTCGCAAAGTTAGCGGCGATGAATATGCAAGGAAATACCGTAAAAAAGGCCGTAAGTTAGTATCGCCTAGATTCAGATGCAAGGAACTTACTCCTTAGCGAGGACTTCACAGACATTTGCTGCAATACTATGCCACGATGACTTATACCCCCCTAGTTTTTCCAGTAAGATTGCCTGAAATGACTGGCGAAAAACGCAGTTCATGTAGTAGACACGGGGATGGCGGACAACAATATATGACATACTAACTCATAAAAATGTCCCCCGATAAGAATGATTCTGAGCGATAAATATACACAACTATTTAAAGCACTAGACTTAAGCCACTTAATCACTGATGTATTTCTGCAGTTCATCAAGACAAGATCCCAGGACTATATTTTCCGACAAACCAGAGGAAAACTGAATTTTTCGCCGAGTAAGATGTAGTTATTTATCAATCAATTAAGAGATAAAAATCTTCAAAAGACTGATGAGGTTGCATGAAATCCACATTCTAAAGATACCAGCACACTATTGTCCTGATTCCTAAATATAGAGCAATATCTCGCAAGGAGAATGTTAGAAGGGAGCAGTATCGTAAAACCTAGAGAACAAATAACGAATCAACCAAAATAACGGCGAGTTCCAAGCGTCTCAATTTCATGTGTAATGCCGAAAATTGGGTACAACCGCATGATCAACGCCACTTCTGATAAAGAAACCGAAGTATTTGAATGACACAACAGCAATCGAACGACATTTAACTAAGATTTCGAATGTGCGAGGCAGTTAGTTAATTGAAATGTCAAATTCACATCAAAGTGTCTTAAAATTTACCTTCCCGCACCCACTGCATTATCCTTCTCCCACAGACAGCTCGAAGCAAAGTTACGAAAAAAAAATTTTTATGTTTGCCGGACGATTCTGTTGGCCCATATGTCCTGGAAATCCCAATAGGCTGCTAAGCTTGTGATCAGGTTTTCCATGAATCGGACTAATAGAACTTGACACATATCCATGCCCTGGGAGGTGAAAAACCCACCCAGGCGGGACTCGAACCCCCGACCCTCAGTTTAGCTGGCGAGGACTTTACCCCGCCGCCACCGCCTTCAACAATTTAAATATTTTTTTAGTTTACTATTCCACCAAATACCAATGCCGAAATTTATCATATTAATACGTTAAAAAGGCAGCTAAAATACAAAACCTAACACGATACAAATGAATATTAATGCATTCATAAACCGAGCAAAAGAACCTTTTGCAAGGGCCGATTTATGGGCACCATCACGGCGACCTGACAAAGCCAACATAGCGGCTACTAGCGATTTTATGGGTTATATATTTCAACATTGTAAAACTGTTATCACAATGACCATTCCAAAGCCAATCACAACTAGTTGCCTAGCAGAAAAATATACGTACACATTTATATTCATCACAATAGCATAGAACGGAATATGACACTAGCCTAAACTCAAAGCAAGTGAGAATAATCAAAATCCTACCCTCGAAACACTGATAAAAAGAACTCTAACTGATAGATTTCATGGCAGTATCAAATAATTGCAAGTATCTTTGCAATTAATACATCCATACGATGCAAGTCGAGGAGTTACAAAGTAAGAAGCGTATTTTACTTAGGCCCAGGCTTTTATCAGGCCCAAATGTAAATTTACTATTTACCTTCTCAGCTACTTGCGAGTTGCTCTGAATTTAGAAAGAGCCCGTCAATCGAGGATAAACGTATCATCGACATTTCGCTCATTCCGACTCTTCCAATAGGAAAAACGCGTGACATACCGACTTCTGTTCGAATGTTGAGATTTTTACCAACAGCACGAAACAAGGAGGCAAACGCATTTGAATATAAACTGAATTCTCACTCTCTACATAACGAATTTTTATACTACCCTCGCCCAATACCCAAGTCTCAAACACACTTTCCACATCAACCCATCAAGACAAACCACATCTTCATAAAACGTACCCAAAACCAGGTATTGCAGTGTAGTAGTCCCACCCTTTACTCTTTCACATTCAATGTCATACTAATAATAATAAAAGTCTTTATTAGCAAATATCAATTCTCTACACAAATAATGAAATAAAAAATTTGGCAGGGAATCGCTAAGACAAAAAGTCTTTTTTTATATTAACCACTTTTTATAACTGTTAACGTACACAAATGTTCATGCGTATAATACATATTACTTCCTTGATTCAAGTATTATACAAAATTGTGCCTTAAAAAAGTCCATTATAAGTTTCATCTCTGTTCCAGTGAAAATAGCTTGAAAATAACATACCATTCCAAAAGGTTTAAAAGCAGTTTCCTCTTTCTTTAACATTCATTATCGGTCTTAAAAAAATTTAACATCTCCGTTCGGAGTGAGTTTCACCATCAGCAAAAAGGCGGCCATCACTCACCTAACAAATTCAAATGTTCGGCATCAATAAAAAAAAAAGCATTTCTCTTTTTTCACCAGTCGTTTAAATTCAAGTTCATTCAACCGGACTGTAATGGCCTTCTTCTATTCAGTGGTTTGCGCAAAAGCCACAGAAAAAGGAAAGTATTTAAGGCTGAGTGAAAGTGAAAATAAATCAAAATATTTCCATCATTGTTTATTGCTTATCCACGGTGTCATGGAAACGATTTGGAGAAGACATAAGAGAAAAGGGGACTACCACGATGACATGTCATAACCTTGGGATTGATAGCAAGCAGAAATAATTATAATAAGGATACCAACATAGATATTACACTTACGCACGAGGCAGTAAAACCCATTAAAGAGAGATAAGTGAAGAACTCACCGGGCAATAAGAGGAACGTATAATTAATAAAAAAATAATCATGCTTAAAAAATATTCAATAGAAGGTTGGAGGGCGTGCCAACAGCTGGTGATGGCAAAAAATTTAAGAGCTAGTAGCCCAAGAATTTAAGAGGTAAACGTCAGATACGATCAAAGGAATGGTTTTCTAAGACCTTTTTTTTAAAAAAAATAATTATACGGAAAATACCCAACCCCCACCGACGATTAATTCGGCAATTTTCGACCCAGGGGAAATGGAATTGGCGACGCAAAAAGGCCGAGAATCTTTTGAAAGAGGAAAGTGTGAGAAAAATGCGAGCGCGAGAGACGCAAAAAAAGACGTAACTTCACGAGGACCAGCTCCAGGAAAAGGGAAGGCTATAACTGTCACAAAATCGATAAGGTAACCCAGAACGGGAAGAATTACGAAATCGCCGATAAGAAAAGAAGTGGAAGAGATGGGGCGAAAAAACGAGACGAAAGTTATGATTTGAGCGGTGAAAGAAAATTTTAGTCAGATTCTGCCGGTGACACGGTCACAATCCCCTGGCGAGTATTAATGCAAATGATCCATTGATGAAAATTAATTTTTAATAATTTTCGCAGCCTTTTCGCGAGAATAGAGATAGTCGTTAAGTACAAACATACAAGAGGACTGTGTGGCGCACAGCGCAATAGTTCAAGATGTTGTACGCACGATATCTTGTGACAACATCAACTCCCTTTGAAAGCATGATTCAAATTTACGAGTAGTAGCTTCGTTGGTTAAGTACATTTGAGCGAGATATCTTATGACTCGTTAAATATGAAAAATTTCACCTAATTACATCAATTTATTATAGAATAAACACACTATTTTGGAGTTCCATTTCGTGACACCCGTCTCTACACAAACCTTCCCCTCTGATTACATCATTTCTCTATCCCTTACGTTTACCTCAATTCGAGCATTGGACTTTTTCTATTAAGAAGCCAAAATCTTACACGAAACAATGAGTAAATATTTTATACATAGGTAAATGCTATGCAATGATTTTATCGATAACTGCAAATCCGATCTACCCGTATGTACGTATTATAGGGTTTTGCGGGATGAGTAATCGATTGTTAGGGGACCCATATTGGTGAAAAATCTACTTTTGAGCAAAAATAAAGGAGCGAAAATTCACAAAAGAAATGCACAGACGGATAGTTCGCTTAATTTCGTATGGCTCCCTAGCAACGTAACATTCATTAAATATAATACGGTTCCCTAGCAACATAATATTCATTTATTGGTACAATTTCTTAAGATGTCTCATGGAAGACCTCCGAAGCGACGCGATTCTTATTTTAGCACACGATCACCGTTAAAAAATGAATTTTCGATAACTTTTTAATCAGTAAAAAAACCTCTCCCGTTATTCATGATAAAATTTATAAAGATGTCATTTAAAATGTCTTTAAAAAAACATAAATCACCTATAAATTCGAAAAATAATCAACACAAAGAACATAGCGAGCGTGGCTCGGTCCTTGGCTACTATTAATTAAATGACATTCGAGCCTCGCTTATGGAGGAACAACCTGAAAGAGGGCAGTGGAACGGAAGACGGATATTGTGTGAGTGGGAGGACTGGTGTCGTAACGAGAGGGTTGGGGAGGTTTTGTCAGGTAGCAGTCGGCTCACTTGAGGCGAGTTGGTTCTTCCCGCACTCCACTCGAGGGGGCTAACTCGACCGGATTAGCTAAAACCGCACCGATGACGTCTAAAGCCCCTCCCGCTCGAAACCCCCACCGTCGACGCCCACAACACAACTGCTGCACCTCCCTCACCATCCTTCTTCCTCGAGACGCCACGATAGTTTGGAACCTTCCAGAATTAAGACGCATACCTGATTAAAACATCGCTGTCGCACGGCAGCCGATGATCGATGATGCAACTGAAATTACCCATACAAAAAATAAAACGAGAGTTTTTTTCCATGTCACAATCGAGACAATTTTCGGAATCTATTTTTTATTATATAAATAATAGATAAGTTTAAAATGATAATTTAACAAAAAATATATTTAAATTGAAATTTTAGTAGTAATTTTCATATATAAATATAAAGAAAGTGAAAATTGTTCTTTTTTAATTCAAGCAACTGTAAGAAGAATTAGGTAAATAATTTAATATCTACCGCTAGCTGAAACAATACTTCTTAATAACTGAACTTCACAGTTATAAACCCCAAATTCATTCATAATTCTTTATGCACGTCTTAAGGCAAAAACACCTTCACATTAAAATTACAATAATGGGTGATCGATTTCTCTTTTTTTAAATAGCCGACAAAAGGAGACTTCTAAATACCTGACATAATCTATACGTAAGAAATCCCTCATATATACTCTCTCTTGAGTGCACATCCCTACAATTTCCCATTAAAATAGCTTTAGATTTTGGCATGTATCTCGAAAAACGTAAGGTGAGTGGTTGGTATTTTTGTTATCGTGGAAAAGAATAATTTTTTCTTAATGATGGTGCAAAATTCATTGAATTTCATGGGAAATGATACTTATGTCAAGCTACCTAAGTATATATATTTTTTTTTCCACCTCCAAATAGGCTCCTTAAGATGTATCATAGTAACGCAAAGCACGTTTTTATGATAAAACTGTGGAAATCCAAAGTATATTATCATTGTTAGTCATGTAAAATCACTAACTGATAATGACTACTAGAGCTTTCTAATCGAGGTGCCGAAGTAACCGCTGTTAGTTATTGCCGATTATCAATCTCCACGTCCCAAACTGTGGTTAACAATTTAGAAAAAGAACAAAGAATTCAATGGACCAGTTAACATGGGATCACCGTAAAATGATCGTACCTCTGTTTGATGTTAGATACAATACCCTACCTTCCCAACCTACCTGTTTCGCCTAATGGACTTCAAATATCTTGTTGGGCGACTTTTGGCGAATTAGGGCGACTTTTCCTCCTCCACCAGTTTACTATATGAGTCCCCACGAGAAATGAAACCTTTGTGTGGTTTAAAGCACACGGTAAGATTACAAAGTCTCGCTAAATGCCTCAGATCTTAGAAGGGAGTATGAACGTTTGTGGACAATGAGGCCACAAGCCGTACGTCTTCAACTGAAACCATTCAATACTTCTAGAGTAACACTATCTGACATAGGCCAAAAATAGTGAGCACATTAGCGGTTAGCTATTCTGAAAGGTTTTAGATTAGTCACTGATTCTCTCGAGTATCTTGTATCACGCTGATTCTTCCCTTCAAAAATAAACGTCACATAAATTGAAGAATAATGCAAGGATTTGACTATTTTGGCACCGCTAATCACATAAAAGACTACGAAAGGTACACGTGAGTCAACTGTTGAAGAAAAATATTGTCAGCATGAGTGGCTTACAAATTAAGAAGTATCTAAGTTTTCAAATGCATAATTTTTACGAATTAAAAAGTAACTGAATTGTAATTTTACTATGCATAATATTTTACACGACATAGAAATAAAAACGCGTATATTTAGATCTCTGCAAGCGTCAATATGACCCAGAAGCGGCTTCAGACAGTGACGGCCTGACGAAGGCCGGAACTGTACGACTTAAGCATTAAGCAAAATAACCTAATTTCTTTCGGTCCTTAAAAGACAGCAACATGGTGCGCGTAATAGCATTCAGCAAATATAATCCCAAATAAAGGGTCTCGAATAAGTACCTAGAACATGCTAGTGCATACAAACCCATCGCGCCGTTCCCTTCCGGCGTAGGCACAGTCAAAATGTTTCACTCATTAATACATAATTGTACACCTAACTCTGCTTCAATAATTTCCTCCATACTGACCTATCGTAGCAAACCTCTTTTGCATCATTTACCCCCATACACTGTTTCATACACGCCCTCCTGTTTTTAAAACTCCTCATATTCCTCCTCCTAAGAATTTCCTCAACCACATTCAACCACAACTTTCTCGGCCTACCTCTCACACCATTCATTCTACTCTCATATATCTGTTTCGTTATTCGACTCTCATCAATTCTCTCAACATGGCCAAACCAACGAAGCACACTCCTTTCATACACGTCCATTACTGAAGCATTTAACCCACATTCATTCATGACCCACTCATTCCTGACCCTATCCATCCTACTTTTGCCACAAATACTACTCAGATAACTCATACCCACGGCGTTTAGTCCACTCTTATGACTATCCTGACATACCCATGTTTCACTACCATCTAGCAAAGTGGGAAGAAGTACACTTTTATACACGGCAATTTTCGCTTCCTTAGACAAGAACTCATTCCTTGATATGCTCCACATGCTACCTACAACTTTCCTTCCAGCTTTCGCACGTCTCTTTATCTCCTCGTCTATTCTTCCAACTTTCGCATACATCTTACCTAAGTTTACAAAATCATCCACCTTTTTAATTACTTCACCATTCGTCCTCATCCTACAGTTATTTTCCCCATTCTCCTTATCAAAAACTATTACTTTAGTCTTGCACGCATTTACCTTCAATGCCATTATCTCCGTTGATTCACAAAACTTATCTAGGAGCTTCTGTAATCCCTGTTGGCTGTCTGAGATCAAAACAACATCATCCTCATATAGAAAAACTCGCACGTTTAAATTTCCAATCAAAACACCGTCGTTTTCACTACATGCGTCTCTAACACATTTATCCATAAATAAATTAAACAGCCATTCTGAAAATATATTGATTTTTTAGTCGAGGCTGACCTCCGTATTAAACTGCTATTTAGTTGCCATTCTCAGCGCTAGGTGCGGGCTTCCGTAAAGCGTGCGAATTGAAGTGGGCTGAAAGAAGTTATGTTTCAATGAAACGGAGATGGACAATCACATTAAATCAATTCACGGATAGGTAGATCAACGCTCCACAGACCAATGAGGCTATACAATTTAAAAAAAAATAATTACAATAGCTCATAATTACATTAAAGTCGAGGAATTAATTGCAGTTGAGCAAGCGAGTGAATATCATATAATTTATATTAATTTCGCGAACAAATATGGCTTAAATAATAACTGAACGTCTTATTTACATATTTAAGGGTACAAAAACTATCAAGCCCTCTCTTAAGCCGACTGCCAAATCTCTTTAAGCATTACCTCCTGTTCTGTGTGGCAAAAATTGACCTAGATGCGATTAGAACCATACGCCTTTGGATAAAAAGGGGAGAACTTAATTTCTTAATTATAGCCTTGGATGAGAGCCTAAGTCTTCACTATGGGGAAATGTCCAACCTATATAGCTGTAAGAAAAAAAAACAAAGTAAAAAACTTCCTTATTCTCCACCACACTACCAAAACAAAAGTGGAAAGGTTTCCATTGTTTTCCCTAGTAATGATGGAGACTTGACACTAAAAACTGAGATAGACCATAAAGCTTGCTTATGCTTTACTAGCCAAGTAAACAACCACCATTTGACAGTAAGTCGGGCGTCTTTTGAACGCAAATTAGTTAAGGCCGCCATATTAGGTAACCAAATTCATACTTAGTAGCATAAACGGGTCATAATTTATACACCCATGGAAAGTTGCAGTTTTAACGCAGGTTGGCAATAACCGTATGAACAATTTTGCCACGACTGAGTGACTTAAGACCAAGCTGTGACTGGTTTCTGTTATGTCCCGTTTCCACAACCAACGAGCCCATTAGAGTACATACGAGTATAACTCATAGTTTCTACAGCTACCAACTTACAGTTGTACAGCTCTGGTGTCGCTGGAAATAATATCGACAAAAGGACACAAAATAATGAAAAACATCAAAATAAAATTGAGAGGGGTGAGCCTTTGTTTTGATAAATAAACAGTGGAACATCATACGATTTTAAAACCATTTCCAAGCTTATTTAATGTCTCTGGAGTATTCGATTCGTAATTCATTTTAAAAATACGCACATGATTACTTCTCAATTAGTACGAACTGACTCACTAGGGTGACTTTGTTTTTACAAGGAATACATATAGGTAGGACACCCTGCTACTTAAAGTGGTGGAAATGGAATAGGGTCACTATGCACAAAAACAGGAGTTGGTAGGTTATTATAAAAGCAGAACAGAAAGCGTTTTCGAAATATAGAGACAGACAAGTACAGGAAGCATAGAACAGATAATCATAAGATAATAGATAATAGAGGTACCTAATGTTGGATGTATATTGTACATGCGAGTGACCAGCGAGAACATTTGTGCAAAAAATAACTTTAAGATACGGAAATCTCATTGCATCGAAGACAATTGGAGCGAAATCTCATTTTACCTATCAATCAATGAACATGGTCTCATTTTATAGAAAAATATCTCAACCTTCAAAGATACCAAAATATCAGCCCCTCACCGAACTACTTTCTGAGGTTTTTGACGAAAAATACTGGTCCTTTCATATGGTAAATGGCACGTGTAGTCAGTCCAGAGAGGGCTTATTAAAATATGAGGAGTTTCTAACACCTTGATCTCGTCAAATAATTGACAGCGTGTATTTCTGTTTTCTCAACTAATTTCTAGACTAAATCATATAGTCACCGCAGTATTTTTTTCCGGGACCACAAAATACCTTCCGTTGTGAAAAAGAGTTTTAAACGTACCGCATGAAAAAAATGAGTCGAGTTAAAGACTTTAATAGATATTTTAATTTAGTAACTAAGAATTTCAGTCATAATATTATATCATTGCACCATTAATAATGCAACATACAATTTACGCTTCCTGAAGCTGCTTAAATTAAACGTATAATTCTAATATGGTTTCCATTATGACTAGGGAACTATCTCGCTCAAACTACCTTAACAGAACGTGTCCGCCTTATTTACCATTTCTCACCATCTCTACCTCTTCCATACCTTATTCACGCTATTAGGGTTGAAAAAAATTGGTTACAAGGCAGCTGCGACTGACATGCCTTCGCACGAGTTCCCTTTTTGCCTTCATGGTTAATTGCGTCTTCCCTGAAGACGCAAGTAACCATTGGTGGCTGGTAGATAAATCTCGCTAAGCAAAAATGATATTTTTTGTGCTTAGAATTTTACAATAATTTTTAGTGTGCACATAATAAATATAGTGCGACAGAAAAAATATGCCAGAACAATAAAAATTCACCCAGTATGTTTAGCATTAGCCGTTTACGTTGTTTTCCAAAATACCTCCACTCCGTTCAGTCACGATTTCCGGGCTGGATCAAACATTATCAATGTATATGGTCGCCTGGACGTCTACTGGTAAAACTATACGCCGTGCATTTTCATCGGTAAAGCAATAGTTTACATAATTTCCCCATCAATATAAATATCTAGTTTGAACCAATTTTAATGGCAATATAACGTGCTTAGCTACATGCAACATCATAAAATTGGACGCGAAGGCGTATTATGTAAATGAAATATTCCAAAAATATAAATGTAAATTTGTAATACACAGAAAGCACGCATTAAGCAAAATCCAATTACCATCGTACACGAAAGGATTCCTCCGTTTTTGGCTTCATGAAGAGAAGATAAATCCACTCTGGGTCAACTGAGAATAAATTTGTTGCAAAAACTGCTTTTACAGCTCGTTTAAAAATTTTCAGAATATTCAAAACATTTTAAAATACTGATGTATCTCAAATATGTGCTTGAAATACAAAAATCATAATACTTTTCCGATAACTATTTTAAATACGAAATATACCATACTTAGTCGATATATATGGTCTTCAGAGCCCGCTTAAATACGCTGGTGTGTAACGATTTGTGCGTTTCAACACCTGAATTGGAAAGCTCCCCAAAATTTCACGTTATTCACGTTCCACCCCTTTACAAGGAGTCACTGAGTAATTTCTATTCGGAATTTCCGTTATGGAATCTCCGTTATATTGAATGAATTCTGAGCAGAAATTTCAAACACGACTGTGAAAGCCTCAAATCGGATACACTCGGAATGTTTAATTCCGTGCGGATCGAAATAATTCCACTTTGCAAAGGGGTACCACAATTAAAAGAATCTATCGGAATCTCCATCATAAAACAGTAAACAACCCTTTGCCTACCCCTTTGCCTGTGCAATACCACCATTTCCGGATTAGGATTGCCGCGATAATAATAATTCGAAGGACCATTTGCACGGATAATTTGTACGAGCGTATTTTAATTACATCAATTTTGGTTAATTTTGTTAGCGAGTATCGACCTTCAGATGTGACATCGATAAAAGTGGGTCTGCCGGCTACTCAACAAGAGTTATTGTTTTGCCATTCAGAAATTATGTTCTAATTTGTTGTTCATTAATACACAGAAACTGTCGTATCATTTATCATACAATAAAACTATGTTCATTAAAAATGATTATGGCTATATTGAAATATCTGCATCTGCATCGGAATGTCCAACGTCATCTGGGTCCACGAATGGAATCACAAAGTTAGCACTATGGACTCCCTGAACATAGACGAAAGAACAACAATGACGGATGCGATAATTAAGTTTTTTCTTCAACCGCACAACAGCCGCAATCTAATACAACTAATCTTAAGAGAGATACGTATTCCGCCAGGTCTGAAGCGAATAGAAAATATTTGCTCCGCTATATTACAAATTGAGGAGTTGACTACATCCCTGCTACCACTACTACCCTGCGAGCTGCCACATGGGCGTGTGACAGGAGTTGTTAGGACACCAGCCGTGCAAAGGTGTTAAGGATAAGGTTTTGGAAGGTGAAATTGTGAAGAGTATAGTGGGAGTGTTTGAATTTTTGAGTCAGTTTTATTACGATCACTTAATGTGCGTGGAAAGAACGAACTTTTGTACATATCAGTTCATCAATATATCTCCCTTATCTAATCGCTTCTGTCGAACGTAGAAATGTAGTGCGGCGTCAAAATAATATTGTGTCGCTCTGAGACACACCTTTTCTGAATATCATAAACAAACTAAGCATTGAGTGAAGCCTTCGAGTCTCCAGCGGCTCACAACCTGATCCCTCTAAGTGGGATCAGGTGCGAAAGGTCGACTATTTTCTTTCCCACCAAGTCTGTCTTTTGTCACCACGTATATGCACCCTGCAAAAGAAGTGTCCATTCTTTTCGCATCTTGGGCCTGCTTAAGTGCGGAGAGAAGATAAGCTAGGACCCCATAGTGTAAACGCATCTTAAAAGCTGAGAAACGCTATATGCTCGCTCGTCGCGCACAGCTTTCCTTTTTATTTTATTAATTTTTTTGTTAAATATTTCAGTCCAGGGCCCCATAGACTCGCGGGGTATTCGAGCCGTGGCCTAACCAGTGCGAAGTAGCACCAATCTTCAACTTTCTGATCTGAGGCCTTTCCCATAATACGCTTGATTAATTCTAGTTTATTAAATGCTGGGCCGTATATGTTTTGAATGAGTAATCCCCACGATATATCTGAAGTTATGGTAATTTCAAGATATTTGACTTAATACAACACTATATTTTGCCCACCAACGTCGTAGAAATGGCGTTTGTGCGATGACTTCCGCAAAGAGTGTACTGTGGGGCATTTACTAATATTTAGTTCTACCCCCCAGTCTAGCTCTAAAACTAGTTCGAATGTTAAGAATCCTTAGTTATAGAACTGTTTTATTTTACAGTGGTTAAATGGGCCATTTAAGAATAAAGCCCTTATCATCGCAAAATCTTAAAGGGGATGGTGGGGGAGGAGATCCTGACCGCCAGAAACCCTTGATTCCCTTTTACCCAGACAACCTACAAGTAGCTTGGTTAGAGGAGAGGGAATCACTTAATTAAGCCACACGGATTCCGCCAGGTGCCGTGTCGAACGTTCCCGACTTGTTCCTGTCTGGTTGCACACGAAGGGAATACGGGATCAAGGAGTTAAAAGGGAGGCTAAGAGAGGGGGACGGATGAACGCGGTTACGCTAGATCCAAATGCTTGTCCTTCGCGATACTCAGATTCATCGACCTCGATTCGCGCGGCTCACGAGAAATCGCCTCGCGGTATATCGCAATGTCTCTCTCTACCTGACTATTATCATTATTAGGGTTATCGAACACTTTCAAACGGATTAATGTACAACCAGGATCAGTGCCAAGTGTGAACATTTATAATGTGACTTCACTTAATAATAGTATGAGCAGAACGTGCAACTAACAGTGAAGTTCAACAGTTACCATTTCATGCCTGCGGCATATAACGATTTGATTTGTAGCTAACTCGGTACATTACTCCAGGCGGTATATAGGAGAAAAAGAGGAAAGAATTGAGTCAAGATATTTTCATATTCAAACAAGCATGGTGGCTCACCTGATGATGACGAGCTTCGTCGAAACCTAGGTCGTCCTGTCAATAAATCTATGTGGAATAACTATGTTATACTTTTCATTTACAATGTTGAGCAAATTCCACGAAGTCACGCCCGAGACAACGGAATATAATCAAACAAGCACATTAGTGGGCGACATACGACATTATTATTTACAACAGCTAAGTGCAATAGGTGATATAAAGGCAATTATATCATGAATTATGATTTCTTCGCATAATATATTTGAGTAAGAAGGTAGGTATGTTCTAAGGATGCATTCAATTCAGGCATGCACAATAAACTACCTTGATTTTAACATATATTTTAAAGCAAGACCAAGTAATATTTTATTATTTTAGAATGGAGTTCATATGTTACTACGTCATCGGTCATTTAACTAACGCATATATTTTTCTCAGCTTATGTTATAGATAATATAACACGAGCACTTAGGTTTATACAATAGAATTCCGGTTTTCCTCCAAGCATATACTTGACACATTGTGATGAATTGTGACGACGTTGCTCGGGGAAACTTCTGCTGTTCACCTTGTTAACCAAATATTTTCTTCAATGTATATCATATTTAGGCATTTAATACACGTTGGTAAAAGTCTAAAACCTGAAGATAATTCTACCCTTCCCTCAGTTCGTTATAAAATCATGATTTCAAATCCTGCCAAAATAGCGATGGAGGCTGGAGTCAGGATAATTAGGCACTGGTTTTCGGGACGCGGTAAAAGATTTGGTTTTACACTTCATCCCATAACATATTACCCGAATGAGTATTTACATGAAATTTAAAAAAATATGTAGCACTTAGCCTAAACTTACTCTTTCAGAAAATTTTATACATATCAAGAAATCAGTACTTCGAAGCGCACGTTCCTCCTTAATATAATCAAAAACTTTTTTATTATGAGGAACATTCAGGAGTAAAATGGAAGCATGACGAAGGAATTAGAAGAAGCATCGCGCAAGTTAATGAGGAGGGTAGATATGTAGTTTCGTCTCCATTCCGCGAACTGCTATTACAGTCGTCTCAGGTGACCTACCGCGGTAATTTATACCTTATTTCAAAGCTAAAGAATCCGGATTTCATAATATATCACGTTTTTTACCAAATTCCAAGTACTTTTCTGGATATTTCAGCTCAAAAATCGCCATTTTCCCGATGCGCTTTATGCCATATTTCCATCTTCCCAACGTTTCCACCAGAGGGGCACCTACTTATTTCACCTTTTACTTAGGCATACAATCACCAATCAGCTCGTAGAGGGATTTTTTTCTAGAAAATACGCGATCCTACATGGCTGCAGCTACTACATTTACGCATACAATCACCAATCAGCTCGAGGACTTTTTTTATAGAAAATACGCGATCCTACATGACTGCAGCTGCTCTATGCAAGATGTGAAGGTTACTCGATCACAACACCATCTCCTGAAAATTTGATTTAACTCCCCAAAATTGCCGCCGAAATCATCACCTCTTATATTCAATTTTCGCTCAAAACCGTATTGTATCACTTTTTCAAAACTTTATTCACTTAAAAATATCCGGATTCGTGCACTATCTTCCCTAAAAACTTCACCGAAAAACACCCATTTTTAGGGGATGAAAAAATGTTTTCCCGAATGGAGACGAAACTACATATTTACCATGAGGAGTTTTCGAATGGAAGAGAACCTATGACAGCAATGGAAGCGTAAGGGGAAAACAATTGTTATTGAGGAGCCTCATGTGGAGAGTAAGTACTTATGTAAGACAGTGGAACTTGAGGTGTTTTCTGTAACACTTCAGTGCGATGCTCGCGGCGAAACAGTGGAGCGCACTTGCTCTCCATTAGTTTCAGAAACTTCTCACGAGGAAGCGTTCTTCAGAACAGACCGGGAGTACAGTTGATGTGAGCTAGACGATAAAAGGACTTCGAACACTGCATCTGGAATAGATGATTTTTGTTTTAATTTCCAGTCGAGGAGACAAACGTGAATTATGGAGTTTTTGGTAACTTTTTATAAAATAGCTTACGCTTTTAAAACGTATCTAGAACGGTCCGGGCCGAATCCCGGCCAAGTCAAATGATTTTTTCATGGCGAATTTCAGCCCTTGGTGTACATGCGCCCGTGTGAGTGACTTCGTACCACATCATCTGTGAATGCAATGATTGGAAATTCGTATCTAGAGTGCATTCGATAACATAGGGTGCACAAAAAATCCAGCCGTGACACGTGCGCGCATAAAAAATGATTTCTAGGATGGCAGGTTACCGGACGTTTCGTGGGCCTCCAACTTTCCACTCACCGTCGTTATTGTGGGCCCAAATGAGTTCCCATCCGTGAACTTAAATACCTGGTATCAGCGACATCGCGTCAATGACGATAAAGGGCGCGACCGCACCCGGGATCGGGACTGGTATGAACCAGGCTGTAGGCTCCTGTAGGCTCGAGGTGATTGATAGAGAAAAAATTAACGTACCTAACGATAGGCTTCACACGCCTCTTGTAAAGGTATCGTTTTACAGGAAAGCATTATTTTTCGTAACATCAAAACACCATTCCCCGGAGCTACGAGGAGCGAAGCCCTCGGCCCCCCTAAGTTTTTTGAACCCCCTGCCTAAACCACTCCAGCTACACCGCGCCGCTTCTGAGTATTATGTAGAGATTGGGAAGTATGACGGACTGAAGGGAGAGACCGCGCGAAGAAGTAGCGAGATACGGCTGAGGAAGGGGAGAGCACAAGGGAGGCGAGAAAGAGGATGGGTAAGGAAAAGTGGGTAGAGATGCGAACACAGTGTGTTTCGACCAATCACCGTGTATTTCCTCTGCGTTGATGAGGTAAATCATTGCCAATACGGACACATTTGACGTGAAGAAAACAAACAGATGGAATAACAGAGCACATTTAGTTGATAGCATGGAGACTCGTTTCCGGTGAAAATCTCCAGGACAGAGGATTGAACAACCACTTAACAGGAGTAACTTACCTAAATCTCGCGCGATGTTGGATTGCTTGCCTAAGGGGTGATCGTAAGACCGGCAACAGCATTTTCCATAAGGCCCGTACAACAAACAAAATGCACAGAGCCCTTCAATCTTTCGTTTTGGATGACATAAGAAGAGGTAGAGGGCATGAGGAGTTTAAGAGAGACCTGGTGGCGAACAGGCATTATGAGTGAAGGTGAAAAGAAGTCCCGGAAATTAAGATGAAATGGATTTAAACAACTGTCTGGAAATTTACCATTTAGCAGGGACAATACTTAATGATGAAACACCTAATCTTTTGCAATACAGAGTCGACATCGAATGCGATTCTAAGATTTGAACATCATTCGGCTTAACCCCCAATACCTACTACTTACACCCTCTCATTCCCCGGAGGCCATCTCCCTGGCTAATCCCTTTACCCTCAGTCGTGTCTAGTTTCGACAATTAGTTCCTCAGTGATGCTCTCTCTCCTTTATCCTCCAAACCCGTCTCCCCCATATCCTACTAAGACCGAAAATCCCCTTCCTCCACGCCACAAAAGGAAATGCTCACTGCTCACGGGTTCTTCTTCTTATGCACAGCGCTCCTAACGCTTCCCTGCCCCCACTCCAATTCCCTCCGCTTCGACTTCCTGTGTTGTCTTAAGAGACGCTTCCGTGTCGACGGAGACTCAGGGGGAATAGGGGAACCGAAGTTAATTTCCTCGCGAATTTATTGACGCGGAACGTCTTAATTGTTGACAAGACGTCGCGCCTGGAGATAAGATCCGAGACAAAGAAGGAATGGAGGTCGGGGAATCTGACATTGGGGTCAGGTCTTACCGCAAAGAGAGCTCACCTCGCCCCAGCAAAAGATGTCACATTCCTTTTATTATAGTTCCTTACCCCACTTCCCGAGCTCGTCAACTAACTGATTGAACGAATGTTGAGGCGTCTTCAATTTTCCTTTCGCTCATATTTTAAGGTACCTCTACCGTAAAATGACTCAAATGCCATTACTATCATATCCCGAATGCTCACAAAAAACATATTCTCTTTATGACATTTGTTAGATAATCATATCTTTCCACGCAACTTTTTTATCGAACATTAAACTTGAAGTAACAAGTTCAGATAACTTGAGCGAGATAGTTCCCTAGTCATAACAGAGACTAAATTCGAATAATGTTTCAATTTCACCAGATGTAGGGCGCATGAATTGAATATTGCAATATTAATGGTACAATAATAAAGTTTTATACAACAGAAATTGTAAGTAATTAAATGAAAATATCTCAACAAAAGTTTAACTTGACTCTTTTTTTCGCGCGATACGTTTGAAACTCCTTCAAAACGTAAGGATTTTTGTGATCCCGAAGGTTTTACTGCGGTGACAATATTATTAATTTTCAAAGATAGATGAGAAAACACACAAATTACATATTGTTACTTATTTATGAGATTTAAGAGTGAGAAAGTCCTATTTCTTAAATAAGCTCTCCCTGGAGTACACGCACATTTTCTTGGCAAATTTCTCGGAAAGTAATGTGGTAAGGGGTTGAATTTTTGGTACCGAAGGGTGAGATATTTTTCTTTAAAATGAGACTAAATTCATTGATTTCTAGGTGTAATGATTTTTCGCTCAAACTACTTTAAATGGGATAGTGAAAAATAATAGATCCCTATTTAAATTAAACCCCATTTATGCTGCCTGTTAACACGAACCAAATACTCAAAGGCAACTGAATAGTACTGAAATACCAATGTGCATCAATCCATCTAGTTTTATAAGTTACCTACCAGCAAAATAAATGAGAAATGCTGAAGTAACATGTGTTGTATTCAATTGAAATGGCTTTGCAGTCTGCTCAGGTGGCCGGAAAAATGGGACCTCTACAGTAAAATCGCCGAATAATCTGATTATTTTAAATCTTAACCTTGATTCCTAATAGCTATGTACTGCCATCGGTGCAATTAGGATTCTCCAAATGATGCGTCACGACGCATACGAATAGAGCTAGTTGTGTACCTTCTGTAATCACATGGTAGACGTAATTCCTCCTTTGAGAAGCAACTATTTTTTGTTATAGGTAGGTGTGTTGTTGATGGGTGCGTCGACGGATTGGTCATATTGCACTCCTTCACGGGCTTAAAACTATATAGTATAATGTTTCAAAATGTTGGTTGATACATCGTGTACATTTAAAAAAACAAGTTCATGTAATTACTTAAAACTAGTTCAATCGAATGATTTCAATCATACTAATAAGGTCAATTTCTTCCTGAAAAAAATATTACGGCACTAAGAATACCGGGATCTTCGCCTGGGATAGTTCCTTGTACTATCCCTCAATACGTGTTCGTTTTACCGAAATGGTAATCTATCTGCAGTTTTTAATCAATGACAGTTTTTACCGCCGGAATTATTTTAGGTGCCATTTTGTCAGTAAACACTTTTTAAAAATCATACACCGTGATCGAGTCAAACGGAAAAATCGACATCGTAATCGATCGATCGATAATAATAAGTAAGAAATCGGAATAGAATCTAATCAAAGATACAAAAATAAAATTTGAGAAGTTTGTCCTCAGACGTTAAAAGGAGCTAGTTATCACTGACTTACGTTTAACCCTAATATCCCACTCGCACAACAAACTCCTTATCAGCAGTACAAAGCGCTGGTGAGCTCTAACTGCATTCGCACCTGCCTTCATTCAAAATGCTAAAACTGGTATTTACTACCATTCACTTGTTACTAACATTCATTTGTTTCTCGTTACCCGACGATCACTTGAAGATAACGACGAATGATCTTTTGATCCATGTAATCGACGCGCGTTTGAATAGCAGAAGAACACTTTTGCAGATGGATAACAAGGGTAAGTCTGCCCGGTAAAAAAACACCATTGTAGATGCCAACCAGCCGTTCGCGTAACTTATTTTTACCTTTGTAACGGATTACCAAGGCGAAAGTCTTGTGATGCGAAGTAAGCTTGTAAGTTTGATATAAGCATAAGATTTCAAACGTTTGCGCTAGCAATTCAATAACCACCGAGGAGTTAAATTTTGCCACAGGATGATTCGAAAAACTTTTACCGCAGGCTTCGCGCGGGCATCATCCGTCGAGAGGTTTCCCCAAACATTGGCGTGAAGTTACGCACGAGGTTCAGTGAACAGTAATCGAATGACGTTCATGGGATTAGACACGGAAGCAGTGCTGTTACAAAATCCCGCACGACAGCTCTCCGAGAGCAGAGTTAAACTGCCTTTCCTCACAGAACACAGAGGCGAAAGGAGGTAGTACAAATTCCTTCGGGTACACAAAATCTTTAACCAAGAATGTCAGCATTACAAATATAATATCCGTAAATATTTAATTCAATCCTTATGAAAGGACCTGGCAGCCTTAGCTTGATTGCTAATATCATGGTAAAGAACTTAAATATAGCATCGGCAAAGTTAATTTCAAGCAGGTTCATAGGACATTTTGCATAGCTGATATAGCAAGCTATACTCGGATTTTTATGAAAGGCTAATGATTACATAAAGTATTTAGCATTTCCGAAAATTTTGGAACCTAACACGCGTTTAACCCTCGATTGACGACATTGTATTAACACTTATGGGACATTTATGTGAAAAAAATGACAAAAAAAAACAATCTGATCCGTGAAGAAGCTATTCTTATGCCATTGGAGCACTTGAGCACTAAACAATTCATAACTGTGATTTTACTTAGTTTGCATGAAGAATATAAAGAAGAAAAAACCGAGAAACTGGGTCAACATACAAACTTCGTTTCCAATTGTCAAACAAACTATATATTTCCATTTCACTTCAAAAGAACATTTCATTAGACATTAGCCTGGTGGTCACGTTTACTGCATAGTTTGAAAATCACTTAACACCGCGATTTTTAAAAACACGAACCAAACCTAAATATTTGCACAAATTCTACAAAGCCATATGACTTCAACTGTAATTACATACAACAAATCCTTGGTGGATGGACAATCCGGCGTTGTCGGTTTTCTAATTTGAGACGTGCGTTCCCTACTTTATTTGTTTGGTTTTTTTTAAGTTTGGAGTTATTTCTAATATAAATTCTCTACATGTTCCACGAAAAGGGTTACATTTTTCTACAGGAAGTGAATTTTACTCATCTATAGCACTATGTAAAAATAATATTATTATGCTTGATCTATTCCTTGCTTAAACGGTCTAATATCATAAGTATTATCACTTTTCCCAATCCTTTTAGTTTTATGTGACCTGTTGCATACAATACTCCTCTACCTTTTTGCCTTCGGACAGTGGTCAACGAGTAGACTACATGATACCTAGTGATCAACGGAAAAGTTGATAACTTAGGGGTCTGAGTGTTGTCGTTGAGGATATGCGTCGAAAAAGTATCGTCATTCTCATGAAAGAAAGAGGAAAATATTAGGAAAATAAGATCTCTTTATTAGCAAAACAAGCCAAACTTTTTCAAAATCTGAACCGGAAAAATGCAGGATAAGGACCATTAACCACATGTTTTCATCACCATGTTTAAAAAGAACTGGGATATTTCTGAATAAAGAATTACATTCGGACAGTGTTCAACATGTTAAAATATCCCTTCATGTAAACGCTAACTTCGACGACGGAGCACAAAGCAATAGTTTCCTTTAATGCGATGCCTGGAATCATGGAATCAAGTTCCGGAGCAAAATCTGCTCATCCGGAAGGATTGTACTAGGATTACAGCAGTAGACCAAGCATGTAACCACAAACTTGGTGACATTTAAGTTCACGGATGGAAATACGTCCCTAACACAGTCAAGAGAATAAGCCCGGTCGTTCATGAATACTTCAAAGAAATTCGGAATTATCTCCTACGCGCAGGATGCTACCTTCCATGCAAAATGCAGTTGTGCAATTTCTAGGATGGAATGCATAATTCAAGACCTTCATGTGCGTATAAGACGTCATAGAAGTTAGATGCTTTGCTTCTCTCGAACTGTTATAGTTTAAGGCAACGGTCTCCGCGTGAAACCGAATATTAGCGTAGTAATTAATGCGTACTGGAACAGGTCGCCCAGGAGGCCCAAATGCCTAACTATGTTCCGCTAGGTAGTTGACTTAGTTACATTCACTAGTGAAGTTAGCTTTGTAGGTATTGTATAAAAAATGAAGGAAAAATGTATAGATTTTGCTTGAGGTGCTTGAGTAACAAATGAAATACTAACGTTCTTGGAGAGATAAGAGTAAACGAGAATAGGAGTTATAGAAAATTAATAAGGGGTCGATTGAAGAAAACAAATCACAAAAATACATTAAGCTGTATCAAAAACGTATAAAGCGCTTACAAGTGTTGAATTATTAGAAAAAATATATTCAAGTTGTCACGTGGAAGCAAGAGAAGGCAAACGAAAACTGAAAGATGAAATCAGAAATGATTCCAATTACGAGGGACATGGTAATTGAAGATAACTAACGTAAACTCGACAGCGCGAAAGAACAAATGTTCAAAATTACGCCTAATGCAAGTAATTATGAATTATGAGGAACGTTCTCTGTTCCCATTAAGAACACCAAAACCCTTGCTGGATTTCATTGGTGTCAATTTAATCAACGTAGCATGTGGGTGCACAGAAACAATAGAAATTAACTTCACTTCCTCAATTTTTTCACTATACCTTAAACAGACTTTTCTTTTTCCTATTACCAATTCCATCATTAAATTATTTTTAGATACGAGAATGTTTTCTAAATTGGACCCATTCATTCGGCAATCATCTCAAATTCTTTTCCTTTCAGGAGCATTCCTGCAGAAAACGAATGACTAATATCGACACGTTAAAATTTGAACACGGTCTTCGCACGTATATGCTTACTGAATTGAAATGTTGTAACGAGGAAGACACCAAAACAGTTTTAAAAGGAGTTTCGCGGAATTTAAGATAGTAATTGCAAAGGAAACTCAATGAAGTTGGTTCGAAGGCTTCCGCGGTGCTCTGTTGTAGTAGGCTGCATTTTTCTTGGGATTTCACCGCGTTGTTGTTTTTGATGACAACGGTTTCGACCTGAAGACGCCTGCTGGAACGCAGACGAAACCGTTGTCATGAAAAACAACAACGCGGTGAAATCCCAAGAAAAATGCAGCCTACTACAAGGAAACTCAATGTCATTCCCGAACCTTTTTATTCACTCAGCCACGCTCATTAGTCATTTGAAAAAACTTGATCATGACACGTGACAGCAAAAACGGAAGTTCTCGAAAAATACGCAGATTTTTTATCACAAGCACAATGAACATCCTACGCGAGCTTCTACGGCTATATTTTCAAAGTATTTGAAGTTTAGAAGTTTATTCGCAATTTTACTTAGTAATGACATTTTTAAGGGTTTTCCCAACTACTGAGGCACTTGAATTTATGATTTTTCTATAGTGATTTAAGGAGTGGTTGAAAAGAAAAAAATCCTAGCATAGCAGCAGCAAACGGACAGCCCCCATAAAGCGGCTGAATTCCCCAATTCAAGCTTCTAAAAATGAAGACTTTGTCCCAGGGAAGGCCATTCGTTTAAGGAAGTCATTTTTATTTCTTCTTAGCGCCATAATGCCGCGGTCATACGGTAAAATAGGGAGTAGCTCCGCGACAATGGCTTTCTGTTTTTCGAATCTCGCGCCATTTTAGCAACGAGAATACAGAGCCACCCAAAACGCAGATTGGAAGGAACCAACCTCCTTGGGTATTCTAGGTGGCTCTGATATTTATCGTATTTCCGTATTGACCGTGACGTCAGAAGAAACAATCGCGCGCGGCGCTTCGCTAGCACAAGAAAGTTGAGTATCGTTTTCACCATGTTTCAAGGGAATTGATTTCCTCGGACAATTGATCATTATTACTGCTTTCGTTAAGCATTCGATTGAGAATTAAGCATTAAAATATCAAGGAAAATGGAGACTAATTCATTGGAATAGATGCACGATTGACATGCTTTTAACGAGTAACAGGGCAGCACAACTGTAGCGTTAAGATTAGCGACATATGTCGTAATGTTATCTTTTGTAATTACGTCCAAGCTTAAAGCACCATTCTATTAGTTCCTGTGAGACGACAGCCATCGCTAATCAGTCGAAAGGAAGCGACAACCTTCGATATATCGTCGCTTGGATGGGAGATATATGGTTTCGCTTGTCTGATTAGTGGAAAATTGTTGCCTCCTCTGCAAAGTGCTTCAGACAATTGTTCCGATTCATCAATAAGAACTAAAATTTCGTCAGAAAAAACATAGCGATTCTCTGTCATTAAGCCAATGTACAGAATGGCGCAGGCGGAATCTGATATTCACCTAAATGCGAGGATTTCCTTTACTGAAAGGCGAAAGACGAGTTCTTTGAGAGCTAGAGAAGACCACCAAAGCGAGGATTTGAATCGGACGTCGGCACAGACAGAACGATCATTTTATACGAATCCGTTTATAACGCTCTACGGCGTCTTTCGATTCTCTCTTCCAGTCTCTTTTCCTGTCAGTCGATCCGTTGCTTCGCGCACCTCTCTCCCTCATCTCGCTATTAACCCCTTCAATCCAGATTTTCCTGGGCGTTCCTCTTTTCTTTTCCCGTTTCGAGCTCTCAACAGGAGTAGTTCTGTAGTCCCTCATTTCCCATTCATTGGACGTGGCGGCTTCATTGTAATTACTTCACACCAATAACTTCGGCAATGCCCTGCGGGAAACCCATGATTTCTTTCATTTCGTTGATTCGAACCTTTTTCAGGCGACGGATTTCCAAAAATCTCCTCCAAAAATCCATCTCTGTCGCTTAGAGCTGGAAGGAGAAACTGTAGTTTACGTACAGATTTGCGTGAAACCTGTCAGACTTGTATTTATTAGTAATATGTAAAGAAAAAAGTGAAAACAATAGCATGTTACCGATTAGGTTTCTTGGGAATTTAATGTTATGTAAATACGTAGCCTTATGCCTTTCGACATATTTTTTCAAATAATTGGGTGACGTACGAACAAATTTTCAGGGTGATAATTCATGTTTTATTGACTACATTTGCATTTGAACTATCGCTTTGACTCACTAGTACCACAATGGTGACGCCATAATTGACGAAAATCTTAGTTTTGTTTCCGAGTGGAATTCTACGCAACTTTTTTTAGCGAGGAGTCATCAATCCCTGTGCATATTTATTGTCATAACAACGCTCTTATTAAAGAGGAACCTTCCTTTTAGGTATTCCCGACAACCTTTCAAGATTTTAACGTATACTTCTAATATCGAAGTGTGTAAAATATCACTGGGTAATTGGTCAATTAACGAAAATATATTGGTTTAAAAATGATAAATTTTAACGCTGAATTTCTTTCCCTTTATGGTACTGCGATGGCATCTATTGACTTAACTTATTGCCTCAATTTCCGCCAGAATAGCATTGTTCAAAAACTTGTATATCATGCACCATACATTGAGACACCTAATATATTTCTTTCAGCTTAGGTTATTGATAATATAACATGAGTAGTTAGGTATAAATAACATACTCCCGGTTTTCGTCGGAGCACGTAGCCGACATTATGATGAATGCGGCAACGTTGCCAAGGGAAACTTCAGCCAATTACTTTGTTTACCAAATCTTTTTTTCAATACATAGTACAATTCACAAGGCATTTAACATACACTACTAAATTTTTTAAGCCTGAAGATAATTATACTATTCCCTCATTTCGTTAAAAAATCATGATGTTTTTTCGCAGGTTTCGGCGGCGTTGATCAGATGTCAACATATTTCCGGGTTGCGTCCGCCTATGTAGTTGGGTATGACAAAAGTTTCGCCAGCTATCCTGCTGGCGTCCTCAGGTGAAGGATAGCGACAAGGTTTTTGGTTCATTCTTATACAGACAAGATTCGGCGCAAAAAAACGACCAATGTTTCGTCCAATCATAGAGCAGCATCGTGATTGCGCGGGAGTCTTATTACTCTTTTCCATGCACTGTGTAAGGGGTATCCATCTTCTCTGTTGAAATTCAGTGGCGTCTTGATGATTTCTATAGCTTCTCTTATCATTCTAGGAAAGTACCTATTTCCTTGGCTTTCATTTTGGCGTATTCGAATTTTAAGGTGTGTCCCATTTCACTCTCTGAGATGGATGATGCTTTTAAGTGTTTATTTTGTGTCGCTCTCTGGTGTTCTTTCAGCCGTGTACTCAAAGCTCGGCAGGTTGCGCCAATATAGGATCTGCCACACGAACACGGCACTTGGTATACCGCCTTCAGAGAGAGTCGTTGGAATTCTGTCCTTGGGCACGGGTAGAATGTCGGCTATTGTGGTAACACAGTTGAACCTCGTGACCCCGTCATGCTTCCGTAAGGCTGGATTTGATATCATGATATCAAATCCAGCCGAAATAGCCATGGAGACTGAAGTCAGCATAGTTACTGGTTTTCGTGACGTAGGAATAGCTTCGGTTTAACACTTTTTCCCATAAGATTTTAACCCGAAAGAGTATCTATATGAAATTAAAAAAATATATAAAAGGCTACACGAAGCCTAAATTTACTCACTACAACAAACTCTGTACGTCTTTAAAAAAAGTTCTTCGAAAAGTAGGTTTATTCTTAAGGCGAAATTGAAAAATATATACGTCTTACATCAACTATGTTTCTACATGCATACTGCTTTCCACCTTAAACACAGATTCACTAGGGTGAAATCTAGTCAACAATAAATTTTTCGACCAGCTCCAAATATTATTAAAATGTATACTCAATTACTCACGGTAACCGCTCCAGCCACCTTCATGGTAGGTTTCATCATATTTGGTAAACGTTAACCGCAATATGACGTAGCCTTTCCGTTGGCTAGATGATAACTGAGAGTTTTTGTACAATATATTTGACTGTCGGTTAGTTGACGTGAAAGCTATACGTGAGGTTAGCAGGTGAGATTAGCAGGTCGGTTATCTTCTTTTTTTCAGTATAGTACGCAGATTGCCAGTTATTTCTTCGTCCCTTTGCCTTTCCTTCTTGTTCGAGGTTACAGCTACCACGCCATTTTTAAGGTATTTCGATACACACTTCTTTTTCCTAATATTAAAATATCAGAAACTACATTCACTATTATTTCATCGCCCATGTGATGTATTCGAACATTCCAACAGTACCTACTCTGTTCTATCAACTGGATAGTGTTTCCTACTTTTTTCAATTTTTTCATTTTAATTACATTTTTAAGTAATTTTTTCTTACATCGGTTTTCACACCGAGAAAATACTAAACCTAAGGTTAGAAAACCAGGCCTGCAAGTTTTTTTTTAGGGAGGAGAACATTTCCAGAAAGGACTTAACAGACTCAACTCGTGAAGTGCTTGAGAACGACAGTGCTTGATAATAATAAAGCGACAAAAACGTCAAGACGCTGAAGACACCATCGCAAGACGCATCGAGTCTTTCCTCTTGCGAAGCCAAACGGTGGCTTAACCGGAGCGAGAGAGACCGCTTCACACGAAGTCGCAGCCACCGTCTTATTCCCGAGACTTAATGAATCCCCCTCCCCCTTTCCCCATGCACTCGTAATCTGCCTTTTGCCCTCGCCTCTTTTTGTGTTCTCTTCCGCGTTGCCAATCATCGAATAACTCCACGCGAGAAACGACGGCGACGCCAAGGAGTAACTCCCCCCTCTACTCCCCCGCACCATTCAGCGTCGGCGGCGGATTAAGTCAAGATCCATCGCAGAAGAAGAAGAGCGACCATCAGGCAAGAATAAAACCCGCATGCAGCGAAGAGCAAGCCATGAAAAATAGATCATCTTCAATCCTTACGTGGGGAAAAAACGAAGAGCGGTATGATTGCACACTTAAACACCAGCAAAGGAGGGTAAGTGACAGAAATAAGGCAAAAATGAAATTCAAAAACAACACCAGCCATTGGAATGGACAACCGTGGAGTGGAACAGGAACATGATGAAAACTATGGTAGAATCTTGTTTAAAGTAAACCACTTCTTGTCATTAATATGAACCCCCGAAGCAGAACATCGAGCAACATTCACTACGTTTACCAATCGATCTCAGATCGATTTGGCCGGTTCAGCTTGGTATGGTAAACGCAACGGGCTAGTGGGTTCGATATGAGAAGCGGGCGAAATCTGCCCGCTTTCTCTGCCAATCTGTGATTTCAAATTGATATGAACCGATTCAAATCGATATTTCCATCAATTTCGCATTGGTCAACCAGGCGATCCGAGTTGGCTGGCTTACAATGTTCAGAGAGGTCCGAGGTCATATATATCAGAGTTAGATTGGTAAACGTAGTGATTGTCGCAGAACGAAAATGAGGGCTGCAGAAAGATATCGTATACACCGAAAAAATATTTGACCGCTATTTACTAGGCTCAATACAAACAAATAATTGATGGTGCGAATTGCTTACCTATTGACATATAAAAACCTCTATGACTAATTTGTTACTAAAACGCCCGCACTCGCAGAAAGTTTTTCGTCTTAGCATCAACCGTTGCAGAAAGATAAAACACAATCTGCTTTGTATTTTCAATATATTTGCATATTATGAACTTTCTTCTCTATTATTTTTCTAATAAACTAAATCATAATACATAGATGCTTCTCTTCGTTCTAAAAGTCCACTAAACAGTAAACAACCGTATCTAAGGTAACATATTAATTAACTTAGTACTATTTTAGTACTAAGTTAATAACATATTAATTAACTTAGTACTATTTTAGCATTAATATGTTCTAGTACTTGTAAAATGTTTGGGTTTGCCAATACTCAACAGAACAAAACCTCCAAAACGTTAAAACATGGATTGCATTAAGAGTAATGCCTCACTTTTTTTTCTCAGAAACTATAAATTCAACAAAAATGAAATTTACACAAATGAAAGGATGTATTATCTAATCACTCTATTTTTTCCACATAATTTCCTTCAAGTTCTATAGCCTTTCTCCCACGATTCACTATAGGGTGTGCATGCCCTGTCGGTACCAGTTCTCGCTATGGTTATGCACCCAGGTTTTCACAGCGCTAATCACCTCTTCGTCGTCCAAAGTTAGGGTGTGGCAAAGTATTTAGTGTCATTATTCAAAAGGGTTTAGAAAAGAAGAGAAATTACGAAACAACTTACATTCTAACACTTCTCCAGTTTGTGCCAGACTGGTATTTCTTGCAGTCTGTCCTCGACACAGTCCACAAAATTGGTCAAAGCACTCAGGTCTACGATAGTTAGGGTAGCGCCGTGATAATCTAGTAAGGCTTTGCGACCAACAGAGATTCTCTCGATGACCGTTTCAACGCACAGATTTCTGTAATTTGGGGTTTTTTAAAAAATGTGGAGCATTACTTTTTTGCTAACCTCGTAAATATTCGAAATTATTTTTTTATCACTACGCGGGTAAAAAGGTGAAACAAAACTTGCAATTTACAAATGACATTAATCCATTTTATAATTAATATTTGGACTTTCACACGGCAGTTAGGGCTATAATTACCACGTTTTGTTGCGCTTTTGCGTTGCGTTTTGATTAACTGATATGCTCTGAAGAAAACTACAATTTCACATGCTAGTTGAATGACATGCCAGGATTGAAGCTCCAAAGTGTTTGCATGAAGCTGAAGTTTCCACCGAAACACCGACAGAGCCTATTCGGTCCTGCTAAGCTAAAAAACATTAACTGTATCATTGTTGGTTGGTGCTGTAACATGAGTTAGAGCATGCTTAAGTTTTCACCTTCGAGTCTCCGATTCTTCATGTAGTCCATCTTCGAAGGGTTTACAATTTAGTTGACGCTTGTTAAGATTGTGAGTTCGGAATGATGATAAATCTTAAGGAAACAAAATTAATGATATTCTCTCGGAGAAAGACCAGTAGCTACTTTTATCAAGGCTAGATAACTGAAATTTATACTGCAGATACGGCTGGACGTGATATGTGGCAAACCGCTCCTGATACAGTTTTTCCGTTTTGTTTTCTGGAATCCTCAAGGATGAAAATAATAAAATCAACTCTAATCTTAAAACGTGTAATTTTGTCAGTTACTGTCTTTGGGCTTAGGAGGACAGTATTGTTGCCGATGATTATATGGGTGGCCTATATTTTGCTTTTTGTATGTTTATCGGAGTTCTCTGTCCAAGAGTTCCACAACGTTTATCGATCAATCCAAATAATACTTCAGTTTAAATCTACAGAGTTTGGCTTAAAAAAGTAGTCACCCGGTCTACAGCAACCCAGCTCTGTGAACCAGTGAGGAATCAGAGTTTATCTCAAAGTTTTTCATTCCTAACAAACTTGGCTAACTCAAGCGTCACTTCGTAGAAGTACTTTACATTAGTAGTATCCATATTGAAAGCAATGTTGTGTGCTCTTCAACAATTTTTAGATACTTTTAGAATATTATAATGCAATCTTTAATATATGGATACTACTAATTTTTAACTTCAAACGAAGAATTCATAAATCATTACGCTAACGCAAATATTCCGCCACTAATAGCAATGATTCCATAAAATAAACATCACAACTGATCCATTAAATATGTCCGACTGTGCAATTTTAATGACTTAAATATTACCCCGGGCTCTCGTACTGTATGGTTGCCATCCATTCCTTTCTTTGAGCTAGGGCTCATCCCAGGGAATCGACCTATGTCTACTCGCCCGTGCCCTCGGAGAACGCCAAAGAAAAGACGAACGCTCGAGCGCATCCTTACCAGACTACAGGAACCGAGTCCCAACGTCATTGAATCTACACCGAGGTGAGAATCTAGGCGAATTTTCTCCCCATTTCAGAAAAAAAGTGGGAGAAGTAAAGGTTTCCGAGAATTCACACACGAGAGAGAGCACACGAGCGCGTTAGAGCGATCACTCTCACAGACGACATTCAAGCAATGATGATGGGACACGTCCTTCCACTCCGGAGCGAAAAACTTCTGCATTTCTCTTTCTCTTTTCACCCTCTCGTGCGAAATCGGTAAAAAGGGAAAAAATGATAATAATTAAAAAAGATTGGAGGGGGGTGCCAAAAAAACCCTGACTCTCCCAAAAGTTCTTTTTTTTCCTCGCGATCCTTCGCCTCTAATTAGATTTCCCCTTTTCGCGTTCAATTATTTCGGGAGGATATTGTTATTATTATTTTAAGTTTTTCCTCGATCTTTTTTATGGATGCGGTAACGCTCCAGGAGAGGAATAACTCTCGCCACGGTGGCCATGAAAGGATAAAGGAAGATTAAAACGAAAGGGCCTCTGCAGGGAGGTTGGAAGAAAGCTGAAGTTTTCCGTATTCCCGACATGTCGGTACCTACGGTGACCGGGAAACCGTGATTCCCAAGAATTCCCGGTGTCGTCTTTTTTATTCAACCCTCTTTTGAGTACCGTTGGAATTTTAAGTCTTAAAAATAGTGATTGCCAACCACTTCTGATCAATTTCCTCTTTACCTTAAGTTTAGATTATCTTTACCATTCCCAGTATTATTATTAAACGATAATTTAATCCAGAGAATGAAAACAATGCGAATGTTTATGAATCAATTTCATTCTGTGGCATTTTCTAAACACCACAGGCCAAATAAAAACAAACGACATTATTTAAGATTTTACATGATCTATAGAACAACACATTTGGGCGAAAAGAGGTCTCAAGTTCCCCAAAACCTCCAAAAATTCCCCACAGGTAGAGAATTCATGACTCATTCTGAAATGCCACGAGGAGTTTTGGTAATCCGGATCACATTTGCATTACAATACACGTTTTGTTTCCACGATGATAGATTGTCTTTTTTGAAGGTAGGAATATTCTTTCAAATAATTTTTGACGACAAACACCTTCTGAATAACATGTTCTCGGTGTAAATAGAAAATCCTTGCGAGAAAAAAACATTAAAAAAATTCTATTATAATCTTAATACACTGGGTATTGCCTTAACAATTATATTGTATTATATTATCACTTATTCGATTTGTTTCCAAGCCTTTAGGGCAGGAAGCATTCATCAATCTCGGGTATTTCAATACCAAAGGGATTAGCTTCATTCCGTGGAAGGAATCTTCTTCCGACGTGGCCCATAAATAATATAATCGATCTTTGAATCGGCAAAATTTCGTATTTCGTGAGTGTTCCATGACATTCACCATTAATACGGTAACAATGGTCGTAGACGATAAAATACAGAGAATTTATTTTCAAAAGGCATCTTTTTATTGTTGCTAATTCTGTTTGTTTACTAATCTTAGTTGAGTAGATTTCTCAAATACTTATATATAAGGTACAGCTACGGCTATTGTGGCTGCATATTTGGTTACTTTGTCAATAAGAAATAAATAAAGCCTATTGACATATATATTTCGGTCAGTTCTCCGTATTTCAACATAATCTCAATTTTCTAATATTTTCGTCGCTCATATTAATAATATGCGTTATTTAGTGAGTTTGGTTGGTAATGACTGCTATTTTTTGGTGCACCATCTTATCAACTTTAGTATGTACATTATTTAATCATAATATGATCGCTTATCAGCATCGAGAATCCTTCAAATTATGCGTTATGCTGTTCCATTTTTTTCATAGCTATAAATTAGCTCTAAAAATCGATTTCCTTTGTTTCCCCAACGATGACTTTTGACTCTGTGATTCAGGAACGAGGAATCGCGAAATTCCCCGGGACTTCCCGCTCCGAAACACTGCACTCCAGTGGAAGAGAGAGTGAGCTTCCCCTTTAAGACGTCAAGAGCTATTATCTCTTCTTCCACTTCCTTTTTTCCACTTCCTAACCCACAGATCGATTCCGTGAAAAATTGAAAGCTGAGAATCTCGACCCTTCATTCAGGATAGGACCCAATTTCGTTCTATCCGACGTCTCTGTTCAACCTTTTTTTCCCCACGTTGGAAACGAGAAAGTTAGTGAATAGACTCCCCTGGCTCCAGCGCTGCTGTCAGCAAATCCCAATTATTTGAGTGTTACGGACGTCATTTGCCGAAAATAATAAACATTTATAATTCAACGCATTTTCAATTAATTAACTTCCAAAAGAGCAACCGCCGTCAGCACGTTACTCCTTTCACCCACCTACCTAACATGAAGAAACCCTCCCTACCCGTGACATCCATTGTTGCATTTTTGGTGCATGTAGCCTTAAAATTGTAACTCCAAAATATTTATATTATACGCGATGGCTTCCATCCAAGGAGAATGATAAAGTGGAAAAACTAATAAAAGTTGTTGTGTGATCTTGGTGTTATTGAATCTGTACTTTCTTTTGTCTTTGTACTGTTACATGCTACAACTGTTAGTATTGTTATATTTTTACTAGTCAACTATGAAATATTTACTTGTTTAGAACACACTATGATGAAAATTAAAATTGCTCCTTGACCACTAGGTAAAAAAAATATGTATTAGCACCAGCCGCACCATGCTAACATTGGATTACGGTAAACACAACACATTATCCTCTGGGGTACCTATATTCCCCTTAAAATGGATGTATTTGTGTTTTTAGTTAAGGTGGAATAGAATTATTATTATTAAATATATCTCGACCAACTAGGAATATCTGAACATCAATCTTTAAACTCAAAATCACAGGCACTTCATCGATGATTTTAGTTTTTTCCTATGTAGTTGAAATAAAATCTTAAATTTCCACAACCACTGATTTCGATCATCAACGGAACAGTTGCGTTAACTAATTAATAAAAAATTTAAAACGAATTAATTTAGAGGAAAACTTTCAACATTATGGAGCATCGCTCAAAAGGATGACATTTTTCCTAGGAAATCGGAGGAAAATGATTTAAAAATACGTTATTTCTTCCATGCACATTGAATCTCAAATTCCAGAAATCGGTTGGTGAACGCAAAGCCTCGTTAAAGTTGCCTGTCATTCACAAATCTTCCAGTTTCTCTTTTCAATCACAGACTTTCATACCAGGAGATTTTTCCATTCAATGGAATATCATTTTCATCCCAATCAAAACAAGGCATGGAAAAATTGTACCCAACTCAAACACCCTCAAGTGCATTTCATTGCTGAAGCCATATTAGATTCACAAGTTTCCACAAAGTGCTACCAGTTTAAGTAGACATTTTGCAGTTTAAAAACAACCACTCAAAGTACTCGAAAACGAGATATAACATCGAATACGCTGCTTCATGCAGTTTGTATGATTGTAGAGCAAAAACGTCATTTAGTACTTAAATAAGAGAAATGACATGGTTCTAATTACTATTCACTGTCTAAATGATTTATGATACTTGATTATTACCAGTCATATCTTACAATAGATATTTATGGTTTTATTTATATATTACTTTACGTTTCCACCAAAGGAAGTTTATGCCTAGTTAGGTAGCTACAGAGTCAAAAAGGATGAACAGAATGGACTGGCGAAGCATGACGTCATGAGAAATTTATTACCAATTACAATTACCGATAAAATTACCTTTTTCAAAAAAATTTCAGGTAACTAGTAACTAAACGGATAAATAAGACTTGGAAAATTACTTGACGTCACGAATTTACCAGTCCATTCTCCATATATTTAAGAAAAATGAGCGTAATAGCAAGTAAAGGAATACCAGCGGAGGATAAAATACGTTCGGGATGTTTATTTTTCTTGCTTTACTTTCAATACGCGGGACAAAATAATTTCACGTTTCCATGACAACAGAGTTATTGACTGGACGTCGATAGAGTACCAATTAGGTTTCACGAATGGGTTTCACTTATGAAGTCCTTCATACCCAATTTCAGGCGCTTGCAAGGTTTTAACTTTTAACTTGAAGCACTCACGGGACCATCGCAAATATTTCATAGTCTCCACTTACAAACCGAGCGCAGAGAAGATAATTGACATTCTATCGGTTCCCGAGTTGTAACTCGTAAACTATCCATGGAATGGACACACTGTAGAGGTAAGCAAGAATTTCCACATTTATCCTCCAGTTAAAGGACGTTCTACGCACGAAATATGTGAGTCTAATAATTCAACCTAAGTCGTTTCACTATCGAATATAAGAACTTTATAGAAGCTGATTCTCAATGGCCCATGAATTAATTGCCGACCGGTTAATGATTTCATTAGCTGTTTACGCAACAATTTTGCATTCAAAAATTATCTTAAAATCATAGTCTCCTGTTTCAGATTAAGAAAACTGATCTGGCTGGAATCACATAGCCAGACTTAATGGGAATTCTGAGACCACATCAATTAAGCATTGATCTATCTTCGGTATTATACCATCAGGCATACTATTAACATGTTTTGAACAGTTATTTGTATGTTCTTCCCAATTACCTTTTGAAAAATACACATGAATATTCGAATTCATGGACTAAGATAGAGTTATGCATTGGCTTTAAGTGATAATCAAACTATGATAACATCATTATTCCGTGGAAATTCAGTCCTCTTCTGAGGGCCGAAAGGATAGGCGAGGCTTTCAATTTTTCATAAGATAGACATAGTTTAACTATCGGAGCATTAAAAAGGTAGATGAACTAGCTAAATACACAGGACGCTAAGAAGCTGTACTCGAGAAGAAAAGTGTGCTGTACTTGAGAAGAAAAGTGTACTGCGCTTGAATGAGAAGATTTAAATTAGGATAACATATCTCTAGTCTTTCATTGGAAACAAATATTATTGGAATATGATAATACAGCTACAATACGAGTGAATGTAAAAAAGTTGTGATTTTGTAAAGACAAATTACCCCTAAGAGTGAGAGGACGTCAGTGCAATTATGTACATGTATATTCATTACCAAGAGAGTCAGTAGGAAATAGTCGAGAGACAAAAGAATTATGGGATCTTAATGATCTCAGTGATATTGTATGTCTTTTTGTCAAGTCTTAAGTGATTTTTTTATAATATTTGTATTGTAGTGAGTGATTTTATGCACATATTTAGACTATATATGTTTTACCAATTGTTGTATTTTGAAGGATTAATTCTCAAGAACTATAAATAAACTTACTGCTACTACTAGTAACTAGGATACATAGTCGTAAGTTACATGGAAATAATGTCATTTCACCAAATATTTAAACATACGCATTTTTGAAATATATTGTACTCGGGACTCCCTTGGGACTTAGTAAAGTTTAAGCATTGAAGGCAATATAAGGATCTCTTTCATGTGGCACTGAGTGGAAAAGTGGGAATACGTATTTTGAAATGGAATACTTTGGTGAATGTCACAATTTATTTTAAATAACCTACTTCTACGCAGTTTTTCAAGTCATTTTCAAGATGATTTCTTGGTAAGAGAACGCGTAATTAAATGTAACACGAAATGGGAGGAATGGGAAAGTGGGCCGGGTGGCAAAGGATTCTGGAATGCAGGTACACCAAGGTGAATAAGCTACTAAACCAAATGTAAATCACTAACACCATTAAAAAACCCTTTCCAACTTCAAGTGCCAGGTACCCCTCAAAACCATTCGTTCCCATTGTGCCTCTTTGCATCAGGGCTGGGATCACTCTCCCTCCCAGGTGGTCACAGAAACGTAGTTTTAACTCTCCCAAATAAACTCTCTCATTATTCACCCGTCTAAACTTTTCCAGTAGGGTCCATCACATGTACTTAAGCACTCTGTTCATCCACAGAGGAAAATTCCTATGGCCTTCGGTTTATTATTTAACCCTTTGAGTGCGGCTTGACGTAATATCACGTCAAGGGTACTGTGAGTGTTCATACAGCTTTCACTCGGTCCCCTAGTGAAATCTGGAACACTCACGGTACTCATAACGTAATATCACGTCATCAGCACCAGCGTAAAGACAATTATGACGTGATATCACGTCAAGCCGCCTTCAAAGGGTTAACGGATAATAGGATGCGTTATGGATACTATTTGCTTCATTTAAATAGTATTTGATGGAAAATTATGCCTCATCAATGCCGTGGGATATATAAACTTCCAATGAGATCAATTTCTTCTCCTATTCCCATTCCTTTTCCTAGGCGAATCGTCGAGGCGAGGTCCTTAACATGCGAGGCGAGGTCCTTATGCGAGGCGAGGTCCTTAACATCCTCTTAGATACTCTGAGACTGCACCGTAGATTTATTTCCTTGAACTTCACTTACCATAACCAATGATCAAATACAAAAGAAATATCGTTTAAATATTCTCCAAATATTTTTATTTTGAATTTAGACGTATTAGAAACTCTTCAGCATGTACATAAACCCTTTGGTTAACTACTTACTGTTTTCCAATACATTGCGCTGTAAGGCTGAAAGACAGTGAACCTTGCAAGGAAAAGAAAGAAGAGAGAGAAGTCTATGAGATGCGGATGTGGAGAAGGAAGGAGAAACAGCCGTAGACGGAGAGACTTATGAAAATTTTGTGAGGTTGTGCAGCGAGGAAGGGAAATATATCGATATTACACGTCCTTATTACGCATAGTTTCAAGAACAGTAGGATGAAGTATATTCGATACCTTTTTCGGTTATACGGCCTTTAATATCATCATTATAATCCCTTATTATACAATATTGATTAAGACGGCATCAAGCGGGAAACTGAATATAAGCCAATCATGCCGCATTAGAGGCTTGAGCCGAGTGAAATCCACGCCAACGAAGGGTGAACATTGAACACGTGGCCCATGGTCCAACAGAAATGGTGACCTTGCTATTTCCTATCGCACAGATTGACTGAAGACCATTTTCATCAGTACATCAAATTCAGAGAGAGACATTCACAGAGACATTCACAGACATTCAAAGATTCAGAGAGACATTCACAGACGGAAGAGCTGCTCGTTTTTAATAGTTATCAGGAAAATATCGATCAGGAAATAAAGGAACGCAGGGGATTGGGACATTCCGGTGGGCGGGAGCGTGCCGGTTTGGGCGCGGTCGTTTTGGCGCGAGCCCTTTTTTGCGCAGGTCATTTGGGCACAGGTATGATTGGGCAAAGCTGTTTTGGCGCAGGGATGATAAGGTGATGCCGTTTGAGATCAGGGCCGTTTCGCCGCAGGGGCATTTTAGTTACCACTCGGCTGGTATCGATGCTTTTATGATTTATGACTAGTGGTAGTCATCTCAATGGTGGCAGGAAGGGGTGAGTAATGAACTAAGTACTGCACTGTGGGTGTGCTACCAATACTGTATAATAATGTATGATTTTTTTCTTTGCGGGGAGATGTTTTTCCAGTACTATAAGTAACCATTTCATGTCATCGAAAACACCGAACATACAGGCCAAAGCATATCTGGACGTTGATGAGAAAAATCATGCTAAGGTCTTTATCTATGTAAGCAACACCAAATTATTAATAATAGTTACAATTTTATTTGACACATTTATAAATACTGCCTATAGTCATAAATCATAAAAGAATCGCTACTAGCCGCGTGATAACCGAAACCTACCGGCCTTCTCGGCTAAAACCGTGCCCTAACGACCCTCTCGGCTAAAACGGTCCCTGCGCCAAAACGGTTAGCCATATAGTCCTAGAGGACGTGGATGTCTGGGAGCTGTTCGAGGAGTGATGGAAGGACAGCGGAGACTATTGCAGTGATAGTTACAGGGTAACCTATAGTGGTGGGGATGAGAGGGTGGGGTAGCTATAGTACTGAACGCAAAATTGGGGAGGAGGGTAGTAAACATTGAAAAGAGGGGCAGCTTAGTAGTGGTTGAAATAAAAGTACGCTCAACAACTTTCCTTATAGCCCAGGTGTGCGTGCCCTCAAGCAATCATGGGTATTAAGAGGTGCATGGGCTTTATAAACAGCTAGGGGAGATAATCAGAGAGTTCCCGGACAAGAGAAACCTAATAGTAATGGGTGTCTGGAACGCAGTGGTGGGGGAAGGGAGAGATGGGTATGAAGTGGGAGGGTATAGATTAGGAACGAGAAATGATCGCGACGAGAAGGCAGTTGAATTTTGTTTGAATGCAGGCTTGAATCATAACTTAGTTATGATAATATGTGATCGCAGATTTTAAAAAATAGGTGGTTAAACAGATGGAACTTTTGAAGCTTTGGTAGGGGAAAAAAGAAGGGAATACCAAGAGCACGTGGAATGGAACATAAGTGAAGCAAAGGAAATGGAAAAAACTTGGGAGAATATACATACAGGCATATTAAGATTGGAGGAAAAAACGAAGGGATAAGATGAAACGAGGGGGTTAAGGAGCTTAAGTTAAGGGTTACGCAAGAAATGATTGGGAAAATAGAGGAGAGAAGGAGGTGAAAAAATGCCAACACTGAACTAGGTAAAACAAAGTACAATGAGTATAATCATCAACTCCAGAGAATAACCAATCAGGCGAAGGAAAACTGGTGGAAAAGGCACATCGAGGAGATGGATAAGCTGCAATAAGATAGGGAAAAGGGTGCATTTTGCGATAAAATAAAATTGATATCGGGCGGGGAAAGAGAGAAAACGGTACCAAATATTAAGAGCAGAGCAGGTAGGATATTAATCGAGCAAGAAGATATTCAAGGTAGTTAGAGAGAATACGTGGAGGAGCGATAGTATATAAACTAATTTAGATGTGAAGGAAGAGGGAACACTAGATGAGGATTACCTCGGTCCAATGATACTCTACGGTGAAAAAGAGAAAGCATTGAAAGAGATGAAGGTAAGAAAAGCTGTAGGAGTGGAGAACATACCTTCGGAGTAGCTAATTAATTTGAGTAAAATGTTAGGCAAGCTTTTTCAAAACCAATTTGATGGATCTACGAGGAAGGAGTATGGCCAGAGTGCTTATTCCTATCCCGAAAATGAAGAAAGCGACAGAATGCGAGGAATATGGAACAATCAGTTTGATTTCGTATGCAGCTTAAGTTGCACTTAGAATAATCAATAAAAGGTAGGCAAATTTCCACTTTGGTGATGACCAGTTTGGGTACCGGAAAGGAAGGTCAACTCGGGATGGAATTGCGGTGATGAGAACAATTATTGAATGAAGCAGAATGTCTTCCCGTCTAGAATCGATACCGCCACCAATGCAGATAATGGCCTCTATCTGTTTACTGTCTTGTTAGCGCTTTTTCACTTCAGTCAGCTGCCTATTATTTCTTGTCTATTGCGTAGTCAACATCTTGAGCAAGAGGGTCCGTGTGATGAGTCATGGTGTTTCCTTCATCACCATTCTCGCGAAGGAAGCATCGAATTACGACGTATCGGATTCAGACGAAACTTGATAGGCGGGAAGGGATTTACCCATCAGCTTCTCTCAGAAGTTTTTGCTTAGGTTCTGAGAAACATATCGCAGGATTTTTAGGAACCCGCATCATCTCCCCAAAGTAAACCACCGTTTCACCCTTACTCTCACTAAGGGAATATCAAATTACCGCATATCAGATTCCGACGAAACTTAATAGGAAAGTAGGGATATACGAATTCGATTCTTTTCTCAGAGGTTATTGCTTACATTCCTTGAAGCAAGTATTAGGTTTTTATAAGCCGCCATCATCATCCATTCTAAGTGACATACATTCTCACAAGGGGAATATCCAATTACCGCGCCCGCGTATTAGATTTCGCGTCCGCGTATTAGATTCTGGACGACACTTTGTATGCAATTGGGGATTTACGAATAACCATCACTTTCCAGAGGTTTGCTTACTTTCTTAGAGACATATCTCAGCTGCTTTCACGACTTGGGGTTCTTTTCTCAAACGATACTTTACATGTAATTGGATGAATGCTTGATCCGTGAGTAGACGAGTAATCAGAACGAGTTCCCACTCTCGAGGCGTATAAGTTTTCCGAAGTTTTTGAAAGCAGCAACAACGAATTTTACATTGAAAATGTAGGAACTATTGAAGAAGATAATAGTGACGATAGTGAATTCTCTGATCCTGCATATGAAGATGATGAACTTAGCGCTGGTCCGAGTGGAACTACAGAAAGGAAAACATCCCGGAGTTCACCCAAAGACCAGAGTGAATGCACTGACAGTGACGGTGATGTTGAATTCGTGAAGACAAAACGAATACGCACAGTGGTTTACTCGAGTGACAGATATGTTTACTGTGGAAGACAAAAAAAAAAGGGAAGTGGAATGTGGTATCTGAAAATGACCAAGAGTCAAGAAGACCTTTCACAACTGGTCAGATACATGTTGAACTCCAAGTTCCTATTGAATGCACCACACCAATGGATTTTATCAGGTTTTTTACTGACACTTTGATAAAAAACATAACCTTTGTGACAGACGAGTATGCTAGGCATAAAATTAGCCAGAAAGAACTAGTGATCCACTTGGAATAATTGGACAGGGTAGGAGAGGTATGATTTTCAAACCCAAGGTAGTGACTAACTACCCTATGTTTATGAGGGGAGTTGAATGGGAGTTGAGAGCAGATCGCTACTCAAATAAATATTTTTTTATGAGAGACTCTCAAATGGAGACATAAGTTGCTTTTCTGTGGGATTGAGGTCAGTTTTTTGAATTCCTTTATTGGTACAAAGAATGCCAAAAAAGGAAAAATCACATGTAAAATTCATTCGGAAACTTGGTCATGTTATCGTGGGGGAATTCAGAGATGCAGCACATATTCCCAGGGGTAGATTATCATACGAAAAGCCAGATCAGCACTTAGATGAAAAGCTCCATGTAATCATTCCTCACCCTAATGAAAAACATAAAGATTGTGTTATTGTTCTAATAAGAAAGTGAAAGGAGGAAGAAGAGAGGCAATTTATAAATGTCAGAATTGAGAATGCGAGGTCTTCACTTGAGTGAATGTTTCAAATTATATCACAATGAAAAATTATAGAAATAAGAATACCTGCTTCACACAATAGATGATTTTCATTGTAAACATCTCCAGATAAATAAGTGTATATGACGAAAAATAGCGATTCTTTCATTCTGGTGCCGCCGCTCATATAAACGGGGTATTCAAAAATTAAATACTGAGTAGACTACAGGAATCGACAGAATTATATCCGAGTGCGGAGCGTTAAAAAGATATCTCGAAGTCTTTGAAGATGGTTCCCTCCCTAAACGCACGGATACCTGTCGCTATTAAGGAAAGACTGTTAATACTGCTGCACGCATATCAGTGTAACTGTGGTAAGTAATGTTGGACAAAGTTATGAAATACAATGATGAGGAGTCAGCAAAAATTAGTGTACTCAAATACAGAAGCCATGCTCTAGAGGGAATGATTCGTACATGGCCGCATATGACGGCGCGCGCCGCCGCGCCGACATGGGGGACCGGCGGCGCGCAGCACAAAATCCATCGGCGGCGTTATCAAAACCATCGCCGGCGGCGGCGCACAGGTCTAGTAGGGATCCATTGAAGACTCAGAGGCTATCCGCTAGACTTAGATTATTACAAAAATGCACATCAGGCGGATTTCAGTACCACAAATAGAATATTATTATGCCTCCACGCTATATTTCAAGAAGTCATAGAAGCGACGGAATGAGAAAGATACACCGCCGAACTGATAGATACACAAGTTCCTTCTTTCCATGAACCATGAGTGATTATAACAAAAATGGTGAGACCTTTCCACAACAACCACAGTTAATATACAATTCACCTCAATCCTTTCCCCCTCATTCTCGGCGCTCATCTCTAGTACTAGTACCCCCCGGCACACGCTTCTGCGGCGGCTCAGGGCCAACGTCGTTATACAAGGTATAAGGACCTTGCTCCGGGCAACATGCACCAGAGCCCTCTAGATTGCCATATAATAACAACGACGTGGAGTCGTTGCACACCACCATTTTCATTCGTGTCATGGCTGCCTGTGCACTTGGTGTGGCGGCAAGTTAAGAATACAATCCTAAGGACTCTGGTATGCACATGTGGAGGAACCCTCTGACCTACCATACCATACTGGGCACCATAAAGAAGGAATTAATAAGTAATCTAACTAACTATTATAATCACTTGCTCTGCTTTCTCCTAATCTCCTCCAGAAGGTTATATCATAGATTAATAACAGTCCGTGCGCCGTAATTAGAGCCGAGAACAACTTTTACAGCGCATGATACTGATTCGATACAGTTTTCTCCAATTTCGCGTCCAAAATATTATGAAAAACGTATCCCCTTAACTCTTAACTCTCGTTGGCACTTCGTATATACATACTCTAGTTGTTACACTGTTGAGTATCACCTATGAATATTGACGTGTTTCCTTTTCGGTATTCCTTTTTCCTCTTCAGTCCTGAAAATCGACTGGGTCTAATGCATTTTCTCCACTGTTTTACAAATATGAGGGCCTAATAAAGTCATACATACGGAACGCATAAGATTATCTGATGCAATTATTTAAATATTGCATGTCCACGCATGACGACATCAGGAGTCTTACAATTAGATGACTCGGGATGGAAACTTTTGTTGCCTCATTCGTCTTAAGTACTTCTTTTTTCAGAGATAAAATGAATGCATCTATCTCCACATTAAAGGAGAAGTTTTCTTAGAAATGACTGATATTTATTCACCAAAATTCAAAAATAAAATAGATCTCACTAACAAATACATTTTGTTAGAAAATATTTTCAAATATAATTTATCCATTATATTACAATTCTACAAGGGACATGAAGCAAAGAATTGCCTAAGCTAAGAAGGCGCTCATTATTAAAAGACAACTTCTGTGTTAATAGAAGATAGGAATACAGACTAGAAAACAGTTTGAAAAAACTCATGCGGAGCGTGACACTGTATAGCCCGGAAGCATGGACCACGGGGAAAGCAGACCTGAACCGACTAGAAGTGTTCGAAACCCGGTATTGGACGAGGATGCTGAAGATAAAATGGACGGACAAAACATGAAATGATGAAGTGAGCAGAAGAGTAGAAGAGGAAATTACCATATGAAGCACCATACAGAATAGAAGAATCAGATGGTTTGAATACACATGTGAGGCACAATGGTTTGTGAAGAGCATAATCGAAGGTAAAATATAGGAATAAGTCCCAAGGTAAGACGCGGGAATAAGTTTAATGACCAAGTAAATAGGAAAGTAAATAGGAAGAGGTATCAGGAAGCATGTGAAATAGGATTAGATGGGGAAGGGTGGAGGGCAGCAATCAACCAATCTTAGGACTGAATAACCGATGACGATGATTGAAGATGTTTCTGATTCTGTGAGTCTGGACCAGAGATTCTGTATCCATGTTTTATTCTACAAAAGGACATTTTTTTAAATTTGTTGGAAGTAGTTCCGCTATTGTTACATCATCACTTAAATATTCACGGATATTTTCGACAGTTTCCCTCATACTTCTCGCTATTTGATAATTCGCCCGAAATATCGACATCATTTTCCTCTAGCAGAGCTAAAATTGCATCAGCAGACAGCTCAAAAACAAATATCACTAGCAAGGTAAGCTTAACGACCACATATGAGTACATAGATTCATTAAAAGATAACTTACGAATCACAAGCTTAATATGATGAACGGTAAATAGTATACAAACTTTACAGTAAAAACTTCACCGTAATTACGTGATTATTACTCGAAATATTGCTGGCTCAACTTATTGCTTTTAATCGCCGGCATGCTGACCTTAGGAAAACATAAACGGATATAATAACCTTCGTTTCACAAAGAGTGGCACTGTCTCGCGGGTACCTGATTTAAAATAAGATACGTCTTCAGATGAGTACACTAGGATAATTTAAGACTACAAATAACAACGATCTCAGGAACCGCTAGACTGGATGTCCACATATGAGGAAAAACGAGTTATTTTTAGCATAGGAAAATTCAGAGGTGGTTCTAAACCTGATCCAAGAATTTCCTGGATTCGTTTCCGAGATTTTGCGAGTTAACCGATTGGAACCTCTCTCATTTTTTCCCTAGTGATCCTACTGAGCCACTTCACACTACCAGTGCGCTGTAAACTTATATCCCAAATCATACGGAATTCAAAACTAGGTCACGACCCTCAATTGATTATAGCTCAAGTTTCTTGATGATATAAATATAAGTGATTATACTTTTTAAGTTATTAGACATAGGTGGAAAAGGTTTTAGACATTTAACGGGGAAAAGTCATTTACAGGAAATTGTATTTAAACGTGACAGTATTTAATTTTCAATGAGAAAAAAACGGTGCCTGGAACTGAGAAATGGTTTCATTCCTCAACGGTTTTCATGGATTTCGAAATTCCACAGCAAGCAAGCCTTTCTCCGTCACTTGCAACATTGCGACTCGTAAATTAACGTACGCTCTTCATAATTATTAGCGAGGGTCGCTCTAAGCTCGAGCGAGCAGGGCGAGGAATAAAGACTTTTTATCATCGGTCTGGCGCCTCAAAACAAGCCTCCCTTATAACTCGATTAAACCTGGCAGGCATCTTCATTATTTGCAATTCTCCGCCCGAGTGAAGCGTGAATTTCATTGCTTATTGGGAGGAAAATTTGTAGCGATTAGAAAGACTTTGAATTCCTGTTTTCGCCATTAAATAAAAACAGTAAAAAAAATAACGGGAATAGATTTTTCAACGGTTCAGTGGTTAATTTTTGTTCCATTGAGAAGGGAAATTTGAGGGTGATCATTAGTCAAAAGCAGCTTTGGATGAACAGATAATTTTTTTCCTCGAGTCTGAAAAAGGAAAAAAATAACTCAAGTGCGTCTTTTGCATATCACCCCAACCTCCCTTCATTTTAACCTTGAGAAACTTATCCGCCTCTCTCCACGGAAATTTCGAAAAAAAATAACGAAGTGACAACATTCGTAGGCAGAAACGGTGACCACGTAGAACAGAGGATCATTAAATTCTCGGGGTTGGGCAGGAGATTAGTGAAATCTTGACGCGCGCAGGGTGGCGAATCATTTGTTTAGGTCAACTACCCGCGATTCCTAATGAATGGAAGGATTTCCCGCACCTATATGATTGATGGAGGAGACCGGAGTGGCTATTAATCTCCACAACTGAGGATTACGAATTACACTACCAGCCCTTATGAACGTCTGTTTCTGCAACGAAATCTCTTTGAAAATGGGGCCTCTGAAGTCAGCCACCCTATCTCAAGTGCCTGAGCACGAGGAGAAGGTTAGGCGGAGATAGAAATTTCAAGGTACAAGATTATCAAACGATGGTGGATTATAGGACAAGCTTAACCTATCTCCAAGGGCCTTAAACACAAGGGTTGGCAAATAAATCGTCACAAGGCGTTATTTAAATCGCAGACTGGATAATCTCAGTTCAGAAAAATGGATAACTAGGTAAATTACTTGTATTATGATACAATATCACTGAAAAATGCGGAAAAATGACAGTAACACTGCGGAAAACAGATAAATGAAAACAATAATTTCCCGGTGCCATTAAGGAATAATCTAGCGTGACTTAGTGCATCAAAAAGAATACCGAATTCCACCTATTCCCGAGTGTCGTTTAAAGATATATAATGCTTTCACCAATGAAAGTCATTAGCTATTAGAAAACACGTAGATTCCATGGTTTGAGGCTCAACTGCGTGGAAGTTAATTTTCACAAGTGAAAAAATAACTTTTTCATCATCAAGTACATTATGATGACACCGTTGTGTCGAAAAATGTTGTACCAAGAAAATTAATCAACGGAAGAAATCCCAGTTATTTTTTTCATTTGTGAACACGCAGATTATTCTTTTGATGAACACTTAAATTCGGCATCACATACCGACATTAAGGTCATTTCTAATGAATCAAGGTATTTAAACTTCAGTTTTTTAAGCTATTCGCCATTAACTGAAAAATAATATGAATTTAAGCCTAATTTTATCATCGTTCAATGTCCAAGAAGAATTCGCTCTTGACTAACAGAATTCCGTGAAAATGGATATTACAACTAAGAGAATTGCTACTTTTCCTGAACCAGTGTAGGTAAAAGGAATGCACTTACCGCCGCCTTGAACAGATTCTTATTTTTCAATCCAGGTCTCCTATTTTGGATCCTCGTAAACGCATACCCTGTTTTGCAGCAAGTTCTGTTCAAACAAGCCATTCTGAATTCTTAATTTAGGCAAAACAGAGTTGATGCATTCCAATTATAATCGGATTCTGGCAAGCAACGTAGTCGGCACACGATGAGCGTTTCATTAACCTCTTACTGATTTCCTGTAATAGATATTTCCTCTCTAGCATTTAAAAAGTAAATTTCAGAAAGCAAAAATAGCAAGATATATTCTAAGCATCAATTAATTCATATCTACTCGATCGTTATTGAATATTCACCACAGTCTCACCTTAGCAACAATTAACTACGTCTATTTACATTCACGTAAGACTCAAATCGAAGTTGCGCCAAGGACTGGGTGAACTAAAAGAGGAACTTAAGGCAACACGTAGCCTAGGCAACAATGCCAAGCATCCGAACCTATAATAATCCGAATTCATGGTTCCATAATTACTCGACGCTCCTACCCAATTCTCAGCTCCCTCCCGCCCCTTCCCTTCCCTCAACCTTAATGATACATAAACGACAACAGAAAGAGCTTTACCTTCTCCGTACCTTGACAACGACGCTGTAGACATTGAAATCGATCGAATCATTAAAAAAGGGAGAAATAATACGAAGTATTTCATTAACAAAGCTTAATTATGGAGGACATTTTGAGGAGACAAGAGTTGGTTGTTAGAACAGATTACGAGGGGCGAAGGGATGCTGATTGTCGTGATAGAATGGAGGATGTTGGGTAAGCGGGAAAATACAATGTACTGAAAATTTGATAAAGAATAAAGAGACAAAGCTTAATCGCCGTGATGAAGAGGGGTAGGAGATGTGCTGAGACGAAGAATGAATCTATGCAAGGACACAGGGACCGAAGGCTGAAAAATGACAGTAAAAGATATTTTTAATTCAAAAATAAATTTTATCAAGAAAATTGAGTACCAACTATCTTAATAAATAGCGCTATCACGCAGCAAGGCATTTACAATACGCTCAGATTAGCACATGTAATGTTAGAGTGAATTGAACTCGACATTAATTCTTTGTTCTTTATCGCCCTCCCTATTTTACTTTATTGTTCGATCTTATTTTTAATGTTAGAATATAGATAATAATTCCTCGCGTGTTACAATTTCAATCGTTATTTCGGAGGTCCTGTCTAAGAGTCACGATTAGTTTCATATTAACCAGGTACAATACACTGGATTCGGGCTTTACTTTGTGAAAATCCGTGATGAAAAATTCAAATGCCTTGGTAATTTTTCTCACAGTTTTATATTAAACGACCGGTTTCATCGCATAGGCGACATCTTCAGACCTGAAATTCATATATTATGAAAAATCAAAATGCCCAAGCAGTTTTTCACAGTTTCATTTTGAACAACCAGTTTCATCGCATAGTCCACATCTTCATACCTTAAGATATCGCCTACGCAAAGAAAACGCTAGTTCAAAACAAAACTGTGAGAAAAATTAACAAGGTAAATTGATCTGAAGATGTCGCAGACGCGATGAAGCTAGTCGTTCAAAATAAAACTATATGAAAAATCACTTAGGCATATTGATTATTCATTGACGAGGACGATTAAATTCTACATAGCTCTGTGAATAGTGGAATTGCGAATTGAGGCTAAGGGAAGACGTTGGGTGTGATGGTAACACGGAGAAAGGAGTACAATGTCATCTTGATGGTGACGCGCTGATGTTGCAGCATGGAGCACAGGTCCACTGGGGTGTTGTTTCGCAGTGGCGATGGTTATTGTGAAGCTAAATTGTAATGTGAGTCTTTATGCGCGCGTGGAATGCTCACAACAGCCATTGTATCCGTGGAACAACGTCCATGGCAATTTCAATTCACTCTCAGCAGCGTCAGGAACAGAAAATCACAGCTTGTGTAAGATAAGACAGGCCTAAGCGTACGTTGTCACTGCTACCCTTTCCTTCTTTCCCTTGCCACCGTGCTAACTCTACATTTTACTCTGCATACCGCCGCAGTCGACAACCTCTGGTGACATGTGGTTTTTTTGGGTCACGCCAAGAAAACAACTTAAATACAACAAAACGACAAAAACGAGATAACTTTATGGTGTTTTATGTACAACTTATTTATGAAATCCAACACTTATAACAACGCTTATAACTATAAAAAATAGGTGGTATGATGTCTACAATTTATCTTTATTCTACTTCCAAAGGCTTTTCGCTTCATACAAACAGCTCTTATCAAAAGCTTCAATATGCTTTCTTGTTCATACTGACGTATTACTGGTGTAAACTGAGAAATCGCCCTGAGAGCCCATGTTAAAATTTTCCTTTTCAAAGCTGAATAAAATAACTGAGTAAGACATACATGCATGTGGCTGAAATAAATTCATTTAATATCTTTTCGGTAATTTTTTTACTCTTGTTTTTCTAGAGATTGAATTTTGGCTTTGTTTATTTTATTTGCATCCTAAATTAATAAACAGCGGTTAAGTGCACCATTGTTAATAAATAAAAGTTAACATTTGTACTTAAATGAAGATAACTTGAATTACCTTGAAATACTATTAACTTCATCGCATTCGTAAGAAAGATCTCTTAGGGTTGTCACACGCCAGACTAGCCCTCGATTTTATGTCCAACATGGCATACTTTCACACATTGGTTACCAACCGCAGAATTTGTGTCTTCAAGTTTGTTTGATGATAGCTTCAAGTTTGTTTGAGACACTGAGCGCACAGGTTTTGCATCAGTTTTTTCCATGTTTGAGGTGGCTCTGGATTGACTTATATTGGTCAAGACAAATACTACGTCAGTATATAAAATTTGATGCGCTGATGAAATGGGTTACGTATTGAAAACCAAAATTACTTATTAAAAACTTTACAGATTATTTCGCAAATGTATTGTTAATGACTGCGTTTGTGTAGCCACAGGAGCCGAATGCAGTGCCATTTGTATGGATTCTTTGCTCAATTACGGCCATAATTCGCTAATAACTTTGAAAATTATGTGGTAAGTAGCCTATATTTTATTTTTATTCTATTTTCCAGGACCTTTTGCTTGTAAAAAACCGTTTACATAAAAAAGAATATGCTCTCTTGTTCAAATTGATGTTTTCCAGGTGTAAATTGAGCTATCTCCATAAGAGCCCATGTTAAAATCTCCACGTTAAAGGCTAAATTGGAGTAAAACTAGCCAGGAAATCCTAAATTTATTTTCACCTCAACTTTATAAAACGCAATGCAGAGATGCTACATTCAAGATTTAAGAAAATCTGGATAAGTGACCCTGGGGCCAGAGCCACCTAAAGTTTCGATCGCCGTAGCTTTCCTCTTTCGTTAATGATATTGTCACGAATTAGGGGTTCGCGAAATAACACGCGACTTGACGACAAAACGAACCACTCCATCTCCTCTTTATTTACATTCAAAACTACTCAACTACTCTCCCTAACAACCGCATGTTTAATTACATTTACCTCTATATTTATTTACCGACATTGCGTATTACCGACATTTATTTACGTATATATTCGTTCATTTATCACTTTAATGTCAATTTCTTTACCATTCATATCTCTTCTCCCAGAGTTCTTCCAATCTCATAAGGCGACTCGTCTCAATATTTAATAATGAGTATGCAAAAGACAGTAAGTTGTAGGTAGGATACAATCAAAGCAAGTAAATGATTGAATTCTTTGAGAACTAATCAACGCACTCGAATGGTGTAATTTATTTTTCTTTGCCAACATTCCACGAGCAACGAACCGTAACGTTCGCAAAAACGAACTCTCTCCTCATATATATTTAACTAATTCTCTCTAGGCGCAAAGCTGTCCCCCGTAGAATCCAGTTCCATGCGATAATATTTGTCTATCCTTTAAAAATGCCAGTGGCACAATAGCGGCTATGTTGCCCCGTCGATTAAATTTCCCGATATTTCTTGTATTTTTTGCCCATGACATAAACCTTTTTTAAAATAATTGGTCGGGGAGTCGACAGCGAGTATAAAATTTTTACTTAAAACGGCTTCATACCTCTATTTTTTTCATCAATAGGAATTTTTAAGTGAAGGGCAATACACTGTTTAATCTATTAATTTAAACTGGATCATATGGAAAAAATAAATTCTTAAACAGCCTTAGTCTGCGAATAAATTTATAAATAATCCCAATTAATTTCATATATTTTAATTCAATGTAAAAATATTTCCATGCTAATGTCTATCGCAATCTTCTTGTTTTGGAGTTGCTAATACTGTATTTAATTTACATTTTGTAGTAAAGTATGTCCTTCGACAAATTTACAATACTTTATACTTTACTCGAAAGGGTACGGTTGGAGTCAGGGAATGGAATGGATTGGATATTTGGGGAGGCGACCGAAGGCTAAGGTCATTTGCGCCATTGGAGTGGGTAAGGGAGGAAGGGTGGATAGCAGGGGCGCAACAACATGGGGGAGCATTGTCCCCCACCAAGCACGATTGTGAAGGGGGTAGCCCCCCTCCACCCCAGAAATCAGAGGTTGTGGCTCACTTTTTAATGGACACTGCCCGATTTGCAAAATTATTTGCGCCTTCATCCCTTAGTGTGTTGAAATTTGCCGACTCTCGGACACATTTGAGAGAAAATTTATTTGCTAACTCTTCCCATTTATTTTATAATTCTTTTCTTTTACTTCGTGGAAAGTGAATTTAATCACATGAAGCTCTTAACTGAAACTGTTCTGTTTTAAAACTGAATAAATAATAATTAACAGTTTGATTCTCACGACGATCACTTCTAAATTAAATAGTCTGTTAGAGGTAAAAATGAACAACGTATATTTTCAATGGGAATGCTTTGACCCGTTATTGGTCGACGCGGTTACGAATTTCGAAACTCTAAGGGCAATATAGCACTCCAGAAGGCATACGCGAAGATCGTGCAATGCCTGATGTGGGCTGCTTTTCGAAATACTTTTGCGATTACTTACTGGATTTTGTTTGCGGTCTTGCTGAAGCTTCATTAACCCACTCGGTATTCCTCTGTCTAGTGCCTTGGAACGTCAAGTAGGTGGTCATAGGAGTCAAGTTGCCAGCACTACATCTAGGGTCAGACACGCAACCGCTATTGTCATATATGAGGACTATTTATTGTCAATGAATAGCTATCTAATGATAAAAGTCTACCACTGTACGTTACGACTTCCCTGGACCCAGAATAATTTGACTCGCCGTGGAGGAATATTAAACCGCCTGTACTTCCTACTGCGAATGGGTACAGTTTGAGCTCTGGATATTTTAATCAACATATAACTTCCTTGAAACAATGGATAAAAAGATACAAAGATTACAGTCACGTCTTAATTGCTTAGAAACAATTTTAAAACCTAAAAAAATGTTTAACATAACACTGAACATGTGCAGGACAGTGATATTTGCAGATTATTGGGAAACGAAAACTTTTTATAACGAGACAGCATTCAAGCTACGTACTGGAACAACAACCAGTCCACAGTTCACCCCATTGCTTGCTATTACCACCCTAATATCGAGGATGGTATACCACCATGAACTATGACATCAGATATCATCATATCAAATAGTCTGAAGCACGCAACCTCAACAGTGCATTTCTTTTGCTAACAGCAAATACACTTTTTGAAATAGAAAGTTCCGACGGTTAAAAATATCATGCAGTAATGATATCCGATGTTTTTCAGAAACTGAGAACAATATCCTTAAGTTTTCTCTTCATTTGAAATATTTAAACATTCAAGCTAAACGTCACTTTTTCTCCACCTCGCAAGGAGAGACCAGGGACGGAGGAACTTGGGAAAGGTTAGCTACGCGAGCTAGCCTTCAGGTACTGTACGAGAATCGAATCCAAGCACCCGTTTAACAATTTTACTGGTTCAAAAGGCGCATTTCAGGATTAAAATACGCCATGCTAAGAAATAGGAAGCGGAAAGCGTGCTTTAGTATTGGAAAAAATATTTCGTCAAGCAGCTCCCATTGGCAGAATAAAGGAGTTCCATGCTGCATTACGACAGGCTAATCGAGTGTTATTGACAAAAGGGAAGTCGCTTTCCACCCATGGGATAATGATTCAGCTTAAGTAGCAACAGAGCAATACTTGGTCTTTAAAATGGAATGTTACCGTTAATACCACCCCCTTCATAGAAGGACAATAAGCGTTTGAAGCCAAATTTCATAGGCATACACAGATCAGCTCATTGTATTAAGTCTTATAAACCATGCAATGGAAAAGGAATATGCAGTTAGTATTCATTATTTACTATGCTTAAAATGAGGAAAAATTAACCAGAGGACTAATTATAATAATTTGGGGATTACTACCAAGATACTATAGGATGAGCCAATATTTGTAATATCTGCACCTACGAGCGAGGCAGAAATACTTCCTTGAGTAATGAAGGGATCTACGAAACTTTACGGCGATAAATGCGAATTAAGCAATCCTTTTCAAATAACAATATTGGCGAGATTCCTTAAGTTTATCAAATTAATCGCCATACTAGAAAGAAGTCAATTTCACTATGAACTAAAAGAAAACTCATTTCTTGGAATTTCGAATTGAAATACTTTGATAAATAAATATTAAATGATTTTCTCCTTTTTGAGGGAGATTAGTAAATGATCCGAAGTTCTTTGAAGTGCTCTAATGGTTGTGCTAGATTTTAGGAGCACCAATTGCTTTATTTATATGCAACTCACGATCTTTGAGTTGCCAGAATGGCGGATAACCAGCTTATCAACTGAAGTCTGCAGAAGTCCCTTAGCACACAGGCAAAAAACTTATAGCTTAAAACTTATTAGCTTAAACAATACCTCCCTTTTTGTAACAGTTTTTTAAATCTTACTTACTCTTAATAAAATAATAACGTTGACAGATGAAAAATGCTCGTTTTAGGTTCAAGATCTGGAGAATACTCCGGAGAATGGCCAACGTTGGTAAAACTAAAATGACATAAGTCAATGAAAGAGACTAAAAGGTTACGAATAGCAATGAAAGAAATAATCAAGGGTAAATATGAAACGAAGTAAATATGAAAACATGTAGAGCTTTAATAGATATATTATTGTCTTTATTTCACTGCGATAGATTGAAAAAACATTCCCACCTAACTTGTTTCATCTTAGAGGAATAACAAGCAAATACGCCATAGACATCACATGATGACAAAACCGTTAACAAGTTGAGAACAATTTATAATCTATTTCATGGGTTTATCCTTCTTCGAGGACGGTATCACCATTTCTAATACTGAGGGATGAATTTACATAAGGAATTCTAACATTTAAATGTGTATACACCAAATGGAAAAATGCCTAGGTAGATAAGTGCCTAAGTAGATAAAGAAATGAGCTAGAACCGAAGTACTGTTTATTACTGGCTAAAGCAATATAGGGTGGTAGGTGAGACAATGGAATGACGACCAAAATGTGGTAGACGATGGAGCACGTGTTGAGAAGAAATCAGCATTTTCCAACATGCTAAAGTGCGTTCCACATTTAGTTGACAGTATGAGCTCTTATGAAGATTCGTTTCCCATGTTAATCCCCATAAGGCTGGAGATGCGCTGTGGCCAATAGCAGCAGAAAAATTAATATTTTACTATCCAATGTATCATCATCTCTTTTAATGCAAAGAGACACGCTACATTTACGGGTCGCAATAGTTTTTCCATTAAGTTTATAATAAAAGTTATTAAAATATTTTCATTAATTTATGCAACAAACGCGGCTCTTTTTACTTTGTCCTCTTCACTCAATTTTGGGCAAACCATTCATCATACTGGATTTAAACTTTTGCAAAACGTTTCTTATTCTATTTATTTCAATAAAGCTGTACATCAATTAGAAGTTAATTGAGCTGAAATGTTGTTATACTGATGTAAATATCTTAAGGACAAAAAAGTTTGGTTTCTGTAAGGTAAAAAGTAATTGCCTGCTAACTGACGTTCCTTAAGTTTTAGGTCCATATATCCTGCGTATAAAATTTGAAGAAAAGTATTAATTTGTTTTTAGTTAAAAAATAATTTACTTATCTCAATTGTGAAGAAAGCTATAACGTTTTGATCTTAAGAAAAATTATTACGGCGCCACGGCACCGCCGCGCCGAGGCGCGCTGCTTGCTATCTTACTAACTTCCACAGCGCAGACGGAATATTCTTCGGTGGAAAACGGGATTTATGTCTTTATACACATGTATACTAAAATGCATGTAATTCTTCGTTAAATGATTTTTAAGGAGAGCACTCATACGTTGTATTTGAAATATTTATATTTCAAGACAATGCATACGAAAGCCTACCCCATGCACCTTTTGACGGCTTTGAAATAAGACGCAAATTTCGCATTTACGAGTCTTGCCGCAGGAAACATGAAAGAAATGTTTCCATAATCCGTACGAGGGATATTCCTCTTCGGTGTAAGGCCATAAGGAAAAGGGCACTCTACGTTTTTCCAGAAGTTCCGTTAATAGGGTTCCATAAAACATCTGCACCAGAAGCAACCCCAGCAGAAAGGGCTAGGAAAAGAATTAGCGAAGACGTTAAGTTTCTTGTTGGATTTTGTTTGAGTGAACAAGTGGTGTGTAGTTTGCTGTGTTTATCAGAGCTGAGGAGTATTTTACATTAATCTCTGCTGTAAGGTGCCCTATCACCAAGACCGATGCGAAGAGGAGAGAAGGGTAAAAGCTGAGAAGCCGTGAAAGAGAGCTGGTGTTCAGCGTCTTTTCATACTTCAACAAATCCCTCAGTATCACTGAAGCCTCCAGTGAAACTTCGAAAACAACTGGCTGCTCACAGTTCTCTATTTACAGAGTGAGAAAGGAAGCGTCCCGTGATCCATTGGTGACACCTCCAAAGACTAAAAAAGTTAGACAGCCTTACAAGAATTCGAGTGTTCAGTTACGACGATTTTTTGAGATCGGGAGTTCGAAGGAAAGTGCATGAATTTTTCATGAAAAATATTCCTCCGACTTTAAAATCTATTTTAAGCTAAGTCAACATGGACAAATATCTTCCAAATTTCAAGAGGACTACATTATATCGCCTTCTTGTAGACATAGGTTTCGTGTACGAACGCAGGAGGAAAAGAAGCATTTGGATTGAAAGGGATCATATTATTCGTTGGCGACATAATTATTTAAGGCAGCTAAAACAATATCGTCGTGAACGAAGGGTCATTGTTTTCACAAACGAAACTTGTATCAATGTCGGACAAACATTGAACATGACTTGGCGCGACTAAAAAATAGAAACTCCTCGTCAGGCTTTCCTTTCTGGACTTACATCCGCTGAAGGCCCCCACCTTCCGAGGAGGTCGCTTTGCAATTATACATGCAGAGACAGAGAAAGGATTCATAGAGGGAGCAGCACGTGTTTTTAATGCAAGAAAAACACCATGGATGAGCAGGACGAAGTTGATGGCGAGTGTTAAGAGAGCTGGGTTAAGCACTCATTTCTTTCAAATATACCCAAAGGCACAATTATAGTTGTAAATAATGCATCACACCATTCGAGGAAGTTGGAATCCTTGCCTCCCACAAGCTGGAGGAAAAATTCCATTAAAGAGTGGTTGGTTAGCAAAGAAATTAGCTTTGATGAGGACAACTTGAAAAGGGATCTTTTATTTGTGGGGAATCAAGTACGGGAAAAATATGAAAAATTCAAGATAGATGAACTAGCGAAGAGTTATGGCTGTAGAGTGCTAAGTCTACCACCATATCATTGCGAATTGAATCCAATTGAAATGGTTTGGGCTCAGGTAAAACATTACGTTGGGATGAAGAACACCACTTTTAAGAAGAAAGAGGTAGAAAAACGCATCGCAGAAAGCTTTGATGCCTTCACTTCCGAAAATTGGAAAAGCTATGTCGAGCAAGTGAAGGAAGTGGAAGATGAAGTGGCATGCAGATAATTTGCAAGATGACATCGAAGAGTTAATTATACTTCTGATATCGTCTTCATCCTTTCAGTCGACATCGCCCTCAACGGAGGACGAGCCAGAGCCAAAGCCAAGCACATCGCGCTACATGGAGGGAATGGAATGTCTGTCGGACTCATGAACAGGAAGGTATGGAGGTATTTTGTTTTGAAAATAGTTAATCTTTTTTATGCTTCGGCTGATTACAGTGCTATAATACAATCTGCTTCAGATAAGAATTATTTATGGAGACTTGAAAGCGTTGTGTTTACCATCATTTCTGTATATGCGACACATAAGTTCATTGAAAAAGTCAAACTCATGAAGAGGACCGCTCTTTAAAAAACTCGAGTATAATTTCGAGTGCATGCGTGTATTGGCAACGCGTCAAATTATTTTCCTTAAACTCTGCTAGAAAGGTTCTCACTTGATCGGTCTCAGAATTTTAAATATAAAAAATAGAAGTAAATCTAAATACCTTAGCTTGTTTAAAACAAGGGGAAAATAGTTCTTCGGCGGGAAGGATCATTTTGCTAACATTATTACGTATACTTATACTATCATTTAGTTGTAGGCGATGTTTTCCATCTCCTAGCAAAAGTTGGAAGTGTTTTGGTAAAATATAAAAAAAAAATTTCGAACAGGTAATTGAGGATATGCGATAAATTTTCAGGCAGGACGTTGTTGTGCCAAAATTAATCGTTGGAATACCGGAGAAGGGCAGTACGAAACAGCGGCAATTAATTGTTCTTTCAAGGATTTCACCTGGCGTCTTTCCCTTCAATAGGCTCCATTGAATGCTTGGGAGCTGGATAGGGTTTTGACAAAAGGGATAGTTTCCGTGTCAAGTCACCCGCGGTGTCCTTCTCGTTGGTTTCCGCCTGTGGAGTCCTGTGGGCTCCATTGTGCGAGGAGTGGGAGGGACCCGCCCAAAGAAAAATGTATGTATATACAAAAGAACCTGGACGTCAGACCTCAGGCCTGGGTACTCTAGGGACAACTTACATGCAAGAATGGGCAGGGGGCTTAAGAAGAGTCTCAAGTAGAGGGGAATCCGGTAGACTCGCGAATCCTCGAAAGGAGTAAAATACGGCAACCAGATTGGAAATGGATGGATGGAATTGGGGATGGTACGTTTGTTACGATTGTGGTAAGGTAAGAGGAAACGAGGTTTTAGGAGTGTTGTGTATTATTGGCTTATTGTCTCAATGAAAAATAGAAATTGCTCCACAGAATATGGTAAAAAACGAGTGCTCTTTTTTTATTTTAGCGGCTTCAAGGCTCAAAAGGTGCTGACCTGGGGCAAACTGCCCCCATTGCCCTACCTCTGGGCGGCCCTGCGTATGCGACTGCAGAGGGAAACGAATCATTCTTATTGAAAGGGACGATTTTATACAATTGCGATACAGCTACATAATGTAGACAGCTAATTAATATCGTGAAAAAATTTTTTGCGCTCACAGACGAGATATGGATCAATGTTAGGCTATTTGTAGACATGACTGGGAGTAAGAAAGAAATAAGAAACGCTCCTCAGTCTTCGTCAGCGCGTCAAGGAAGTAGAAATAGCCGTTGCATGCAAAAAATTTGCAGTACCAATAACATCATTGAGGAGAATGATTGCCTCGATTGACGCTAGAAAATAATCCACAAAATATTGTAAACAACGACTGTCACTATTTATTAATATTCGTTACTCGAGGCCCCAAAGACACTACCCCATAAGGTGTTCCGTTCAAAAATTACAGTGAAACGGTAAGAGTAGGGACGACTTTTCACCTTTGGGCTAGTTGTTTCTCATGTACAAAACCCTCGATTTAACCAAGTTGAATTTTCCCCAAATTCCTGGGACATTCTCCGAATAAACTCTTCCATCAGTAAAAATTTCCATTAAAACTAATAAAATTTTCCATTCATGTTCTAATAAATAGTATGTCTTCTCTCTCCATAATTCCATTTCTATCAATCTTTTTTCGTACCCGATTCCCGAGTCGGATATGCGTGCTGACGATGTGCGACGTTAATCCAATGGACGTAAAACAGAACAAGATATTCGAGACCACTTAAATTCAATTATTTACCAGTGGTTGATTCCCAAGTTCATTTTTACTCCTTTACTCAGAAAAATATATTTAAATGGTCATTTATGAAGGGATTAATGCATGTTTAAACAGTAAACATATAAAAATAATGATTCCGTACTGTGGTATTGACTTTTCGAATTTAATAATTGCCATTTACGACGCGTAACATACAATCAAACTTGTATAGGAACGATGTGAATCGAGGGCCTCCATTACTTCATTTTAAATTTGACATTTTGACGCTGTGTAAGGAGTGGTGGCCTACATCGTCAGGATGCCGGATGACAGAGCGTAGGTTTGGCAACACTGTTCTCCATAAGATCTGTACTGTCAACTAAATGTGGAACGCACCTTACTGACCATGAATATATATTCATTTTACTGACGTTCCTGTTTTGGGACGGCTGCATCTAAGAGGGTATTGCACTTGATTAGCTACTATCCCATAGAGTAAACCGCTTTCGCGAAAAGAGCATAAGAAACTACATGCTGGAAAGTAGCATGACCTTTTTCAAAGCTTCAGAAAAGAAACCAATCAAAACGAAAATGTGGCGTTTATATCGTTTTAGTGTATTTTTATTAGTACATATATTGATTCATTCATTCGTCATAATACATTCTCAGCTTTTTTATTCTCCTTTAAAAGATATTGCAACGGATGAAAAGTGAGTTGAATCTGTACATATAATCGCATTCAACACATAAAACTTATTCACAGTGATGATGGGTCAAGAATCGCAAGTTATACAAACTCCAACCTTGAATCCTTAGGAATGCACCGAACTATTGTTCTCTCGTGAAAACTCACTTGGAGTACGCCGATAGTATATGGGACACTTAGCAGTAGGTCCAATTTCAGACAAATTGAACACAGCGGAGAGCAGCAAGATTTGTGAAAAATTTTTACGATAAACATAGCAGTGTTACTGAATTGTTAAGGGATTTAGGATGGGAACCTCTAATCTGATCGAAGGGAAAAATATGGATTAAATCTTTGACGAAAGCTTGTTTTAGACTATTTTAAGCCGGACGTTCAACAATTTCTGCTAGAGCCACCAAACTATTATGGTAGAATGATCACAGGCATAAAATAAAGGACATAGACAGTAGAACCAATAGATTTAAAAGACCATTTTTTCCACGTACAATAAGGGACCATAATAGTTGCGATAGATCAGTTCTAGGACACTTTGACTCTCATTGGATAAAGAAGGTTTTGCACTTGTGATAAATGCCTGAACATCATTATTAACAAATAATCCCGCGTGAAATATCCGGCAAGATATAGCTCCTGCATAATTTAGCGACTTGTATTATTATTCATCAGTCACGTTGATAAAACTAACCAGTAGTTGTATCTTAAATATTGTATTGCATGGTAGTATGTTCGTTCTTGTAGCACTCTCCTACTTTTTGTTCCGACCGCGTATTATATTCTGACTGCTTTTGGCCTGCGCCTGGCATCCGGGCAAGCGTGCGTGGTTCTGATTTCAGCTGGGCTGTGTTGCATTCCCGGGGTGGAATCACCCCGTGCCACACACCATAGTGGAGGCTTGCACGGTATTTCGTACATATAGATTTATAACTATCCACATTTACCGCCTGCTCTTCCGATGATTACTCGAGAATGTGAAATTCATAGTTTTAAACCGAAGCTGAGAAAGCAGAGGTGGACTTCGAGGGAATATCAGGAGATCCTCAGAGTGCAAGCGGTGGAGACAAGGCTAGAGGGAAATTAGGGAGAAATGAGGAAAATGGGAAGGAAAGCACTGCGAGAAAAAGATGCTTAGATGGGACTCATCACATGGTAAGCCCATCCATTACTGGTAAGCCCATCTAATGCGCCTACGCTCCCAAGGTACACTGCGCGACAGCGTTAGGGGACGCAGGTGGCCTTCTAGGAGTCCCAACTGTGAGCGTACCGCGTAACTGTGTTTGAATTTCTCTCGTCGTGGACGAGGCCCTTAGAATAATATGCCACAAGAGAGAAAGTAAAATTTCCACTGAGAGCAGTAGTTACGCCGCTCCTCTGTTAGGAAACTTGATTATCCCATTGCACAGGTGAAAGTTTTGACTGTAATTAGTGTAGTGCAGTTTGACCTCAGTAACTAGCCATTAGTTTTTATACTCGACCAAACGATTTCAACGCTAACGTTAAAAAAGATATACATTATATCAGCCCTACCTCCATTTCACAGCAATACAATTTTGAACTTTCATTTGTCATAAGTATTCGGTGTGCTGTAGAAAACAGGCTCGCTCGGAATCTTCACCCGGCATCGCGAATCTTATAAAATGTGATTTGCGAATGGGTAAAACAAACAAAAAACCAACTAAATATTTTGACATTTCAATACTATGCAGTAAAGTACTTTTTCAATCTCAATTCTCCAAATATATTTTCGCGCGGGATAGATGAAAAATATGAATACCTACACCATTTAAATGGGCTCTGCTTTGAAATCAACTCCCAGTCCTTCAGCTGAGATAACGTCAAGTTTTAAAATAGAAGTGTCACATTGGGAAGTAGTCCCTCGTCATTTGGAAAGTGAGACGGCGATGAATTGCGAGAGAAAAATAAAATAACGATAAGTATCCTTCAATCTTCATGTGGAGGACTCGAGAAAATATCATTTAGTCTCCGGGAAGGGCGAAAGAATTTCGGGATTTTTGGATCAATGTTCACTAGTATACAGGAGGAACTCATACTTTAAATCTACAATTACGATACTTTTCTACAGATAAAAACAAATAATAAAAATTAAGTTTAAAGTATCCGGCGATATTTTCTGGAAATGCACTACGGATATATTGATCTCAATATGAGGTTTTTATTCATTTTCCACAGAAATAATTTCATTTTTCTGGTTTCGACATAGCTAATGTCGAAACCAGGCCGGAAAATAAAATTATTTATGTGGATAGTGAACAAAAACCTTTTCCTTTTGAGATCATGATATCCACATAATAAAAACTTGAAAAAGAATAAAAAATACGAAGTCGTTCGCTATAAGTGATGGCAATGATTGTGAGATTCCGAAGCTCATGAACACTATAAATCGATTTAAGTTTTGCCTTTTTAACAAGAATTATGAGGATTAATTCAATGCAAACGGTTGCTAAGGCCCAAATTCATTGATAAAACCATCTATATTTACATAATTTCCAAAATATTAAAAAAGGAGCAAAGCTTCGCAGCATAGGCATGCCGTGGGGTAGTCCAAGGTTACTCATTGTCGCCTGAGGTTCTTGATATTGGTGGCGAGGAAGGGGTAGGAGAGTCAGGGGAAAATTTCTTTTTGGAGAAGGAAGTGAAGACCATCAGTCAACTGATAAACTCGGTACGACCGATCAGGTTAGCTGACCATCCAAAGAAAATGTGAATACATTCGATATCATCTTTTACAAAACTTGAAAGAGAAAATAAACTGTCTGAATTACACACCGCATTACATACGGCGCCGTTATCATTTTCACCGGGAAGCGTAAGACCGTAATTTACAATTCGGAATTAACTTTTTTTAATTTCATCTTATTTGCTTTTTACTGAGGTGGACAGCCAAAATATAACAACTCGGGTTCTTAACCAGCCCTGATTGTAATAGCTGCAATTCTTGGACTAATAGCTATGGTGAAAATTGGAGCACTGTTTTCTTTCTATACATAAGCAATGAATCGTGGAGCGTAATAGAGCGTAGTAAATCATCCGTGGTAGACGCAAACAAAAAGGATTATAGACTTCAGTTCAACAGAATATTTGCTCGCCAGTGCACTATTTAAATATGTAGAACGACTTATGTGCATTTTTCAAAGGCATTTTCCCATCATTCCAGGTATATAGCCAAATATCGTCATTGAATCAATCACTAACAGAGTGAGGCGCCGTTCACGACGGAAGAGAGAGGAAAGAAAGCGGAACTATTAGAAACCCTGTCAAATTTTTAGCCCCATTAACGGCACACGAAGCGCAATTTTTTATCCGCCGTAGAAAAAATCTCACGCGAAAAATGAAATGAAAAAAATTACCGAGCACGCCGCGTTGAATGCGAGGGCACGAGATATTCCCAAAACTTGAAAGTGAACGTCCTGGCATGCGTGCATTCCTGGTTGTCGGGGAGTTGAAAAAAAGTAATAAAAACACCCTTTATACGACGCGACAGGAGGAACTAAAATGACCCATTTCTGAAACTACACGCTCCATTACACGCGTGCTTCAAAGTTTAGTATTGGCGCGCAGTCGAACTAGATCGTTAACACACTGGAGAGTCCACTGCGCCCTCTCTTTAACCCTACCCCCCAACTATCCACTCGTACAACGTTCCCTCACGCAAGGTCGGCCTACATAGGGCTCCGGGACACATCGCGGTTTCGTGCCATTATCACCGGTGGGTATTCCAGAGCATAAAGGGGTGGGGAGGGAGCAGGCGGAAATTCCCCACGGGCGCTCGAATTCCTCCCGTGCATCAAGTTAAACGCCTCTGTCACGGTTGGATCGCGAGCCACGTAGAACGATGCTTAACAAGCTACGGGCCCGAGTGGACAGACTATATGCACGCTCTTCCGCTCTCTCCACACGTCCCACAGAGCTTTAATAATACCCTACCGACCGCGGATTAAATGGCTTTGCCAAGGAAACACGCGCACCAAGATAAACAGCCAGCGGGGATCAACACTTTCTGAGAAAAAGAGACAAAACATGGCGAATGCGAAAACTGACCTATCAAAAGTAGGAGCAAGAGAAACACCCGGATGAGAATTTTCACCGGGATATTTCGCAGACATTTTGTCAAGGGTCCAAATATTTCTCGTCTCCGTCCGTCCGATTTTCAGGAAAAAAAGAACATAATGCAGCGCCGAATTTCAATACCCGTGATGCATTTCGGTGAAATAACAATGCCAGAACAAATATGAACACGATCTTAATCACTCGACGATAGCTGGCAGCTAACGGAAGTAAGTCAGCGATTGTCGTGCAGCCGTGAAAGGTGACGAAGCTATTTCAGCGTCTTTCCAAGCATTCGAATTCCGTTTCGGGACATAGCTGCTGGAAGAGGGTTGGAATACTTACGGTAGTCTAGGCAAAATATCATTTTACCTAGAAAGCACTGAAATTGGTCTCATTTTAATGAAAAATATCTCACCCTTCCAAAGATACAAAAATATCAGACCCTCACCACACTAATTTCCGAGATATTTGCCAAAATATACCCACCATTTTACATGAGAAATCGTACGTGTATGCACTCTAGAGATACATTAGAAAAAAATGAGGAATTACTAACACCTAGATCTCGTCAAAAAACTAAGTGTGTGGTTTGCATGTTTTCTCAACCATTATTGAAAATAAATCAGATTGTCAACGCAGTAATTTTGTCAGGATCATAGAAAAACCTTCCGTTGTGAAGGGGAATTAAACGTACGCGTGAAAACAATGAGTCAAATTGAAGATTTACACAGATAGTTTTATTTAATTTATTATAATTTCAGTCATGTAAAATATAATATTGCGCCATTGATAACGCAATATTCATGTCATGCTTCCTACAGCTGCTGAAATTAAAACAAATGATTCGAATACGGTCTCCATTATGACCATGGAACTATCTCACTCAAACTACCTTAAATGCATACAATCCATAGGCTATTAATGCGTCTTACATATGAATTTTCACACAAATAGACAACCAGGATGCGTCCGATAACGATAAGGGCGAAATAGTTGCCCGTCAACGCGTACATCAGAAATATTTAAAAGCTAATAGAAACTGTTACACAGCTGATGGAAGGATGTTTGGGGTCTTCATAGACTCGCAGGTTTAACACTTGGCTTAGGTTACTTGGAAAAATTCATATTCAGCGAGCTACAGTGCGACAATGAGAATTATATCATGAGCCCGCACTTCATCTCTGGAGTCGACAAAAAGGATACACTGGGAACTGAAAGGTACAAAAATTCCTTCCTTCCCCGCGCCATTAGTAATTACCACAAAAATTGATCGTGACACCAACATGAGACAATGTTAGCATAAAATGTATCACCTTCCTTCCCCATCTCCTTTCCCCAATTCCCTCGCCTTTCGTGCGAGGCGTCCTAACAACCCCCACCACAAGCCTCCGCAGACACTCCCAGGGTAGTGCGTAGATGCAGAAATCACAAAAAGTGAACGCCAGGAGCGATAGTGACTTCCACATCACAAATGTAAGTAGAACTTAGACACCTAATACCTTCATTTACACTACGTGTTTGGGTTCACTTAGCCATGATAATATACCACCAAGCTACCATGTAATAATAATGCGTAAATCACTCTTCATTTGTTCTTCAGGTCTGGGGGTCATTCTGAAACTCCGAACCGATCGGTACGGGAGCCTTTTCGTCGGGTGGGACGTCACACCGACTACCGTGGTATTCTGTATGAAACCGATCGGTGCGCCGAGGGGCTTCCGTCGGTAAATCCCACCAACACGGAAGAGCTGTCGGCACCTACGGGATTCAGTCGGTTTGCTTGAGAGACACCCTAAGAAATTGACAACGTATTTAGATTTATGTATTAAATAGGTTTATTTGAGGCTTGTAATAGCGATATAATTTATTCACAGGATTAATAGAGATATTGTATGTAATGCACAAGTTGAAATTATGATAATGAAAGTGACGGCCTAAAAGAAAAACCTCAAAACAACTAGGATTCCAATGTGTAGCATTGTATTGATCGCTTGGCTCCTCAAAATGTTTTACTACTTGGCGCTATCAAGTGCATATATAGGCCAATATTTTGCCTCTGAAGCATGTTGGATTACCTTATAATAGTATGTGCAATTAATTCTCAGAAAATCCTCCGCAACAGATGTTATTAATTATTGCGGCATAATATATATTCTCAAATTTGAAATTTTACTCATATGTTCAAATTTTGTTAATTTAGCCACGCATGAAACCCACTTATACATACTACTGTAGTTTATTGTTTGAGAAAATAGGCGGCGAAAATAGGTAAATTATACGGACAGAGCGAATTTCAGTACATTGTTGAAACTTTTTACTGGTGAACGAAATATAGAGCAACTATGAATTTCAAAGTAAATTAATTTGAATACATGATTTATTAAAACAGTTCAGCGAAAGGGGTGTTTTAGTACGGATTAATTTGGTAGCATTTTTCAACAAAAGATGCGAGACTAGCAGCAGTGTGGTTCAACATTGTGACAGTATCATGTACTGTCACAAAGCAGCCCCATGATATTTTGCCAAGCAATTTTATAATTGTAGGGCAATAATGCCTATTATAAATAGAAGGTTGTATCGTCTCCATGTTGTAAATATACTGACTCTAGCACATTAATAATCAAAAAGAACCATCTTTGGAAGATTTGAACATCGGATTTTTAATGTGAAAGTGATGCATATTCCAAAGGGCATGAAGAATGAGATAACTCTTGGGCTGCAACAGACTGAATGAGAAGCCAATTACATTTTTGAGATCACGGAGGACATTTTTTTAAAATAAGGAGAATATTTCGTAGTTTTGATAGCTAATACCATCCAGGAGTGATCACCAAAATTTATAAACAATATATTTCAGTGAATTGTATAGAAAGATAAGGTGAACACTATATATGGCTTCATGAGAAAGACGAAACTTGATACCAAAACGAAGAAATAGTGTGCGGGAAGACAAGGAAATAGTGAGCAGTATACTCCTAAGCGAAGGGGAGAAACGAAATCCTAACTCTAACTTTATCATTGACCATTTTTTTCTTTTGTTCTTCAGTCCTTTTAACTTCATTGCGTTCAATTTCGTCGCACGAGCCAAAGCACAGGCAGTAATAGAAGTTTATCTGTCACGAAGCTGTACTACAAGCAGGGTAACTAATGAAATATTATCAGTCCAAATAATGATTTTCATGGAACTCATCGATAATTAAAAGATGAGAGATGATTCTGATTTATAGCACAATGTTTTTCAAAATTACTCACATTTTCACCTATAAAATTTACAAAAATAGAAAAAACACTTTCACTAATTGTAAGTAGGCCTAGTAAGTAACGGTTTACGGTACACCAAAACCCCTTTCATTTTCTGCAACCAATATCCATCCAGTCACGAGGTTTCTCTCTATAATTTTTCCAGCCACAAATTAGTACTAAATTTATAATTAGAGAATTTTTTTATTTCTGAAGAACCTTTTTATGTCAATGAAGGGTCACATAATTTCGCAACTGAGCTCAGCTGCCTTCATCATTTCCACCCCAGTACATAGCAATAGATATGGATGCTTCACCAGCAAGTCCTCAGATGTATTTAAGTGACATTGCATCGTTAGCTCATGCAAAAAATTGGTCATAGTCAGTCTGCTGTCCGCTATAAGCACGCTCGGTAAGTAACTAAAAATACATATAGAATGATAAAACTTCGGTGCACGACTTTCTAAGGACACATTTTCACCTTTTGAGTATGGTTTTTCGGTTGGATGGTATTATATTTAAAAATAATTAGGCTAATTCCAAGGGCTGGAAAGGTTTAAAAATTCCCAAAGTATGCATTAATGTACTATTCCTAGACCTAAGAAAAAACTTTACTTGGCCTCATTGTATCATTATCGTCAACAGTAGAAAAAACTGGAAAAGACCAAAATGTACTTGTCTACATTACTTTCTGAGGCTAAGGTAGCATGTCTTACCTCGGAGCTAAATCCAAAAAAATGAAGCAGCATGTGGACCCTTAGGAATTAAATGTTTGAAAATAGAAAACAGCATCCTATTTTCCAGCTTCACATTAATTTTCCCTTAGCTCAGCCGTTTGCTTTTGCTAAAATAATTGACTAAACAGTAAATACTTCACGTCGAAAATATTCAGCATCCATACCTGAAATCAGTATCCATACATAACTAACAAGGAAAACTATCTTTTCGTGATTCTAAAACAACATCTCTATCCCACGCGTTCGTTCCCCACCATCCAAGCTCATATCTCCCTCAGAGGGCACATCTCAAGAAAGTACCTCTAGACGCTTCGTAGAATATACCTATTTCTAGATGTGATAAATTTTGGTGGACTTGTATACCGACACTCCGTTACCACAATACGAACACCAGACTTCTGCTGAACCTTTTAAAACCTGTTTTTTTTCCTTTCACTGTTTGAAATAACATGGATTTTCTATAATGTTCGTCATATCTGAAAGCAACAATCATAAACAACAGAGACATTCTTTAGGACAAAAATTGTACCGCTTGCATGAAAAGGGTTAAGGCGATCCAGAGTGAATAGTTCTTCTGAGGGATTTTTCCACGAAAAAATTCACTCATCACTCCGAAAAAAGGGATAATTGCAAGTTATAACGGAACTGATCGGCTGATTTTACGTACAATATTCTGAACAAGGCCAAAGAATCATTCACAGATAGGAATTACAATTACATATACGTTCCTTTGCGGGGGCCAGTTGATGTAGGAATGGCGGACAATTCTCAGTACTGAGAATAATTCGTCATTATATCTCCTGCAGGATATTTAGATACGCTCACTAGTCAACGGCTTTCCCTGGATAACAAACATTCACTGCAACGAACACCGAAAGCACGATGAAACTACCCGTCGTAGAAATACATGCCCCTGCTTAATTGACAAAATTCACCTCTCTTGGAAATTCTCCCGGTCACAGCACTTCGCTTTCCATGGTCCCGAAACTAGAGAGGTAAGCGAGGAGAATCGTTTGAAGCGATGAATGCGAGCATCTGCATTTAGACAGATCATACTTCCAAAACCTATATAATTATTATCACAGACGGATCACAAAATGTAAGCCGAGGAAGGCTATGTTTCCCACAAACGAATGCTAATTGACGGGTACTTTAAAATAATTCCATCGATGGTGAGTCCACTTGTTTTATAACACGGGCACGAAACAAATCATGCGAAGAACCATTCAAAATATACATTCTTGAATTACCTCTAACCTGTAGCGAGAATTGATACCTTTTCATGTTAGTCTAAGCGACAACGTAAACGTCAAACATGAGACGCTCGATCCTTGAGACACAAAATTAGCCACGTAAGTATTTACAAGAAATAAAGTTATTAATATTCACGGCTTCCAAATACGAAAGAATGAAAGAAATACGAAAAATGCAACTTAATTAGGGAGCTTTCGTCGATCTCGAATGAAAGACCTGAAGTATACCAACAAACTAATTAGAAGCATGTTAAGTTTTTCTATCGCCATACAAGTAAACGGCCAACTACTCATTTTCATAAAGAAATAAGTCAAGCTTAATTCATTTTCGCATCACGACGTTCATTCTTTATTTAAAGTGAGCAGTTAAATTTGGTTAGTACACTGCACATAGGAGTTAATTTAAATACGTGGGTGGATTTGTAAGCGAAGCAGGATTGTGTGAGGAATGGAGTAAGGGTGATATGAAACCCAGCGTCGACATTTGCTCAATCCTAACGAAAAGAGCACTCTGCTACTCAGATTTAGAGCGGAAGCGAAACATGGAGGCGAAAGTGCCGACAGCCTCTTTCTATTGCAATACCCCTTGACTACCAACTAGGTATCTCCGCACGAGTGAGTTAGGTAGTTTTGGCGTTTGACTTGTGGCAAACCTTCATTGTCGACTTCAACACACACTATTATCCACGTTAACTTTCTACCTCCCTCTGCATCACATACAAATGATTTGAGGGAGCTAACCGAAGGGTTGTGACTTATACCAGAAAAATTTTAGTCTACTGTGTTTGGGTCGTAACCATTGAGGTAGATGGACAGGGCAGTACGTCATAAATTAGTGGCCTGACAACCGAAATAACAACCATATCGGTTACCCCAGCTCTTTCCTTACTTTTCTTCGGATAGTGCGAAGCAATGGAAGAAGCGGATGTAAAGCAAGAATATCCACCATCTTTTGGAAATTTTTAGACGAGTAAGTCTTGAAACAGATATTAGCAACTTGGTGCTACCTATTCCACTAGTTTTTACCATAGTTTTCACCATGCATGCGGATTAGTATTAATATAAATGGATAAAAATTTGAAAGGATAATGCATACTAATGCAGCAAGTTCATGCTGGTTTCTAGTAAGTTATCAAGGAAAAACATCGTAAAGCTGCAAAATTAGAGCGTCAGCCCGCAAGCGCTGACGGAACTTTGGAGTTAATTAAGATGGTGGACAAAACACGCCCACGTAACAGCTTTTAGCAAGGGCTACCATAGCAAGCCTCCATCTAACCCAATGGTCATCACATTCTCGTGAAACGTCCAACTGACACCTTCCCGCTCTCTCAAACTACATTTAGTGTTGAAGTCACCGTGTCGGCACTTGTAACCAGAAGTCCTTCCCCCTTCACTCCTTAGCGGACGACCCCTTCCAAACGAATCTCACCCTCCTCGCTCCGACTTCAGGTCGCTCTGGCCTAAGTGAATCAAAATAAATTCTACATTTTGCCTCCCTGTTTCTTAGCGTAACGTGGTATGGTGCAGAAACGTGGACTCTCAGAAAGGAAGAGGAGAACAGACTGCGGGCATTTGAGATGTGGGTGTGGAGAAGGATGGCGAAGGTGAGGTGGACGGAAAGGAAAACTTATGAGGAAGTGCTCGAGATGGTGGGCGAGGAAAGGAAGCTTCTTAATCAAATTTGGGATCGGCAGAGTAGGTGGTTGGAGGATGTAATTAGGGGTTAATATGGGTTGCTCAAAAATGTGATAAAGGGAAGCATATTGGGCAAGCGGGGATGGGGAAGGAGAAAATAGGTTTAATGGACGGGATTAAGAAGGGTAGATCGTATGCCGAGGTGAAAAAAGAAATACTCGAGGTAGTTAGGCTCCTGAAAACGTAGTAAACCGGGAGGAGATTCTCTGACATTCAACAAAACCTACCATTACCTGTAGAATGCTTTTTTTTAATCTTTGGCTGGAAAAATCCTGCTTCCGCTGATCAAATTTGTTATCAGCTAAAAACCAAATTTAAGGTTCAAAATACGAGATTACTCCACAAATATATTTTAGAACCACATTTGTCCAGCCATATTAGCCGACTGTAGTGCCGATTGTAAGGAACTACCGCATCTGACTTCAATCAAGGCATTAATTCGTAAACAACTTAAAGAAATAGGTGATATGATACCAATATTTTTTTTTATTTTTCAAGAACTTCCGCTTCTCTTAAACAGTTATAATTAATACCGGTTTTCTGGAGTTCATCTGAGGAATCTTCACACGATACCACGTTAAAATCTCTACACTCAAGGCAGAATAACAGTAAAACTAGCCAGGGAATCTTGCTGTTTTCATCTCAGTTGATAAAACACTCTTCAAATACGATACATTCGAGTTTTCATGATTTCTGGAGAAATGACCCCAATGTCAGAGCCACCTAAACGTCACGCTACGCGCACGCCGACCAACATGCGCTACCACCATAACATTCCATATGACGGCCAGAATAGGGTATCTTGAAGAGGTGTCTCAACAGCACCCGAGTAGGGATCGACATTACCTATACACATCTCAGCCGCTGCCAGGAATTAAACAAGAGTTATCGGAATGGCAAAGCGACACTCAGGGGAGTTAATGTATATAGCTTCGGGATATCCTATTCCAGACACGTACGAAATTTGGACGTCACAGCCGCATATATTTCAAATTAGACCATTCAAAATATGTCTTGTCGGGGACTTTCACGCCACAACTACGGATTTCCCGAAGTTCGACCGAGTCGCGTCCTTCCAGAATAAGTCCCCAGGACACCGAAAAACGCAATCTGCTTATATCCGAAAATCCTCCCCTACGTTTTTCCTCTCCCCTACGCTCCTTAGTCGACCTCTTTTACACCATTCTTCCTCTTCTAGAAATCCGCTTCGCGCATGTGACTGCCACCAAGTTTTGCTACCACTATACTGGCTCCCGGTACAGAGGGCCAATCCTATTCAGGATGGCATACGGACAGTAACGCATTTCGTCAGCCAAATGGGCGTTGTGATATGCCTTGAAACCATTCGTTTTCGAGCAGCCCAACTTCAACGCCGAGTTTCCTTCCCCATTCCCACAAAATCCTTCACTAGCTGTCCCGTCCCCAAACTTACGCAAGCGATCTCATCCAACTAACGTCTCTGAGGGACATTGAATATAGATATCGGGCAAACCTATCGGTCCCATTTTATCGTAAAATGGGTGATTGGATAAAATGCGACATTTTATGGTCAGACACACCATCCCATCACACTACAAAGCTCGGCGAAAGGCAGTGGAGTTACGTTAACTATTTTACCTATTCACCCACTCCTCTTTTCTCCACGTATCAGTCTTCACCCACTCGACGACCTGTGCATTACCAATCAATTACTACCGTCAACTAAAACGGATTTCACAGTGCCCGGTTAGCTGTGGCGGCGTTCGACACAACTTGAACCCCGTAATATTGCAAGCGAAAAAAAATAACGTAGAATTTAATCGAATTAAAATTACAGTAAACTGAAAAAAATTGGCTGGGTGGTGCATGCATTTTTGGTTTGATGTGAAAAAATGGACGAATCCCCACTTCAAGGCTTGGTTTCCTAGCATACCTTGCCACACGCCCTTGCTGCGGCTCATAAGATATACAGTACTTGGCAAAATCTGGAGGTAGGTCATGCTATAGTACACCGGTATATTCTTCTCTCACGCTTTTCAGTGCGATTGAGAAACGAATTTGAAAATAGGGAAGACAGCGGTCTAGATCGATGCGACCGTTGCCAAGACGAGCGAAAATAATTAAATATCCTGATGTTCCACACTCTTTAACTTATTAGCAATAAACGACTACTTATCAATTCGTTTCTGTTGAGTAGTGTAATCATTAATAACTGGCAATACGAACTGTAAGTTTCGATAAATATTATTAACGTCAACAACCGGTATGTCACCATGAAGTTTCGTTATAATATTGCGTTTAAACGCCCTTAATAGTTGTTCGATTAAGATAAAACCAAATATACACTATATCTAGAAATGTAATGTTTATTAATAACTACCATTTAGAGCTCACCCTTCGAGAAATACGGCGAAATAATACATTATATCTTATGGTGTTAGGTTTACCCGAATACTCGTATTGGCTTGTGATCTTTTAAGGTAAGTAAGGACGATAAATTACTTTTTAGCGCATATTCAATCATTTGTGTTTACCCAAAAACATTGCACTAACTTTTGAATAGGAAACATTGCAAGGTGCACGCCCAAAATGTTTCGTAATCATCAAAATACGAGTTATGTACAGTCTTCATTAGCCCGCCATTTTTTTTTTACTAGTTCTAGTATTCGGTTAGGTATATCTGAGTAACTCATCCGCCTTGTGAAAATAGTCACGTGACTTGAAATTTGTAGACTGGTAGCTCTGAGAAACAGCCCCCAGGCATCTGCTACAATACCACGGCCAAAAGCCGGGCAGCCCGCGCGCGCGCTGCCAGTGACGTGGCCAGGATTTTGTTAATCGGGAGTCCTCATGGGCCAACAGTGATTCTTTTAAGCTAAAAGCAAATTAGATTATTTCGGCAACTATGAGTTCCAAAGTGACTGCGAAGTAACAACCGATATATTTAAGATGTTAGAAGCGCGAACTTCTGACAGAATACGAAACCAGCAGATTGTTTGAAAAAGTTACAAATAATACTTGTTGAAACAAATGTTCAAGCTGATGGATAAATTAATCCAACCAGCTTGGTTTTAAAGAATATAACATTTACCGCCACATAATGAAAATTAATTCGTATCTTCCGGGCGGGATCCCGACTCCACGGTTACATCACAGCACCATGCGACCTAGCAGAGGACGATCAGTCAGCATATGCAAGGATAGGTGAAGAGAACACCGCAATTTGACTTATTTATTTTACACGAACAAGTTTCACTGCAATACAGCATCATCCTGAACAGCATTATACAGTGCAGCATCATCAATCCCACGGCTACGTCACAGCACTGTGCAACCCAGCTGCCATTTACAATGCAGCATCATCTATGATCTGCTTTGTATCATGAATATAGTCGTAAAAAATGAAAGGTAAATATTGAATTATTGTATCCTCTATACCAACCCCATCCTGACATGAAATAATTAGACCAAGTTACGCCTACATCCACTTTTTCATTCCATTAGCCAACAAATAGATGAGAAATCTGTAGCTGCAGAAGAAAATTGAAGCCGCAAACTTATCGGTCGTACAGGATGATTGTAAAGGACGTTTTTAACAACATCTCTGATTCCGCAGCACTAATCGGGTACTGTGTGGTTTCCCACGGACTTAACTACTAGAATCCACGCGATCCCTGATGCGGCAGTCGAACAAGCGACATAATAAAGGAGGGCGAGACATTCACTTACATAACCTTGCCTTAGATTCATCATGTACAGCGATTATGATGGAGGATGAGGCATCAGGTAATCGGCAAATTTTATTTCATGAAAAATTATCACTTTACCACTCCCTATGAATGAAAATATACAGCGCCAAGTACCCAACCATTTACTATTATCCATCACATTTAGATCAATTTATCGAACCACAAGACGTTGCGAATGCTTCCCCATTGCTCTATGACTGACTCAATACTTAAATTTATAACAAACAATTAAAAATATTCATTTCTTATTGAGATATACATCGGCGAAGCAGGTGGTGTGGCTTGCACTTAACACACAAATGGTGGGGATTCAAGAAAAATTAAACACAATATATTAATCAGATCACTGAAAATGCGTCGATACGTTCACCAAGTCCAGAACGGCTTCGCCGTTATATATGGGTGTGAAAAAAACGGTTTACTTCCAAGTGTTATAGTCGTCGAAATCCATTTGTGTTTTACGTTGGTGTCACGTTTGAGCATCCGCCATTTTGAAAAACCTAGACGTAATGGTTGTTAAATTTAGAGTACGGACTGTGAAAACGAACTTTCGGAATTTGACCACATGTAACTCTGAGACAACGGGGCGTAGAAAGCACCATAGTCAATCCCAGGGCGTGTGACTCCTAGCCTGATATCATGGGTGATTCTAGGGGTTATATTCGTAATGTTTTGCGAAACAATACTACCCGTTTCCTTCGACTTCGCAGTAGGCCAGGGGAACTGCTTGAAGAAGACTACCCCGCGTTGGACTGTGCAATTGTGAAGCGTACGAAAGTACATGGCAGTAGGCTAGGGTCCTGCCTAATAAAACTCCTCATCGCCAATAAATACGTGGTCTCCTTGTTTGCTGGCCTACCTTCAGCGAGACTGGATAAATAATATCGTGTACGGCGAGCACCCTTGAAAAACATGAGTTCCATGACAGTAGGTCAAGGGGCCTGACCCACCTTATCTCCCAGACTCCAATCGGCAGCAGGCAACGATGTCTGCCGAATCAAAACTACCCGTCTTCGTACGACTACGCAGTACGCCAGGGGAACTGCTAAAAATAAACTACCCCACATTTAACGGTTGACCTGAGACAATAACACCTATAATTCACCTATATTTCGAATTTGAGGGGTCGTTTCAAAGCGAATAATAAAAGTTACGACAAAACACTTAGTTCGCAGAAAACTTTGCGTTTATGAGTCTAATTGAATGCTACCCTCTTGTTTCGTTAATAAACTATACCCTCGCAACGGGCAGATACGTGCGTAACATATTTTTAAAACAAGGTTTAAAGTATGAAGTAAATCCTGAGAGAGAACATTACGCAGTTCAACATTTAGTAATTCTTCATTGCGCTCAGTAGAAAAAATACAACGGGCAACAGCCTTAACAATACAGAAAAAAGGGCGGATACCTAAGTTTATCACAAGTTAAACGAGCAATCACAGTGAGAGTCAGCAAGGATCTAATATTCGCCAATAGAATTTTAAATGACTATCACGAGAAAAAAACGCCGTCATTCGAAGCCAAGCAATTTAGCGCCACGCAAGGCGCCATCATGATTCCTGCTCATCGGACGTTCAGTACACGACAAAAATTATATAAAAACTGCTTAGTAACAACATGGATCAACTCGCGCGCGTTAATTCGCAGATGGATGTCCCATTAAAAAGTCATTGTTCAACCACATCTTGCGCGAATGTATGGCCTGGAAAAAGCCTATTATTCCGTGTTCTTAATTGCATTCACTCGAGTTCTCGTGCGGGTTAACTTCTCAAGAAACCAGGCCAATACTAAGATACCTATGTTGACTCCAAATTCGATTACGAAAGACGATTAATTTTGTATACACAATAACAGTAGAATAATACCAAAATCATCCACTAAAAAAAACAAGCAACACGACGCTGCATTTCAAAATTAAGGCCTTTGACCGTCACCAAAAATGGCTGAACGCGGTTAACCAGATAACTAATCACAGTCCATAATAATTCTAGTTAGCTTAACAGGGAGTCCAATTATTGCGAATAATGACATCAATGAATGTCACTAGAAATATTCACCTATTCCTGAGGCGAAAAAGATCTTAAATTTGACCTTAAAACGAAGTAGCACTAGAGGCTGTGATACTATTGTAGACAAAAGTTAGTGCAGGAAATAATTTGAAAGCATGGGTGGAGACGACCCGTATAAAATGCACTTGAGGTGGCGAGAGACAGATTCCATACGACGGTCGAATGGTGCAGAGCTGCTACATTGCAAATTTTGCAGATAACTTTCAAATAGCAATCGCTGAAGACAGCTCTCACAAACTTCACAGGGTAAGTTTTTCACGCAGACCAATATTAAGGTGTTACTATATCGTTAGCGGCACAAATATATACACATTCCATCATTAAATTTGATACATTACAAGCAAATACTACATGAGAGAGGCGAACACTATTCCAGTAAACTTACTTACTGTGACCGTTACACATCCATCGAAGATGACACCCAGGAGAGGTGACTTCCTTTCAGACTAATTGTCAGACTGCGGACTTATTACTAATCAGAATACTTGACTTAAACACAGCTCCATATTTAGCTGGACGCAATGACTCCAACTAAACCTTACTATCTACGAAAGAACTAGAAGCACTGGCGAGGCAAAAAGGACACATCACTCACGCAACTCAAACTGACAAACTCAAACCGGAAGACCGCGGACGACGGGATAAGCGCATGGAGTCGTGCTGACTCGAGTCAAAGTAATAATTAATTTAATATTCATGAACACCAATCGTGCTTTTAGAGATATGTTAGGATTCGAATAATTATTAATTCTTTGAATGATTTGAGTAATTAAGTACAGCCTTCTCGACTTTCATCGGTACTCTTACTCCAGCAGGTACCTGTGAAAGTAAATTGCTGTAAGAAGTATCTCATTGGTTGATTTAAATTTTTGAAATTTGCGTGTAATAATATGCATGATCTGCATAACCCAAATTAATTTATAGAGTTGAGCTGTTTATAGAACCTAACTTTGTTCTTCATTCCATGATATTCGATTTCCTGGACAAAAGACGCAAAGATGTGTGTGTTCTAGCTTACATAAAAATATACGTCTAGTTATGCTGGGTCCTCGCCGATTTTCCGTTAAATGGGATACTTATTCACTTTTACTCTCCGCAGCAAATGTCTATCGATGGATGAGTCCAGATTAAACATATATCGAATGCTACCAGGACGCATATGAAGCCACAAGAAAGTGGTGTGGATTTCTCTCATGGTTTCTTTTAAGCAATAGAATGCAGTCCATAAACCTGCAAACCTATCAGACCCACAGAAAAGAGTATTCCATAGTGTAACGGGTCAGCTTATACGTGGTCGCAAGGCCTCGAATGAATAACAAAAAAAAACATTTGGAGTAAAAGCCAATGGACCACTAAAATTAAGGGTCAATCTTGCATAATTCAGCGAACAATGACAACGAAAAATGACCTGATGAGACGAGAAATGAGGGAAATACGTTTGAAATGTGACGCGCGCGTACTTGTTTCGAATCAAGTATCACTTCAAGTGGGGCAAAAACCCTGTATGCATAACTGCCTTGACTCTATGGGATGCAGATGAAAGCCTGGGCAATGTACTGGGGCCAGAGGGCGTAAAAAGGGAGGCTGTATGAGGGACGAATGCCGATCCTCTCCTCCCTCCATTCTCGGGAGAAAGGAAAAAATGATAATCAGAAGGTATTCCATCGTCCCAAGCCCTGGAAGGGAGTCTGGGACAAATGCAATATCTCCCCTCTACCCCTCTCTGCCCCCTCCCAAAAGCAATGAGCTATAATCAACCCCTCTTGGGCCCCTAACTTTCCCTTTTAATATTTACAGGTAACAATTTACATGGTGTGTTTGGGACCTCCATGCACTAGGGTACTCTATTCACAGTATTCGGGGGCCCATGAATTCCAACGTTCCTGTCTGTCAGGACACACCAATGCAATTCAGTGGAGGTTTTAGGAAATACAGTTTGAATGGATAATTTTAAAGTATCTTTCAAATTATTTTATACATACATACCCATCAAGCCGTTCCCTTCCGGGGTAGGCACAGTCGCAAAATTTCACTCATAAATACATACCTGTACACCTAACTCTGCTTCAATAATTTCCTCCATACTGACCTATCCTTGCAAACCTCTTTTGCCTCATTTACCCACATACACTGCTTCATACATGCCCTCCTGTTTTTAAGACTCCTAATATTCCTCCTAAGAATTTCCTCAACCACAACTTTCTCGGCCTACCTCTCCCTCTTACACCATTCGTTTCACTCTTATATATGTTTCGTTATTTGACTCATCCATTCTCTCAACATGGCCAAACCAACAAAGTGCACTCCTTTCATATATACCTACCTAGTATTCATTACTGGAGCATCTAACCCCCGATCAGTTACTACCCACTCATTCCTGACCCTATCCATCCTACTTTTGCCGCAAACACTCCTCTTATAACTCATACCCACGGCGTTTAGTCTACTCTTATGTCTTTCCTGACATACCCATGCTTCACTATCATATAACAAAGTGGGGAGAAGTACAATTTTGTACACGGCGATTTTTGCCTCCTTAGACAGACACTCATTCCTTGATATGCTCCACATGCTACATACCACCTTCCTTACAGCATTCGCATGTCTCTTTATCTCCTCATCCATCCGTTCATCTTTCATAAACATCTTACCTAGAGCACAAAATCATCCACTTGTTCAATTTCTTCACCATTTGCCCTCGTCATACAGTTATTCTCCCCATTCTCCTTATCAAAAACTTACTTTAGTCTAGCAAGAATTTACCCTCAATTCCATTCTCTCTGTTGATTCACAAAACTTATCTAGGAGCTTCTGTAATCCCTGTTGGCTCTCTTACTTCAAAACAGCATCATCCACACATAGAAGAACTCGCACTTTAACATTTCCAATCAAAACACCGTCATTTTCACTACATGCATCTCTAACTCATTTATCCATTAACACATTAAACAGCCATGGAGACATTATGCATCCTTGCTTTACACCCTGTTTTATTACAAACCAATCACTCACAATGACGTTAACTCTCACACTTGCCTTACTATTATCATACATCGCCATCATAACATTCAATAACTGCCCATTCACTCCATAGTCCTTCAAAACCTTCCACGACTTCTTTACCCTGTCATATGCCTTCTCTAAATCAACAAATGCACTATACACTTTCTTTCAGATGCCCATACATTTTTCTATCGCTTGCTGAAGTACAAAAAGCTGGGCACTTCATCCTCTCCCAGGCATAAACCCACACTGCAAACCCCATATTCTGTCAGAAGTAATATTCCCCACTCTTTCGATTAAAATTTTGCTGAACACTTTTCCCGAAATGCTCAAAAAACTAATAGCCCGAAAATTATTATATTTGGTCTTTCCTCCTTTCCCTTTGTACAATGGATCGATAATTGCATTCTTCCAATCCACTGGAACAATGGAAGCCTCTAGGCATAAATTATATAGTTCACATAGCCGACAAATGAGTAAATTACACCCACACTTCAACTATTCACTGGACATCCCATCTACGCCTGCAGCCTTCCCATTTTTCAATACTCTCAATGCCGTTACAACCTTATTCTTACTGATCTCCTTTTCCATCATCACATTCTTACATACTACTTCGCAAGGCTCACCCTCAGTGCCTGTATCATTATCGTATAATTCTTCAAAATACTCCTTCCAGCAGTTCCTGATATTGCTTTCATCCCGCATGAGTTATCCACTTTTGTTCCTTACCGCATTTATTCCCCTGCCTTCACCAATCTTAGCCTTTTTTTACCCACTTCCAAAACAGCTTTTTATTGCCTTCAAAATCGCTCTGCAACTTGCTAGCTTCATCAGCACGCATTCTTTCCTTGCTCTCTTTCGCAATGATTTTGCATTCATTCTTTTTCTTTCTGTAAATCTCACTTGCCTTAGTATGCTCTTTCTCAGAGTTGGCAGCAATCATATTCTTGTACACCTCTTTTTTTTCCCTGACTGCAACACTTTCAGCACATTCTACAGTCACTCCTTTTAAACACTCCCATGCATAATTCACATTCTTGTTTCTGATATATTCCTCCCATTCTCTCTGTTTCAAGGATAGAGCATCTTCAAGCATGCAACCATACTGCATTATTACCTCGCTGCCAAGCATCCTCTCAACTTTTACTCTCAACTGCTTACGTGCAACATTCTTTCTTGGCACCCACTTTCTACACAGATTCACTTTGGAGAGTATGAAATAGTGGTCTGTTCCACATACAGTACCCCTCATCACCCTCATGTCTAACACTAACTCCCTCAATCTCTCATCATACAACACGAAATCAATCATGCATTTACATTCGCCCCTTTGCCAAGTATACATGTGTATTCTTTTATGTTTAAACCATGTATTCGACACAAACAATCCTTTTTCCAAGCACACACTCACCAAGTTTTCAGCATTATCATTCACTCGAGAGTCACCAAATGGCCCAACCACTCTCTCAGATGCATACCACCTCACACCAACCCAGCCATTCATGTCACCTAGGACAATTATTCTCTCACCAGGGTCACACCTCTCTCAGTTTTTCCCAAAACTCATCTTTCACACTGTCACTCTCTCCGAGTGCATAGCATGTCACAATCACAACTCTCCTAATACCTACTTTCACGTGAACCCAGAGGAATCAAGGGGATACTAACTTGTACTTCCTTGCTAGTAACTTACCTCTCTCATTAAGAATAAGTTCTACATCTTGACTGCCACATACATTATCTTCAACTCCGGACCACAGTGCCAGACCACCGCCATCTAAAGTAACAACATCCTGCCCCTTTCCCTTAGTTTCAAATACACATAAAACATCCATTCTTCTCACTTTCATTTCATTCAACAACCCATGCTCCTTTCCATATACTCCTCTCACATTCCAAGTACTGATAGTCAAGGTTGTATTGCTATGTCCATACCTTGATGGGCCAACCTTATTCAGCTTCCGCCACCCATCGTGGCTTTGGTCGTCTGAGGCTACTCTGTGACTCTTATGAGTAAGCTGTAATAGAGTATGCAAGGTTGCCAGCCTTTGCAGTACCTGCACCACGTGCAGCTTTCCCTGCTAACAGTTACGGCGCTCTACCGGTCAGTTTTGGCACATTTTCTCCAATATGCCACGAGAGAAACCAAAGCATAGTAATACCCTAGGTCTGCTTTCACCATTCTACTCAAGCTAGGATCCCATCTGAAAGGACTACCTTGAGAGCCAGCATACCGTTGCCCACGACCCACCACTAGGAGGTATATGCTGTGTACTGACACACCGGGTCGCAATCTTTAAAATTATCTCAATTTACACATGGAGAGAAATAGTAGTGCCAAACATTATGGCGGATTGACAGTTGATTCTTGGAAGAGAACAATTTATAGACAGGAGAGACAAGACTATTTTTTTTTGACTAAGGCACAGTACGATATTGTGGAAAGAAACACAGAATATGCCAAATTTATAAATGGTCAAGATAACAGGCCTGTGTACTGAGGCATAGAACAGAATGAAGAGATGAATAACTAGGATACATCAGCAAAAGCAATATGTAAAAAAAAATAATGCTACTTAGCAGAATCGAATACTGGGAGTTAAGAAGTCTTAGAACATTTAAAGAGATTCACCAGGATGGATCCTCATTTCCTAAAAATTCTTAAAGGAGGTTAGACTGGCAAGTATAAAAAATGTGGTAAGTCTTAGAACATCTAAGGAGGTGCACCAGGAGGGATCCTGATTGCCTCAAAATTGTGAAAGCAGGATAGAGTGGGAAGTTTCAAAAATTGTGGTAAGTCTTGTGTTGTCCCGTGGCTTGGAAACCTGCCCCACAAAACAGTTTGAAGAAAGAAGGGTGGAAGTGGGAGAGATGAGGATGATAAGGAAGATTTGCCAAGTAGCCCCTGGTGAGAGAAAACTATATTTCATATTAGTCTGGCCACTGTGATGCTGTAGCACAGGACTTTCATATACCTCTCAGAGATAACTAGCAATTACACTTGACTTGAAGAGCAACAGAACTCATTGCTTACATTCAGACAACTGGTCCTTTGTTTAGGAGCCTTTTGAACATGAGTGAGGATAAAACTGAATGGTGTGTATCATCCAAGTTCTTGCCTCTCTGAATCATCAACTTGCCTACCAACCAATTACAAATATGTACCCCCTGTACCAAAATTCACGTGAAAATAATCACATCCACTTTTTTAACATTGTTTCATTCACCAGTTCATTTCCTCTCCACCATACACTCTACATATCTCTAGCACCAACTGTCAAGTTAATTTGACCATGTTTGTTCTGTTCAAACAACCTCTGCTCCCCAATGAGGCTTTGACCATGAGGAAGCAACTACCTTGATGATAAGCATCCATTTAGCAGGTTGAGTACATTTGGTTACATATCTGCCTTAGGAGTTCAGAAATAAACATTCAGCATTATGGCCTCCTATCTCTTGTGTTAAGGGAATGGACAATGGGCCAAGAGATATCCAGCATCTACATAAGCCAAAACCCAATTTAAGAAACCAAGGGTCCTCGCTATAATGCCTCATTCAACAGATGGAGTACCTACTACAGTTGAAGTAGTCTCCACAAAGCTTCCAGGTAAGTATTAAGGTGCCTCAGTAAAATGTATCTTGCTACAGATATTTGAACTTGAGCCTTTCTCCATAGGAATATTTGTCACTAAACAAACCTGACCCCCTTGAGAGCTGATAAAAATTTAAGTGACTTAATAAAATTCCACAAAATCTTTTTAATAAACACAGTGCAACCAGTATAACCAATCAGGGCATCATCTGGTACAATAAGATATTGTGGAATTTTACTAAGTCTCCGTAATTTTTGTCATTATGAATGGATTCAACCAATTTATGCCAAACAATATTAATTTTCCCCATGAGAGCTTGCATTCGTTACAGTGGCTGGGATGAGTAAATAAGTGAAAGAAATTTTGAATGACGATGTTTTGAGGGAATGAGACATAACATAAGACAAGTGAATGCCAGGATTGGTATGAAAACCTAGCAATAAGTTAGCGAAATCATTGGGTAACCTAAACGAAATAGTTTAAAAAATGGCACAAATTTCATGGAAATAATTATTAAACATTGGCTAAATGGATGGATTAATGATTATTAGTCTTGAATTCTTAATTTTAACTTAATCAGTATCCATTTTTAAGCAGGTAAAACGGGACATAGAGAAAACAAAATTAATTAAAATGTGAGAATGAGAGGGAAAGCAGATTAAGATACAAGAGAACTGAAAGCAGTTTAAGTCATGCCACGAGAAGAGGTTGGAAAGTACACTGAGAGACTTAAAGAGTTGTTGAATAGGCTGAAGAGCAGAAAATGTTGCGAAGGATGTGGGAAAAGAATCAAGATTTTGAATAGCATGAAGGAGGATGAGAGATATCAAGAGTTATAGTTGAGTTCACATTTGATATAACACATGACATATGAAAGAGGCAGCAAACTTAAGAGACAAAGGAGTAAAACCTTCCATTGCAACAAACTAAAATCAACTTGATAGCCATGAATACATGCTTATGAGCAATTAAAATCAAAATTAATGTTATAAAAATATATAATCTCAATTCCATCTTTATCTAATTAAGAAACAGTCAACTTGAAACTAAAATAATTTTTAAAATATCCACTTGAAACAATGATGGTTCTATTGTAATTTTCAATTTTATTTTAAATGCACAACCAAAGAGATTCATGTTACTAGTGAGTTAGTTACAGCCTTATATTGTGATTAATTGGAAGGACAGATGAAATATTGCAAGAAGAAACAAAAACAAATTGAACAGATCATGAACCCAGAGAGTATGTATTTTGAACAACAATAGGCTCAGTAGTGCAGAAAAAATGCAATAACTTTATCACTAAAAGAAGAATTTATGAAAAAGAGGGATTTCTTTAACATCATTCAAAAGAGGACTATATGGAAGGATTAGTTAAAAGTTACTCAACATTACACTTTGCACACTTTATTATCAAAAATCTGTTACTGTTTTACGTACATCTTCTCGGCAGATTTGAAAGCTTCAACCAGTCTCATATATAGAACTGAAATTTGTTCAAAAGTTGGGGGGAAATGAGCAAATGGGACAAGGAAATGGTAAGGGAAGGAGAGTTTTCATCTCATTCAGGATAGATAAATTAAATCCTTTTCTTCCAGTTAACCCCACCCTAAATTTGACGAAAACCTCCCTCATCCTCTCTGCTTCCCTTTCTTCCACCTCAAACCAGCACCACTTTGGAAAAGAAATGTCTGCATACATAGACCGAGAGAAGCTTTAGAATCTGCCAGAAGACTAATCAAGGTGAAATTAATTGCAGGTATTAATGAAGTCAAGAATTACAAAGCTCTCCAACTACAATGGATATCTGTGCCAAATTCTATGGCATGAGACCAGGGGCGATCTGCATGAGACTATATAATTTCTAAGTTTTAAGCCTTGTTTGAAGAGTAGAGTTCATATTTGGTATATTAAAGTTGAACTGAACTCAGCTGCTTTCCAATGAACTTCACGGGACCTCATCTGACTTTCTCCACTGCATCACTCTATTTTACAGCCCAATATGCTTCATAATATCCTCCAACCTTAACTACAGCCTCAAAAACTGCCCACACTGCACTCAAGGTCTGAAAAAATTCTCTCTCCCCAGTTAACCCATTCACTGCGGATTGTAAAATGTGAACTAATGCAAGTAACTGATTTTTTTCCATAGAATTATATTCATTGATGCATGTTAATGGCAAAAAAAAATATTTTAAAAATTATTTATTTTTTAATTGATTAATTTAAATAACTTAAAACCTGGTCTGCCAAACGGTACTGAGATGGCCTCCGCCACTGAGTAAGCAAGGTGTAGGAGCAGGGAATGCAACCCGTAAACATGATACTACATGTTCTCATAAAAATTCTCTTGTCAGTGTTTTCGATTCCTAAGCATTTACAAAGAAAGTTTCCGGCATACTAGATTTGATAATTTTTTAGGCTTTATGATAAATTATTTTCCGTGAAGGTATGACACGGCTCACCAAACTAGTTTTTCTTCCTGTTTCTCACGCAATGAATTCGAGAGAAGCATTTCACTTTTAGGTTGAACTTGAAATAAAATGTACCTGGGATTAATTTCCACAGTGTATGTTTATTAGTAGAAGGAAACGGTGTCACAAAAGAAGGAACGCATGGTGTTTAGTTATGAGAAACCAATACATTGTAAAGGAAAACAATCGGCAATAAAATGTAGTCATCTCCAGCACTTTCAGGAACGCCATCCCCACTCTTGGCGAGGGTCTACTGTAAATTTTTGCTGTATGGATCAAGAAAAAAATAAAATTTCTTAAAAAAGTTTATTGAATTTTTTACAACAAACAATAAGTATTGCATACATTTATAAATATTTTGACAAATTGAAAATTTTTATATTAATATTTTTTTTAAATTCGGAAACAAGGCTCAAGGCAAAGGCCAGGCTCCCCTTCGCAATCGACACAATGATACTGTACATCTTTCCTTTGTCCTGTCTTAGAGCAATGGCAACACATTTTTCTTTTAGCTCTTTTGCCTTTGTCAGTTTCTGGATTATATATCCTACTAGGTAGATGAACTTTAATACTGTTTGATGGAGATGGAGTTTCTGGCTGTGGAGCTTCACATTTATATATAAGTTGTCGTATCACGACCTCTCGGAGTTTCTCCAGAGATATTGTACTACCACTATATTTTTTGTGCAGCAAAAATGAGTTGTTTAACATTATATGGATGATGCGAAATCCCAATCGAATATACCACTGTTAAGTTTTCCTGTCAAAATTGTAGTAAGAAATCAGTTGATCGGCCTTATCTATTCCCCCCATTGTTTTATTATATTGGGCCACCACACATGGCTGCCTCGATTCCTTCCCCCTCCAATTCGTCACAGAAATAATGTCACCATCAAACTCCATGGAAATGGTGAGGACATCCCTTCTGTCTTTCCATTTCGTTACACCAAGTCCTTCATCCGTGAATTCAGAGTAAACTTCCCCTTTCTTTAACTTCTGTATTACATTTGCAGGGTTTCCTTTTCGTAAAGGTCGAAGGGTCCCGAAGTAAAAATTTTCTTTTTCAATGAGTTGCTAGACAAGGCCACGCTATTATAATAACTGTCCAACATTTGTGTAGCTTTACAATAACATATTTGCCACTTTTTCCCTGTGATTGACCCCACCAACCTCTGGGTCTCCGGCTCCTGTGTATACATATGATTTGAGAACAAATCCATTCGGCTCACACAACATATTCAGTTTAATACCATATTTATGCCTTTTATTCATTATAAATTGTCTAAAAGATAGCCTCCCGCACCACATTACTAATGATTCATCCAAAGATAAATTTTTGAATGGATAATAAACTTTGCTAACATTTCTATGAAATAAGTCCAGTAAGGGCCTAATTTTGTACACAGTTGGCTTGGGCTCTCCCTCTTGGGCATTACGGCTGAAGTGGATCGACCTTAAAATTTGCAAAAATCTATCCCTCGACATTACTTTGAGGAAATTTGGCTGGTCAGACAAGTCATCCTTCCGCCAATAATCTTGAATTTTATTTAGCCTTTTGCTCCCAATATGGTACAACATCCCTAAAAATCTTTCAATCCCATCCCGAGAAATGTCTAGCCACTTTTTGGCTCATGATTTATCATTGCTTGAATTTTGAAAGAGGGTTTTCCCATTTATATTACTTTCAGTTAGTACTAAATTAAAAAAAACCTCATCGGCCAAAAGTTTTAAGTAGTCAAAAGGTTTACTACCAGGATTACCTGTCTTTAGTCCGGGTTCCCCACTGGAGGTAATATCCCTGGCTGCAATTTTATTACAGCACCAAACAATAGGGATCCCAATTGTAGATACAGAATTGACTTCAAGGGCTGAATGAGAAACATCCGCATGTTTGTCATCCTCTGTGCTCGACTCTGCATCACCAGGCACCTCAAACTCAAATCCACTGTCACTAGATATAACATCCTCTGCTTCCATCAGCAGTCGAATGATTTCATCATCTCGAGTTTCTCTCATATCTCGCTCATATGATCTCCTTCGTTTTCCGCAAGTACCAGAGGTTGAGGGAATGTTATTCACATTCTGGAAATTAACATTTTAAACATGATAAAAAGTAAATGTAAAAATAGGACAAGCGGAAAAATTTTTATGAAAATTTCAAATTAATGATAATAATAAAATTGAAATACATTTCCCTTAATTTCATTTTGAAAGAGTATACAAAGTAGAGTAAAAAATAATTTCAAAACTACCTCTCCCCTTCGAGTAAATATATCAAAAACATTCCTATTCCAGAGTAGGAATATCAGGACAGACACTGAAACAATAATTATAATGATATTTTGTGAATTCTGCAAGGGAACATAGCAAATAAACACTGATATTTTGAATTATGAAAATAAGATAAAATGCTTACCTTTCACTGGAGCATGTACATTCTCACACTATTTGAGTGTTTAGCAGGTTTCAAGTTGAAGAGATGAAGCCGAACCTCACCGCTAGACAACTGTAGCTCTACTGAATCTCAGCAGCAAAAGTATATTACATTGTGTGGGAAATGACTAAGGAATATATACAATGTACGGAAACAAAAAATACGTGAATAGAGCAAATTTTAAACTCTAAGGTCGTTACATTGTCTGGACCTTTTCCTGGATTTAAAAAAAAATAAAAACAAAGCTCAATGCCAGACAGATGTAGCAGTAAATAAACACGACAAAGAAAATGAGTTACATTGAGTAGGAAACGGCTTATGAATATATACAATGTACAGAAACAGATAATATGTGAATAGAGCAAATTGCTAAAGCTGAGGTTGTTACGTTGTCTGAAAATTATGCAGTTTCGATAAAAAACATCACCGCTAGACAATTGTAGAGGTACTGAATTACAGCAGCCAAAATAAACTACATTGAAAGGGAAATGACTAAGGAATATATACAATATACTGAAAAAAATAAATCTTGAGGACAGCGAAATTTTACAATGTGAGGTTGTTACATTGTCTGCACATTCCGAATGGTTCCAAATAAAAATGAAACCCACTGCTAGACAACTGTAGCAGTAATGAAACACGACAAAGAATACAAGTTACATTGAGTGAGAAACGGCGAAGAAATATATTCAATATATGGTAAGGTGACACTACCGGCTGAGTGGCGGGTCCTGTTGATTGCCGCACGCTACCCTGCCTTTTGGCAGGGTCCGGTGTGAATGGGTTAATGCAATCCATCCCTCATCAACCCCACATTGACAGCCTCTTGTCTACCCTTGTTCTCTTTCCAATTTTTTTAATAATGGACAGGATTTCATTTTTATAAAGGGGTTCTTACGGTTAAGACAGGTTTAAATGGAAGTGAATGAATATCCTCTAAATTTTAACATGAGCAGCTATTTACCAACACAATTTATTTCTTCTTCTCACTATGATTTGTAGCTTTCTTCAGCCTGTCCACAAAACCTATTCCTGTTCTTTCCCTTCCTGGCTTATTTAGCATCTCCCCCTCCCAATCATGGTCTTCAGTGACCCTTTACCCCATAAATGCCACTTCCAACCATCAACTTTACCTCCAAATCTCATCTACAAGATTCCATTCCTTACCAACCATACCAAGCACTTCCTCATATCTCCTCCTTTCTGTCCAATGCACCTTTTTCATCCTCCCCCACACCCACAGCTCCCATTCCTACAGCCTATTCTCATCTTTCTTTGTCAGATTCCATTTTTCTGCCCCCAATATTTCTTCACCAGCCTCACCTTAACATCCTTACCCAGGGTCCTAGCCATCAGCTCTTGAGAAAGACAACAGACGAAAAAAATTCAGAGATACCACACAGCATACATGAAAATATTAATAATAGCCTCCATACCTTGTTATGAGCTTTATGGTCCATCCAAAAGCAATATTTTAACCTTAAATTCACCAATGATAAGTAGGGACCAATAAACACGAAAAACCATAATTAAACCATAAAAAGGAAAAAATTTTCCCGGCTTGTCAACCAACTTTTGCATGCTAGCCAATTTGACCCCACTACTGAGAGGCAGCAGTCACAGCAGAAGGCATTGATGGCGTAGGTCAAGAAGATCGCACCTGTATCCTGCAAGAGTGAAGTTCACCAAAGTTGCGATGTGGAAGGAAACAGGGAAACCACCACATTAGTCTCCCTAGAAGAGGCAGCCCTGCATTCTAAATATATATTACATGATGGCATCCATACCAGTAAAATGTTTCGAAGGTAAAATAGTCCCCCAAATGAATCTCCAGGTGGGGACTACTGGAAGGGGTATTTCCGTCAGGAAGGACAAAAACAGGATAGGGACATGGAATGTGAGATCTTTAAGGGTGAGTGGGAAGCTGAAAAATGTGAAGAAAGAGAGAGAGAGGCTGGGGGAAGATACATTATGAGTCAGCGAGATCAAGTGGGCGGGAGCAGATGACTACTGGAGCGACAGATACCGAGCGATATATTCAGGAGACAAGCAGAGGATTGCAGGGGTAGGCATCATACTGAAGAAAGAATGGGGCAGGAGAGTGAAGTCAGTCTGGCAGTTCAGCATAAGGAATCTGATGGTAAAGTTGGAAGGATGGCCACAGTGATTGTGCAGGTCTACATGCAGACATCTAGCCAAACAGAAGACGAAATAGAAGAAGTCTACAAGCAAATTGAAGAAGCTCAAGAGGTAATGAAGGGAAAAGACAACCTCATCATCATGGGAGACTGGAATGCAGTGGTAGGAAAAGAAGGAAATAGAGAAGGATATTTTTGAGTGGGCAAATGAAACTCCAAGGGAGAAAGACTAGTAGAGATCTGCAATGAGAAGAATATGGTAGTAGCTAATACTCTTTGAGCACCATTGGCGTAGGAGATACACATGGAAAATGCCAGGTGATATGGCAAGATACCAAATAGACTACATACTTGTCAGTCAGATACAAGAACCAAGTCAAGCAGTCCAAGAGTCCTATCCCTGTGTGGATATAAAACAGTGACCACAAACTAGTACTCATGGACAGCCACCTTCGATACAAGAAAATCAAGAAGATAAAATGCGAACTAACCTGGGACACTAAAATACTGGCTGAAGAAGGAAACAAATAAAGATTCCCTGCAGCCATCCACAGGAAACTAAAGTATCAGGATGAATTGGGCATTGAAGAAAAATGGGATGAGCTGAAGAGGACAATCGCAGAAGTAGCAGAGGAGCAACTGATGAGTAAGACGGCCAACACAAATACGCCATGGATAACGACGGAGATCAGGAAACTAACAGAAGAAAGAGGAAAATACAAGAACCCCAGAAATGAAAGACAGGCAACCCTCTACAAGAAGCTAAGGAACCAAGTCAATAGAGAACTCAAGAAGGCCAGGCACGATTGGATCGAAAGCTGCTGCATGGAAGTCAACCAAAACATGAAGAAGTTAAACACCAAAACAGCAAACAAGTTAGTGATGAAACACTTCCGAGAGAGGAATATGAGAAGCAACAACATCAGGAATGCAAACAGGAATATGCTGATAGAGGATGAAGACATTGGGAATGGATAGAAGCAATACATCAAAGAACTCTACCAAGGGCCGATGCTGCTGGAGGAAAACCTAATAAAGAATGAAAGTGAGACTGACGAGGAAGACCGGGGCCCACACATACTAAGGGGTGAATTTGATTGTGCAATTAAGACCTCCAGAAAAACAAGAGCACCTGGAAAAGAAAACATCAATCGAGAAATCATCAATGCACTCGGAAGTAAAGCCAAAGGAAACCTGCACGAAACAATCAAGAATAGCTACCAAAACTGAACACTTCCAGAAGACTTTCAAAGGAGCTCAATGATACCAAAGAAGACAAGGATTGAGAGATATGAGAGGTACCGAACCTTGAGTCTAGTATCACACGCATAAAAAATACTCACACGAATAACAAGCCGAAGAATGGAAAGGAAAAGTGAAAAATACCTCTCGGAAATCTGTTTCCATTTAGAAAGAATAGGGGTACTGGGGAGGCTGCCATTACTCTGCCTGAGAGTAATGGCAGAGAAAACAAAACGTGTACAAGCCATTGTATGTCTCATTTGTGGACCTGGAGAATGCCTTCGTTCGAAAGAAAGTTCAGTGGAACAAGATGTTCAGACTGCTGGAAAAACTCCGAATGTATTATGACGACAGAAGAATAACATACCAACTATTATACAGGAATCAAGAGGTAACAATGCAAATGAAAGAGGAAGTCAGATAGACACTAACATTAGCAAAGGAGTAAGACAAGGATGAAACCTCTCTCCAGCACTGTTTAACTTGTACTTAGAGGAGACCACAAGAGAAGCACAAGAAGCTGGAAGTGGAAAAAAGATAAATGGAGAAGAAATAAACACTCCGCTGTGCAGATGATATCACAGTCACAGCTAGAAATCGTAACGACCTTCAAAGGTCACTAAACTTAAGGGACCAAGTTCTCCATGAATACAACATGAAAACAAATGAGAAGAAGACTAAAATCCTAGTATGCAGAAGAGAGAAGCTGAATGTAGAAGTCACCCTGAGAGGATAGAAATTAGAGCAAGTGGATTCCTTCACCTATCTCGGAAGTACCATCAAGTGGGACGGAAGAAGCATAACAGACATCAAGCAGAAAATAGCCCAAGCTAAGAAGGCGTTTATGGGAAAAAGACAACTGCTGTGCTCAAGGAAGATAGGACTAACAACTAGGAAACAGTATGTGAACATCTTCATGTGGAGCATGGCCCTCTATGAATAGGATGCATGGACCATTGGAAAAGCTGACCAGAAAAGAATAGAAGCCTTCAACACCTGGTGCTGAAGGTTGCTTAAGATAAAATTGACGGATTAAATAAAAAATGAAGAAGTTGACAGAAGTGTAGAAGAGGAAAAGACCATATGGAACACCATACAGAAAAGAAGAATTGGACACACCCTCAGACACAATAGAAATAAGTTCATGGGCCAAATAAAGAAGATAGTAGATAGGGAAAGATACCTTGAGGTAAGGGAACTAGCATTAAATAGGGAAGGGTGGAGGGCTGCAATCAACCAATCGTTGGATTGAATGACCAAAGATTATGATGATATCCTCTTAAATTATTTTAGCATTGTCAGATAAGTTTCTAAGTACTAACAGTGGAATCAACATACATTGAAGGAGGGAACAGCTTTTTCATTTAGAAAAATAATTATAGGCACTTAACTAAAACTATTACAATGGTTTTCCACCCACAGCTGCATTTTTATAGCAAAATAACAATTCTACGAATGCCTGTGGAAGAAGGAACTTGGTACCTAAATAAGGCATGCTGAACAATTATGAACTCACGGCACCATATTAAAAACTGAAATTATAAGACTTACGGCATCAAAAGTGCAGTCTCCTTTCATATTCCACTCAAAGCATTATTTGGCAGTAATAAATAGCTTCAATTCTGAATTATTCAACCCTTAGATACTCATGGTGCTGACATCAGATTCCAAAGGCCATATTACAGCATACACAAATCCAATATTTTGCCAAATGCAAACTCACTTTTCATAAAATAACCATGACTTCATCCCATGGACTATATAATTATTTGAATTGCAAACCACAATGAAAATCACTCCACTTCAACGTATTATCAGAAATGGTAGACTGACAAAAAAGAAAACCAAAAGAAGGCGAAATTTCCAAGACTTAGACACAAACTCTTAGGAGTAAAAAATATTGAATAATGCAACATAAATTCAACACCCTGCAGGTGAAAGAAAGGGGGGGACTCATGATAACAATTATAATGGGACACAGGGTAGCATGAGGATACATTATTCAAAAGAGTTGTGAAATTACCAGGTAGTTACATACTGAATTGGTCAAAGAGCTTTAACAGGATTTCAAAATTTTCCTTCATTTCAAATTCTTTACCACAACTCTCTGCTTTAAAGATGATACATTCACATAAGCATGACTTTCTTATCAAATCAACTTTTAATAATAACCCCAATTTAAATGCTCACCAATTATCTCCCTGGCCAGAAATCCTTTGGGCTTTTCAACTTAAATGGGGACAAGTCCAGTCCATCAAATAATGAAGAAAAAAAGATTCACCTCTTCACTCAAAATATTTTACCAGCACATGATTTATGTACTGCTACATTTACAAGCTTGAATTTGTTACTGTTCAAGGAAGGGATATAACTTAATCCAGATGGGCAAACTAGAAAATTAAATCCTTAAAAATTTCTTTAGCATTAAAAAATAATACATGACCTCAAATTAAGTTATTAATAAAAACAGAAGGTAAAACTTTTAAGAAGAAAAATTCAGCATCACTGTAATGGTAAGATCTTTTTTAATAGCCAGAGTGATTTCTAATGAAAATTGGATAGGACTAACAACAGAAAATTGAAAACCTGTCGTTTAAGTGTATATCATGGTTCAAGAGCATTATTACAGTAGGTATTCACTTATGTACACATGCACAAAATGACAAGGGCTCATAAAACATACAACATCATTCTTATGCACTGAAAATATTAAGAGCTGCCCAAAGAAACAACAATAACAAAGAAATACACCAATTACTTTGGACTGCCACCATTCCAACAATGTAAACTAAGCCTGAAATGAGTTATGGCCACTCGTTGCACAAAAGACAAAAAGAGGGTTATCACCTCCAAATCAAATGTGACAGATTGTATACGGTATACAAGGGTGAGGTAAAAATTGGCGACTCAGTAAAACTCAAAATTTAATGACATTCCATAACCACAAAATCAATGCACTTAAGATGCAGACTTTCACAAGGCGCAGGAACTGAAGCACCTACACAGTGCTCTTGAGAATGACTCCAATTTACATCACTGAGTCGTGACTGTACAAGGGAAGGAATAATTGGACATTACAACTACATTTATACAAAACACAAAAATTTTACGGTACAGAAAATACTGGTGTATCCACCAAAAAAATGTACAAAGTAAGCAAAACAAAGAAAATCAAATGTTTTTAAGTTAATGCTCACAGCAGTTACAGCAATATTCCATGAAATGTGTATGTGTTGATAACTTAAAGAGATTTCCAATATTGGAACGGAACTTTAATGCCTTGTCACTTTCCATGTTTTTAAATTGAGACTGTAGATCTCAACTTTTTTCAATTTATATTTCCTGCAAAAATATGTCCTAATCCTTTAAGCCTTGGGCTTAAAAATAACAAGCTCCAAATTCACAGATGCCACCCAAACATGTAAAGACTTTCATAAGTTGTGAGTGCAACTTCATTTATGAATATTCAACATAGTACTCTTAGGCTCTCAAACATTTTCACATGCTCATAACACATTTTCACTTAGTTGTCCTCACAAACACCATTTCAATGTATTCTGGTCAAGTCCTCCACAATTTTTACCAAGTCATCTACAGTCGCTTCTTGCTTTATTTCAGTTCCAGAATCCATCTAAAAAGAAACAAGAAATGCAAAGAAAATTAATACATGATAACAATAGAAAGCACTTGCTTTGGTGCATTGTTAATCTAGAAGGTAATAACTGCTAAAAGCAAATAGAGTAACACTGCTGATTAATTCACTAGGATGTGACTAGAAGGCTATTCTAGAGACTAGGTTCAGTTGACACTTTCAGATCTTAAAGAGATTTCTGAAAGACACAAGAGGATGTTATTATCACACCATGATACTTCTCTTTAATTTACAGAAGTAAAAATCCTAATCTATGGAAAATTAACCTAAAAAAACTTAATTAATAGGTACATTATTTTTATTTTTAAGCCAAAACATTAACAACTACACAAAAATAACAAGGCAGTCTTGGCAAACAAAGTCAGAATTACTGGTAGGAAAATGGTTTAAAATATTATTGAGTGACAAGAACGTATGAATTTTTAATCTCCATGACCACAGTCATCTAATATCACCCCCATACCATATGATGTCTCCTTTCAAAAGAAAATTATTTAAATCAGTATCTGCTAATTTTAACAATCAATATAGAGAAAAAACAATTGTTAAAAATGGCAGCTGTATTGAAGTTATTTGTCATAGTCCCAAAAATGAAAGATGGACAGCACACTACTGGCCTGCTGCCACTATGCGTTCTGTGGTGTAAGAAGACATACTGACACCTATGATGCCAATATGAACTTTGATGCACCAAAACAGTTTACCCTCAGCTTCCAAATTACAGACTGAGTCTCACTTCAATTAGCATAAAATACGATTTTATGGTTTTAAAACTTACCCGCTTCCCATCACAAGCCGCAGGAATCTGAAAAGAAAATTAACAAAAACTGATGATCCAAAGAAAGTAATATGAACATTTTTTTTCTTGGCTGCACACAATTTACAGATGACCATGACATATCTAGAGCAATTATTCAATGAATCACATGAGATTAATAGTAAAATTACACTCTCTCACCTGTAGGCCTTGAGCAACTTCTTGCATTTTATCTTGAGATAAATCAAGAAAGCTCTCTATCAGGTCACCATCAATGAATCCTTCACATGGTTCAGTTTTAATGTCTGTGGTGAATGACCTCCATTGAGAATGCTCAACTTTGCCAACAGATTTTATTACTTGAGTTAGTCTGTCTTGCAAGTCTCGGAGAAACTCATAGAAGTGAGGTGGGATCTGCGTGACCAGTCCTAAAATATAAAACAAATTGAATCAATAAATTATACAACTTTTTAGAGTGTCTGATCTAACTGAGCAAATTTTATAGCTAATCTCACAGGGTTTCCGAAAGTGCTTTGAAAATGACATTTTCAGGCTAAATAATACATTATGGAATTATAAGGAAGATATTTGTATAAAATATGGTCTGACTCTTCATAACTTCTGATTCCACCATTCATCCCAGCAAATATCTGTATAGAGATTGGAGGGAAGTATAAAATAAAGGAGCAAATGCAATAACTGGATAAAATTTTTTCAGAAGCAACCTGAGCAGCCATGGTCTTAAAAAAGGTGAGATGAACTCCTAGCATCTTGTTCCTCAAACAATCATGACCATTACTGCCAGGAAGTCTGACATGTCCAGTCTTAAATTAGAACTGATTTGATAGGTACTGTTTCCCATAAACACTGCCAAGAATGTAAAACCATTTTTTTTCATTAATGCCTGCATTTTACAACAGAGTTCTACAAAATCTTCAAGTCATTTAGTTAACTTTCACAGTGATCATTGCACCCAATTCAGAGGGCATTAGAAACTGTGGTAGCAACATTATCTGCTGCCAGAAGTCCTTGAAGGTGCTACAGTCGATTTTCCACTCTTTTCCTTGATTTGCTAAGGAAATATTTGTTCATATTTTAGTTGTGGGACCTTAGGGCATTCTATTGAACAAGAGATGCCACTAAGTTCCGTGAAAGTTTTGATATTCAGGAATAAGCATTGATTTGGATGGAAAAAATGAAGATGTAGATGTAGTAGAAAGATATACTTGTTCCCTATCCCTATTCCTAGCCCAGGGTTCATCATTTTTTGGGTTGAAGTGGAGATTAACTGTGGATTTAACATGCGGTATTGGAGTAGCATACTAGCAAACTGTCCTCAAGAGCCTCCTAATGAGCCAATTTCAAAGTGGTAGATGCATTACAGTTCACTAGATTTCCCTTTTTTTCACACGTTTTACTAAAAGGCTCACTAGTTTTTCATCCATCTCACTATGGTGGTGCACCACAAATAAAAGTTAATGAATTATAGATATTTTGCAAACATTCCAAAAAAGTGCTTATCTTGGATATCTCACTTTTGGCTAAAATTTCAGCCTGGTAAAAAGGATGTACATACTAATGACTCCTTCAGCTCTCATAACATGGCCAGGCTTATTCTTTGGGAGGTCACCTAAATATATCCTTCCCTTAACTAACAAAAAGCCATGGCATACCTAGCCATCACCCAACTTTCACAGATTAGCATTTATTTCTTCAAACATATTGCCCCTGAAAGAAGTCAGAATTCTAACAGCTAGAAATCCTAAGCAGTGTAGAATCCAAGAAGGTATCATGAGAAACTGACTTCCATGATGATCTCAATATCATATCACCACATACATGGTGTCCATTAAAGTTTGTGCAACTAATGGAGCCCATGTAGAGGTGTATTAACACGTACGCGGCGGCATGACCCACCGGTGGGTCATGGCTTTCCTACCCCCCAGGGTGGCATGACCCACCGGTGGGTCATGGGTTTCCAAACCTCCTGGGCGGTATGACCCACCGGTGGTTGCGCCCGCCATCAGAAAAAAGGGATCTTCTATCCCTGTACGCCCATGAGGGAGGAATATGACTTCTGTTTTTGCCCACGAAGATGATTAATTGATGTAATGGTGATGTTTTTACGTGAAGAAATTTAGTAAGTAAAACAATGGGCTGTGGATTAATACATTGTTTATCCTGAGTTTATCTGTATTTCAACGTAAAATATTACAATAACTCATGTTTACTGTCTTAGAATTTGAAATTTAGCAAAAATCTGGAATCAACTATAATGACGAACTTATAGAAATACGTAATCCGTGTAATTCAAATTGCCTATCCTTCATTCACAGGGGTCGGAAACATTTTTTGTGACGCGTTTCGTATTAGCTGGTCCTAAAATTATTTATCCCGTCAGTATTTTTATAAATTTCATCAAATAAAAAAACCATCTATAGAAAATAAATTTTGATATTTTACTCGTATTTTATTGCGAGAAACATGTAGATGACCACTGCGCTTCAGCCGTTATTGTTTATGATGCGGCAATAACGCGAAGCAAAATTTTACAATGTTTTCTATTCAGTAAGTAAAAAGCATATCATAATGTACATAAAGAGTGCACTAGATTCCACATTTGCAATGCAGAATGTCTCACTCTTATCTTTCCCCTTTTGAGGTATGCAAACTATACATCGTATGAAATGGCATTGGTTTTCAATACAAATATGGACCACAACGAGAGCATATGGGTATGAAGTTCTCCTTCATGTATAAGATATGGAAATACTACCCTATTCATGTACCATTTGCAACCAAACTTTCTATATCTAATACCACTCCATATTGTTGGTGTCAAGGTTGTCATTTACATACTCACAGCCTGTAGCACCCACACCACTCGCATTCATGATATTACCCAGAAAATACTGGCTCCAAGGATGTAGCATTGGATTTCATCTCAATATTACCAAAAAATGCAGAAAATAAAATCATATACACAAAGCTTTATCACCATTCAAACACACAAAACTTACCACAGAACTCACATTCTAATGGAATGAAGGAACACATACATAAATTGATACATAAGAGAGAGGCCAGAGATTTATCAGTTTTCTTGAAAATTTTATGTATGAATTTTATTGAAACAGTCCAAGCACATGGCTGGATGTCCATCACATTCCTCACAAAATGTATTCCCTTTTTTAGCCTTTGAACTTGCTTCTTTAGTCCCTTTTTCCTTACGTTAAGTGTCATAGCAAGTGAGGCATCTCTTTCGGCTAATCCTAGCTGGGACTTTGTATTTTTTTAGATGATGCATGGAACTTTTCTTCTTCGAAGGTGGAGCACTTTCACCAGTCACCTTGCTGCTGCCTAAATCATCCTTCAAAAGACCATCAATGACCTTTTCTCGGAAAATCAGCATATCCATTTTTTTATTTGATTTGTAACTGTTGTATAATACCCATGCGTTAACCATGGATGTTCCAAGTAGTAGTTCGATGGTCAATTTCTTGTATCATTTGAGGGTTCGTCTAATGCATGTGTAGTATGCAAACATTTGATCTGAAATATCCACACCCTTTTTTGCACTGTTGTAAGCTACTACAGACTTCGGCTTCATTTTTACCTCCCCTCTTCTAGATTTTGATTTTGTCAGAATCAAACTCTCACTATGCTCAGGATTGGATGTAATCACAAGAACCGGTCATTTATCCTGCCATTTTATTATTTTCACTCCTTTCCCATTTTCAATTGCAAAAATTTCTCTCCTTTGCAATTTTTTTTGGTGAACATCTTGTACGTCGTTACCTTTCCGATTCGATCAGTGTGTGCCTCAAACATACTTTTTCCTTCCCAGCAGTTCTTCACAAAGTCCAACATTAGTACAAAAATTATCTACGTACAATGTCCTGCCTACATCTAACAGTCCTTCGGTCAACTGCAGCACAAATTGGTGACTGTGACCAACATTCTCCCTTAGCGCTGACGTTTCACTTCTACCTGCGTAAACCTGGAGATTGGGTGAATATGACTCAGGAGTGCACAGCTTATAATATGTGATCCCGTATTTATGAGCCTTTCCCAGTAGGTACTGCCTAAAATGAAGTCGACCTCTCCAAGGTGCCATTGATTCATCGATCACAATATTTTCCCCTGGAGTGAGAGTGGAATGAAATAACCCACGGAGCAGGTCCAGGAGGGGCCTCACTTTCGCTAACCCATCAGTGCTGGCAGTCAAATCAGCATTGTTACTAATTTGAAAGCATTTCAATATTAGCTCGAACCTGTCCCAAATCATTACATTCCGGATAAAACCATTCCGGTGTAGTGGTTTCTGTGACCAACATAGCCACATTTTGGGTAAATGGCTAATACCCATTGCAATCAGGATGGCAATGAACTTGCGTATTTCGAACTTATTAGTGTCTTTCCACTTCTGCATCCTGGATCATTGGCTAATAACTTCGGACTCCAAAATCTGCCTTGCATACCTATTAGTCTCTTCAACTATAAAATTTTGCACTTTGCTGTTCAGGAAATGTTTATAAGGATCTCACTGGATCTGAAAGGTCCAATTGTACACCTAAGCCAGCAATGCCAGAAAAAGTAAATTCTTGGGCAGAATTTGTACAGGCTCCCCATGCCCTGGAACTTGACGAAGAAATCACACGTTCTTCCTCTTCCAATGATGAATCATCCCCACTTTCCTCATCTGAATATGGAGATTCACTGTCATATTCGGTATCAGACGGAATATATGAATCATATGAGTCAGAAGAACTAAAGAGAGATGCGTCTGAATCTCCCATGACTTCTGACGATTTTCTGCCACTTCTATGAAAAAAATGTTGAAATGTAATGAACGTAAGCAGCGTAAGCAAGTTCATATACCCCAGTTACGCTAACGGCAATATCATCGTTCCTTCGTTTTTGGCACGATCTTTTAAACCTTTTTTTTGGTATCTAATTACAAAAAAGGAAAATGTTTGTCATATTGTCACCAAAAGGGAATAAAGACTGTCCAGTTTTTCTTGTACGTAAAGGAAGTTTTAATAGGTTATGGGCCCAGGTGATCGCCATTAACAAGAAACTGAACTGAATTGGACTAAAAGAAATGGAAAATGAAGAAGAACGGCATAAGATTCCCTTGTTCGATGGAACAAATTATGAAAATTGGAGATACAGGATGGAATGTCTTTTTGATGAGATCTCCTGGATGTGGCTTTAAACCATCTTGTGTTGGAACAAGAGGTGGAAAAGGAATCACCGTCACAGAAAACTGCCCGAGAAGACAGGAATAAAAAGTTACTAAAGAAAGATAAGAAATGCAAGAACCAGATCATTTCAAAGGTTGCAGAGAGTCACTTAGGCTATGCCATGGGAAAGGAAATGGTGTACGATATTTGGAAAGGGTACAAAGAAACTTTTCAAAGGAAAAGTATAACTTCTGGGATAACCATAATGAAGCAACTCTTGTCACCAGCCTCAAAGTTCAAACCGTCTCTAGAAGGAATTAATGACCATTTCATAAATATAGAAAAGCTGTTGAGAAAATTAGAATCAGCCAGAACCAAATTACATGAAGAAGAAAAGTGTGTCTATCTATTGATGTCAATGCCACCAGAATTTGATGGAGTAAGTACTGCAATTGAAACCATGTTCTCAGAAAATATAACTCTGTCTTTTGTAAAAAGTAGACTCCTGGAAGAATGTAATAAAATAGCACTACGAGCCCAGAAACCAAAGCAGAATATGCAGCAGCCTCAAGTAGCATTTGCTTCGAACTCAAGCCACAGAGGAAGAGGTGGTTTCAGGGGGAGAGGAAGAATAAATAATAATGGAATTGAGAACAAGCAGACATCAATTAAAGGTAATCCAGTAAATAAATTTCCCTGTCACAATTGTGGTAAATTAGGACATTGGCGTGCAGACTGTCCTAAACTACATTGGAAAGAAGCAGAAGTAAGTGAACAAGAAGGTAATCCGGAAATGAATCCTAATTGTATCAGCTACAGCTTTCAGTGTAGTACAGCGGAAGGTCTGAAAGATAGTGAATGCCTTGAGAAAGAAAAGAATGGAAAAATCATCTGGTATACTGACTCTGGAGCTTCAGCCCACCAAACATATCAGAAGGAATTGCTGAATAATTTTGTCCTTTGAGACACCAACTACCATACAAATCGCCAAGAAAGGAATTAACATGAAATGCTTAGAAAGAGGCACAATGAAGCTGGAAAGTGACAAAGGAACACCAATAAATATGAATAATGTTCTCTATGTACCTGATCTGCGAGTCAACTTGTTGTCCATCAGCACCTTGGAAAGACAAGGCTTTACAATTGTTTTCGGCAATGAAAAGGTGCTAGTTCAAATGAATGGGAAAATTGTCATAGAAGGAACCAGGGTTGGAAAGATGTATTGTCTGCAAATGAAGAGAAATTCCACTTCTTATTTAAGTGCTTCAGCAGAGGACTTATGGCACAAACGACTTGGCCATATTTCTCAGTCGGGTCTTCAAAATCGTAAGAAACTAGTGGATGAAATTACTGATAAACAGCCCAAAGAAAGATGCGAAACATGTATTGAAGGGAAACAGACAAAGCAGCCACACAACCAAGAAAGAATGAGAGCAACCAGACCACTCCAATTGGTACATAGTGATATTTGTGGGCCAATCAAGCCAATGGCTTACAATGAAGGAAAGTATATACTCACCTTTGTTGATGATTATACACATTTCACTGTGATTTATGTATTGCAAGGGAAGAGTGAAACATTCAAGTACTTCAAAATCTATGAAGCCATGGCCACATCTCACTTCAATTTAAATATTTAAAGATTTTGCTGTGACAATGGAGGAGAATATGTGTCCGCTGTAATGAAGGAATATTTCAAAGAGAAGGGAATTCAAGTGGAATACACCATTCGCTACACCCCAGAACAGAATGGAGTAGCTGAGAGGTTCAACAGAACATTACTGGAAAAGGCAAGATGTATGCTTTTGAGTTCTGGACTACCCAAGAATCTATGGCCTGAAGCTTTGACTTATGTTCGTTTTAAACATCTTCGATCTACGTTAGGCCTGATTGAATGTTGAAGCCTATCATTTTAATCTTTTGAAATTGAATCTTGTTTTATTTGCTCCGGAGATGTTTGTGTTTGTTCTGAGTTGTTAGATGCTGCCACTCGTGTAATTGTTTGTACTTTGTTTTTAACAGAAATAATTTTATGTTAACTTGAGGGGGAGTGTTGAAATGTAATGAATGTAAGCAGCGTAAGCAAGTTCACATACCCCAGTTACGCTAACGGCAATATCATCGTTCCTTTGTTTTTGGCGCGATCTTTTAAACCTTTTTTTTTTTGGTATCTGATTACAAAAAAGGAAAATGTTCGTCGTATTGTTACCAAAAGGGAATAAAGACTGTCCAGTTTTTTTTTGTATGTAAAGGAAGTTTAAATAAAAAAATCATTTTCCAAGAGGAAAAACAAAACAAACTCGTGTATCTTGTGGGTCACTCATGTTACAGCCAAGACTGAGAATCGCCCAAAATTTTCAAGAGTAATATTTGGTGAGTTAGTGGTAAGGGGAGAAAAAATTGTTGAATAGCAAGGAAGTTAGAAAATTCCTAAAAAGCTTTTGGTAGAGACAAGGCACAGCACAACAAGGCACGTACAACTGCAGTCGGAAATCATCAAAAGAATTCCGAAGAAGCCATTTTGCAGAGCAGCACAAAGTGGAAGATCAAAAGGCTTGCCCACCCACGGCTAATACAAGTGAATAGACTCCCAGTAATGACAATAGAAGCGACGTGCGGGTCTGCCTGCAATAAAACTGGGAGCATCATCTTCACTTACGCAGATGAAAATATTCCAGGAGCTGGGGTTCTCACATGCCGAGAAAAAATATAGATTCAAACGTACCGCATAGGCAACAACCGCCACCACCCCCCTCATTAGACTTGTGGGTGGTCGGCCCTTGCCTTCGCAATGGGTGGGACACGTCCCGAGAGGCTGGTTGCCAGCCTCTAGATAAGGAAATCCCAAGAAAACCCACCCATGAAGACGTTAGAGAGGGAAAGCCATTGTTTGGCGTGGGGTCCCAGCAGCTGGGCTATCTGGTGCCAACGTCACAAGGGTCGAGAATTTCCTGGCGGGTGCTTAGGAAAATTGTTTTCACGACCGCCCACAGGTATCCACCATAGACCCTTTTCCATTCATAGAAAAGACAGACCCAACTTCCCTCCCGCTGCATATTGTTACCAAAGCTATAAACCATAGCGAGTAATTACAGCAGAGGAAGGGTTTAGTGAAGGCTACAGAAAAAATCCGAAGCAGTTATAATAAATTATTTTAGTTTTTCCAAAAAATCAAAATCAAAACAGTATTTATGTTCTATTTCTCACTGGAATATAATGAGTGGTTCATGTACTCACCTCTCTAAAAAATATCGCTTATGAATGTATTTTGAAGATATTATAGATGAACATATTAACAATTCTTGTTTGATCTCAAAGAAAATAGATGAGTAGTAATCGGTGGCGACTTAAATATCAATTTTACGGCAGAAACTCCACAAAAAAATAGTGTAATCAACATGACCAAATGATTTAATTTTGCACCATTGATTGACAAGCCTACAAGAGTGACGGAAACCGCTTCCACCAGGATCGACAACATTATAAGTAACATTGAACCTAACAGATATACTGTATCGGTCACCAATCCAGGAATTTCGGATCATCATGCTTTGGAAATCAATTTAATAAATTACCAAAGATTTGACTCCAGTAACCAAACATAAAACCTTTAGAAATATCAGTGATTCCAACATTAATAATTTCAAATACGAACTGGAGAAATATGACTTGTCTGAGATATTTACTCAGGAAAGTTTTGATGAAAGTTTTGAAGCATTTTATTTGCCTTTTACATATTTTTTTGATTGTGAATTCCCGCTAAAGAAAACTGTAATTAGAGAAAGTAAGAATAAGAAATGGATCAATGATGAAATTATTAAAATGGCAGAACTGGTGAGGTGTAAATACCAGGAATGTGTTAACACGAAAACTCCTGAATCAATTGCAGCATACAAAAATATGAAGAAAGTGTACAGAAAGTTAATTCAGTCGTCAAATAGGGCATTTAACGATGGTATTATCAACCAAAGTCAGAATATAGCAAAAGATTCATGAAAATTAATAAGGGACAACACCAACCTCCGACAAGAACTAGGTATACAAAAAATCACAAATACTCTAGGCCACCACATAGTCAATCCTCTACAAATGGCTTATGTTTTTAATTCTCACTTCATCAACTCAATCCCCAAAGTTTCAAACCACAATGCCATCATCCATAACATGCCTCCTAGAGCCCCACATTCCTTTTACTCGCCCCCTACAAATGAAAAAGAAGTAAGCGACATAGTCAAAAAAATTGGGCAAAAGAAATCATATGGATTTGACGAGATTCCAGGCTGGCTCATATTGAAATGCTTCGACTTAATTAAAGAACCCTTAATTTTCCTATGCAATGAATCTCTCTCCAAGGGTATATTTCCACAGTTGTTAAAAACCTCCAGAGTATTGCCAGTTCATAAAAAAGGCGAAAAAGAAAGGATTGAGAATTACAGACCTATTGCCATCCAGGGTTCCTTCTCAAAGATATTTGAATCATTATATTGCAAAAGATTAACATCCTTTTTAGAAAACCACTCTCTCGTCTCCCTATCAATATGGCTTTCGCAAAGGAATGTCAACTGACTTAGCCGCCTTCAATGTAATCAATAACATACTAGATTCTCTAAACAAAAATTATGTTACCCTAGGCCTACATTTTGATTTAACACGAGCATTTGAGATGGTAGATAACCGTTTATTGATCACAAAATTAGAATCCCTGGGAATACGTGGGATTCCCCTAGACTGGATCAAACCATTCTTGTCAAACCAAAAGCAATATGTCTCAATAGGCCAAGCAAAGTCCAGTGTTCAAGAAATTAACTTAGGAGTTCCTCAGGGCTCAATTCTTGGACCTATCCTTTTCATAATTTTCATTAATGACCTTGCCAATAAGCAAACCAAACAGGTGCAATCATCAATTTTTGTTGATGACACAAACTTTATTGTGTCAGGCATTTCAAAACATGTTTCTCTAGATCTAGCTAAGCTGGTTGTAAACGAAGTCACCAAATTGTGTGAAAATAATGCACTGAATATAAATGTAGATAAATCTGTTATGATCAATTACACAACTACCAAAAGGCCACCTACAGAAAGTATGCTAGTAAGAATAAATGGTAAATCAATGCATCAGGTAAATACAGTTAGATTTTTGGGTCTTCACATCGACAGTCTGCTTACATGGAATTATCACATAAGTATTCTAATAGGAAAACTGACTTCCATCTGCTACCTAATCAGGCAACTTAGATCTAAAGTAGGTACAACCATTTTGAAAACTGCCTACTATGGCTTATTTCATTCAAGAATATCATATGGTTTAATTTTCTGTGACAATAGCAGCCATAGTAGTGATGCTCTTCGCACACAGACACGAGCAGTTCGATTCATAGCAAATGCCAAGAGCAGGGATCACTGCAAACCACTTTTTAAAAAATTGGGTATTATGCCACTGCCATGCTTGTTCATCGAACAAGTGGTAATCTTTGTCAAAAAACATATGTATCTCTTTTGTATAAACTGCAATATTCATAATTACGACACAAGGCGTAAAACCCATATACATATGCCACAGAGTCATATCACGATACATCTTGAGGGACCATACAAAATGGCCTTGAAATGCTATAATAAACTTCCAGAAAATATAAAAAGCCTGGACAACCTTAACCAATTTAAGAACAAGGTACATTCACTGTTATTAAAAGAGTGCTATTATGACGTTAATGAATTTCTGGCAGCAACCAGGTAATTTTTTGTAAGACCAATGTTGTGAATAGTTTGTAGTATCTTGTATTGTTGCTGTTTTATTCTGGAAATACAAAATGTATGCCCATGTATATACTTGACTTGCCCTAAATCTACTTAAGTAGATCTGTGGGGCCAATAATTACTATCATTCAAAGTGTGAACGGTGGTTGCATAACCTAGAGGGGCAATCGATATTTTTTTTTCTTTAAACTCTACATTGGCAATTCAATTTTACCAGATTTAGTGAAATTCGTCATTTTCAACCATAACAAAGTCATGTTCATTGGTAAAAAACACTATATAAACTTCGTTTTTATGAAAATTGCCATCCAAAAGGAAGGAATGGCAAATTTAGCGTCCACTACGAACGTGTTAATTAGACAAAACAACTTGAAAATATGTCTCATTATGTAATATTCTCATTTATCTGATTTTTCATTTGCCTTCATAATCAATTTTTGAAATTGCAAAGAGACTTTCTCCTGAAATTCTAACTTAACATTACCACCAACTAACTACAGCTATGTACCATGCTTCAAATGCCAATTATTAGGGTGTGTACAAATAGCATAGAAAAAATATAAATGAAAATAATTTAAAAGGTTCACACTGCACAGATGACTTCCTGATAAATATCTGGGGATGCTCCATTATAGACAGGAGAAAATTTTAAGTCATTAGAAAAGAGCTTACAATCCAATATAAAAAGAGAATATCATAGAAAATGAAAGATTTTCAAACATTTACTTTCGGAGTCATAAAACAGAACACCAGAAGCAGTTCTAGATTTTAACCCTTAAGGAAAAAAAGATGTAGGAGGACCAAAGGAAAGTTGGGTTCCCAAACACATCACCAAGGACAAAAATGAAGAAAAGGATAATTATTGCATGCATAAAGTGAAGCTTACCTATTGTACCACTAACAGTGCCGAACAAGACACAACCATGTGTGGGTGTAGACATATCACCAACATTTTGCATAACCAGCGAGCCGTGACGGAAAACATTCACCATGTCCCCCAAATGAAACTGCCCAACTTCCTGCATTTGCTGCCTCTCCTCATCTGTCGTTGCAGCACTACATTTTGTAAATAAAAGAATAAAACCCAATGAGAGAAGCCCATTCACAAAGGCACCAGCTAAAGTCTCTTACTGAAGCCAGTCACTATTATTTACTATTATTCTTTTCAAATATCTTTGCAACTGAGAGGCAGACCTAAGTTTTGTGGGGGTGAAGGTAGAGGGCACGTGACTCCGCGAAAACCAACCAGAATTCAGTGGGCGGAGTGTAGCCTCTCGGAAATTCAGTCGCTCTCAGACCTCCGTTGTGTACACTTCGCGAGTCAGTTAGCTGTGTTGCCAAACCTTCCGTTGCCTTCGTTTGCTTGGTGTGCCGAGGTGATCTTCCTTCGCTCTAACCTTTTGCCCGCATTTTCCCATTAACCCAATTCCTTTCCTCCTTTTCTCCATCACCCCACTGTCTTTCCTTCACATTCCCGAAATCGTGAAAATAGGTAAAAATCAACTAAATTACTTGGTCTTTGGACTCGTTTTAATCGGCTTGATTCACAGATAATAGGTGTGACTTTCGTTTCATACAATAATATAACCAATAAAGGTTTAAGATTTTCGTTTTCAGGAGTCCACTTCTGAGTCACCGACCGAAACATCACTCATGATCCTTTCTACGACCCTTGAGACTGGTCGAGATAATGAGTCCATGCGGGTAGTGAAAGGGACGTAAAGGAGTTAATCCGTTCAACCATGGCGCCGGCCAGGACTCTTGCCTAATGCAAAGGGCCTTGTGTTGGCTTGCGGAATGCTACCAAGACGCGGTCTTTCGTTTATATGCTGGTGCTAAGTCTTATGAGTAAACATGGCAACATCCACCTCTCTGTCACCCCACTTCCCTGGTGTCGAAAGCTCCACCTCCTACCGCGATGCCGCTTGAATCTTAATGGGCACGCACGAAGGCCAGTCGCAAAGATATTTGAAAAGATAATAACTGTAACAACAATTACATGATGAATTTACACCAGCAACAACTGAAATAACACCACACTTACTTCTCAAGAAGTAATTCAACCAGTCACCTTAGTGCTTCGGCTGATGCAATATCCATATTCTCTAAAATTGACTATGATGTATAGATAAATATTTAGATGAGAAAATTGCGTCATGCCTCCTTGATAACAGAATATGGTTACACAAATAAATTGTTCCAGCTCAACAGAATATAGAATTTGGGTGACATAAGCTGAAAAATTGTTGCCCTAGTGTGCAAGAACTCAACAAGGACTTTTTCAGGATATTATATTACATAAAAAGGTGAATACATACAGTAAAACCTCTACTTTACGAACTCCAACTAACCGATAAACTCCGATGAATGAGCAAATGCAGCTGGTCCTGCCAAATTCTTCAGTAAAACATTAGTAAATACCTCATATGAATGAACTCCTGCTTTATGAAAACTCCGGATTAACGAAATAAAAGATTGGCCCAGTCTTAAAATATTAACCTCTTCATCATGTATTTTGTTTAAAAAATAGGTTAATATTGTCTATTTTGCAGGATTTTTGCAGTTTTAAAAGTAAAAAGAGCCAATGAAATATTCTATATTAAGTAGCCAATCAGAAAGCACCTTCTCGTTCATCATAATTCTGCTAACTTGCATCAGTGACTTGACACAAGTGTGGTTAAAGAGTCATCAACAGGAATATGAGTCGATATTCTGATCAACGTTATATATCTTGGGTTGGATGTCGTTGCAGGCGATATTTTCATGCAACCGAGTGCCACAAGCTGAGCATTTATTAATTAAGTACGAATGAGCAAGAACATGGACGAGTATCATCAGTTCTCGAAGGCTGCGATTACTGCTGTAATGTGACAAGCCTGTTACCAATGTAAACCCGTTATGGTAGTAGCCCTGCCAGCCTAGCCCAAGGGAAGTAACAGTTGTTCAGCATGAGTATCCTTGGCACAAATTACTTAAACGAAATTCCTGAACAATAACCGAATAATAACATACGCAGCTTATTTCTGGCATAGCAAAAGTACTGCCCAACGGTACTTCGTGAGAATGGAGTTATTACCTCCATGACTGCATGGCGAAGTGGAATGTGGCAGGCAAATAAGACACTGTGCATACACTGGTGTCAAACCGTCAACTGTGAACGTAAAGTTGAGCTTGGTTGAACTTTCATGCTCTTGGTTGAAGTAAGCAGTTCACACTTTCATGCAATCGTTAACTCATCCATAAGAACTCATGTATTCAACTCAACTTAGAAGTTAACATTGACACCAACCATAAACTAGGCTTTAACTTTTTAACTATCTCCCTTGAGGAACAGTAGGAACAGCAGTTTGTGATCCTCAGTAGAAATTTTGCATATGATTAAGTTCTGCCGACCACTTTCCCTGAAATTCACAGCACAACATCTGGTAGTATAATTTGCCCTGTGTGATGCGACATGCTAATCACATAGCAAATGAACTCCTGATTAATGAAATAGCAAAATATTATGTAATTTCATTTTATTACTTAATTTCATTATTTAGATGTTTTACTGTAGTTATATCAGACAGAGTGGGACAAATAGTCATTAAAATAAGTACCTATACATTTATAAAATGTTTTAAAAAAATTAAGAGTTATGTATCCAGTAGCCCAAATGAGATTGGAGGAAATTAATAAGGCCTTTGGGTAAGGGGATCTGAAATTCATGAATTTGGTGAATACTTTTCCACATTCCTTGCAGTGAAAATCTCTGTCATTTTACATGTTCACTGCCCCTGCATTTAATGTTTTACTATCCCTGTAACCATGCTGTTAGTTTTGTTGTCATTATTTGCTATGAAATACATAATAAAAATAAATATCATTGGAAGCCACACACTTTCCCCATAAGATATATTCCTTCTCTGTAAAAAATGGCACTGCAGTGGCCCTGCTCTGCAGAAGGAAAAATTTTACAAGTGAGGATGAACGTATGGGGTGCATTGGTGGTGCAGGACAAGAGACATACATAACCTCACCAGGAGTATTGAGGGCAATGAAAATGTTAACTTTTCTGATAACTTAAGTTCCTGCCAACATAGCTCTCACAGAAATTGAAACTAGTTTAACTCACCTGTCCTTCTGACAGACAAATAAATTCAGTGAGTTTTCAGCCCCAAGAAAAGTATCATCATCCCAAATTTCCACTGCGGTCATCCAGTTGGGATTGTAGTCTCTAGCCATCTGTAATTGAGTAGTAAATTACGCGATTAAGGACATAACCTGATTCTTGATTGAACGTATGATGTTTAAAATTAACCTGGTGCACATACACAAGATACACCTAATGACTTGGGTAGTATGTGCTTACTCTCGGGCCAATATCTCAGGAACTACTTGGGAAAAACTTTAAATATTCAAAAGAAAACATGGCAAATGTATGAGGAGTTGTTGGTAGTTACATAAAAGCAATAAATAATACAGAGTACTGCATAATTGTCAGGAATAGACAGAAAACAGTAAAAAATTGCAACATATTTTTGAAAATTTTAGAAGTGATTTGGCACATTGTTCCCTTATCCAACAAGAATAATACTCTGCATACTTTATTTTCTAACCCAATGACATAATTCAGGGGGTATACCAGAAGAAATTCAAATTCCAAAAAAATAAAGAGCCACCCGAGTACAAACAACATGGATGAGACAAGTCTATATTGGAAAGCTCTCCCCGACAGAAAAGTGCACAAAAAAAGGAGAGAAGCATCATGGTTGGGAAGGGTGCATTGAAAACTTGAATAATTAAGAGACGGTGGCTCATAAAAATTTGACAGTGGGAAGCACGAAATTTAAATAAGAGGCAACCCTCACCAAAAATGAGTTTATGAAGATTAAAAAGAAGTCTCTTTTATTTATTCTTCATTTAAATCTTTAAATTGTGTATGGAATGGCTTATTTAAAAGAAAATGTAAGAAACAGCCTAATTCAATAAGAATACATCTTGCATTGTTGTCAACTCTTTGCTGCCTCTTGATTTTACACACTTTGATTTTACATTGTTCCCATTTTTTGGTCCCTCAAAATACATAGGATTAAGGTTTTACTTTATTCAACATATGTCTCTTGGCTATCTTTCATTTTCATTATCACAAGCAATGAAATAAATTTCTGGTTCCTCTATATTCCTGAATAAATTTGAGTGGTTTTAAACAGCAACAGGTTGAAATGAATTGACAAACAAAACATGCATAAGTCATCATTAAAATAAAGCTAAACAGCAATGATGCTCACAAACAATGAATAAATCAGAGCTGAATGCTGTTGACAGGATCTCATCTCACAGAGGCAAGCACAATTATAAAATGAATTAAACAGCAACAATTGAGCTAATGAACTGGCCTGTAGCAAATGTAAAGATAATAATGATTGTTATTTTTTCCCAGTTGACAAATATAAAATATGGTACAGAATATCGCACATTATATAATTGTGTACAGTACATCAAAAAGTACAGCCACTTAACAATTACTTGTCAAAAAAGATAAAATTACACCAACATGTACAATTATGTAGACAAAATATAATTAAAAATAACCCAGAATTGATGTAGTCATTCACACTGTAAAAACATAATTCATTTAAGTACATAAACACTTTCTATTTTAAAAATGGAGAGTGATTTCTCATTTTTTATACTAATGGAAAGCTTGTACATTTTGATGCATAGAGAATGACGTCCTTCGGACATCACTGTCATGTTAGCAGATACTACACACATGATTTCTTGTCCTAGTCTCATGGGTGTGTATGCCATTATTTGATGGGAATAGAGCCATATTCTTTTTTACAAAAAATGCTGTATTATAAATAATCTGATACTTTATGGATAGACAATCATTGATGGTGATGCCATGTCTAACTACACCCAGTCTAAATGGAAATGTTAGCACTCTTTGAATTAGGAATCAACATACACCAAGTGAAATGGAAGTCATACTAGGGAGAATTTAATATTTTCTCATTTCAACAGGTGGGTTATACAAAAGTTCTCATTTTCTGTAATGAATTCTTAATGACCAATCATGAGCTGCATTTCTCCTTTTCCCAGTAGACCAACAAAGATCAGACGATTCATCAAAGATTCATAGAATTATATTAATGCCAGTAACAAACATATAAGGCCTATTCTTTTTTAAGCATGCTACGCTAAAGCAAAACCATGTACTTTTACCATTCAAATTCACCTCATATTTAGAACTGCTTCACACATACCTCCTCAAAACTGCCCTCCATTGTCTTATACTGCAGCAGTGTCATAGATCTCATTAGGTCACCTACGAGGATAAAGTCGCCTTTGGTCTTCAAATAAAGTGCTATGATATTATTAAAGTGACTGCATTCTAGTCTCAACTCCTTCTCTGCAGTCCATTCAAACAGTCTCACCTGAAATTAATAAGAGGAAATAGAGAGGAAAGTAATTTATTTCAAAGGAATGCAAAAGACAAAATTATATAAATATAATGTTACCAATGATATACACCTCTAGTGATTCATATTCTTAGAAAAAATGGAAACAATTCACATCAAATTACATGTCTTTTAAACATAAATCACATAAACAAGAGTCCTATTAATGATGCCCCAAATGCAGTCCCTTGAGATTGCATTAACCAAAAACTTAGTCACTAAATTTATAAACTCAAAAAATGATTCCATTTAAAAAGAGGTGAAAACACGAGTAGTGATTAAATCATGAGAATCCATCATTGAAAATCACATTCAGTTTCCACACTCAGGTTTCATACTTACAGTGTTATTTATGCTGGCTAACAGCTTTCCATTAAATTCTACCAACGAATAGCAAGCCCCTTTAATTTCTTTTTCCGCCACCTACATTTAAAAAAAATAAACGATTAGTCTTCCTAATAAGTACTAGATTAGGCGTATAAACATTTAATTTAACAGTGTATGTTATCACTCAATCAAGGCAAACCAAACAATGATACTCCCTTTAAAAATTCATAGCTATGGGTTGGATCAATTCTTCAGTTCCATATATCTTTGAACCTAGAATTGGAACATTTACCGAAACCAAAAAGAATTGGTACCATAATAATTCGAATGAAAACCTTCTTGAAACCTGTTCACTCACAGAAAACTGAGACTTCACACTAAAACCTGGTGACACACGGCACTCAAAATTCCTTTGAATTACATATAGATATTGACAAGTAAAGAAAACTATATGATTGATTTTATTTCACACACTCTAGAAAAAGATGAAATACCACCTTATTTAGCATTTTATAATTGGTATACACAATAAGTTCCCTCTAACTTGTCTTGAAGTTAGTCTCCACATATTGTTTTTGTGAAATATCACAATACAATAGAGAAAACGTCATTCGTGCATTGCATACCACCAACACACAAAATACTTCCCATTTGGACTCCATCATTTAATTCATAAAAGAAAAGCTTCGTTTCATACTCCCCTGGTTCTAATAAGGTTTGTCTCACATTAGGTAGCTGATGACTGTCAGCTATTCAGAAAAAAGGAAACAACCTGAGAGTAATGATAGCCGAAAATGGAAGGCACCCACAATATCTGTTAGCACTATTGTTATTTAGATTATTAATGCTTATATTGAATGGCTGCTTTTCTTTCCAAGATGTGAGAGCATGTTCAGTCAAGTAACCATTGAGTGTTTGCAAAAACACTGGCTGTTGACCATTCAGCTTTCTTTATCACTACACTATGAATGGGCGATGACGAAAAAAATTGTGAGTTAACAAGTTATATTCAATTTAAAAAATACATGGCCACAGCAAAATGAAGAAGAAACTGTTCGCAGGTTTTACAACTGACATATATGTGACAGTTATTAAACCCGGTAAAAAACAATATCTTCCAATTTAATGGTATCTGTAAATTTATTTGTAGTAGCATGTGAATACTAATATTTTATTTTATGAGAATCACATAGGTAATAACAAAAATAGAGGCTCAAAATGTATAATGTTTCTCTTATATCCCATTTTTGCTATGCACTTCCTCACCTAGGTGAGAGAAAGCTGGGTAACCAGCCTGCATTCCATGAGGGAAGTAATGAACCATGTAACAAATGGCCTACTGGGGGCCAATTATGTAAATTTTCCATAACTTCTACATACATGCATATAATACTACACATATGCACATTATCTCCTGAAATAATAAAACATGCAGTTGGCTTATATCATAGGCTAGCAAAATCTGTTTCTTTTCTACATACACTAAAAATCAATTTCATTCAAGCAAATTCTTCCGTTTGAAATAATGCAATAAATAAAAATGCATGGATCGCACAAATTGATGACATGTATAGATGATTGGCTTTTTAGGCAAACATGTTTCTCCTATCATTCCTCACTTTACCTGAAAATTTACACACAACTATTCCACATAAAACAATAATTCGTGGTGAATTTTGAATGCCACAATGGATGAGCACTAATATGGTAGCAACTATATAACAAATAGTGTCAAGACAAGACACTTTGTCGAGCCATCTCTGTAAGGGCTTGGGAACATAAAACGTTTTGGGTGAAGGGAGATATTTCGTCATTCTTTGCAAAACATTTAATCGAGGAGGACCATTGAAGTGTGACTTTGTGCCGGAAGTGCTCCACATTGAGAGGAAAGGGGCCAAATTGGACTTCCTGGAACAATTTTAAATTTTGAATTCTGCCAACAACAAAAGAGTGAAACTGCTAAATGAATGTGTTTTTCCCTCCCACTCTCCCCTATTATCTATACCTTTCCCCAAACCATCTCCCACTGACCATGATGCACGTCTTTGACATTTTTTAAGTGTGAAATTTACTAAGACATTTTTTTGTCATGTTTGCGGTAACCTTCCACAAAATTACACCTACAACCATTAATTTTAAATAGTGTAAAGAGGATACTATATAATCTTGATAGATATTTATCAACCCATAGAAAGTTAAGCAAAACTCACATTCACACCCGAATGTGTGGAGACTTACTTGAGTTAATTTATTATCCTGCCACTGGAAGATAAGTATTCGACCTTGTTTCGGTTCACTCTCTTCTGGATTAACCATGGCTGTACCAACCACGTAATATGATGTACCACCATCAGGGCCATCTCCCAGCCGACATGACACCAAACTAAGGGCATACTCACACTGCATGAACTGGTGAGCATGAAGAACTACAGGGAAAAAAGAAAAACAAGGAAATAGTAACCTGCAAGTTTCAGTCAAAATAATGTTAATGAGGTTATAGCACACGTGTCCTCCCACAATTCCAACCTTGTTTTACATTAACCTACGGTTTTAACGATTTTCACATTATAGAAAATAAAATTAATAAAGTTTATGAGAAATACTGTTCACTCTGGTTTATGAGACGACTGTGGATAGCACTAGTTTTGGGTAGAGATTGTCCATTCTAAAAATTACCGTAGTCATTTTCGAAAATTACTGTGGTATTTTACGTAATTTACCACAGCTCCTGAAAGTTACAGAAGTTTTTGATAATATTCACTTCCGTCTCAGATATTTTTCATACCACTATATTACAAACATATTTGAAGTGAAGTCTATATAAGTTTAAGTTTCAGGCTTCCCTTGGTGGAAAAGCGACACATGAAATGAGAGCTCACTTTGTACATTCCACAATATTTTACTTTCACTGACATTGGTTTCGACAATATCTGAAATTATCAAAGTACCTTGATAATGACAAATATCGTCGAAACCATAGTGGGTGAAAATGAAATAGTGAGGAATGTACAAAGTGAGTTCTCATTTCACAAGTCTAAATACATACAATACTATCTTAATTATTAATAAAGAAAGCCATGTCCAACTCATTCGTAGAATATTTTTACTTATGGAATACTTGTTGGGATATCATTTTCAGTGGCTTGAATGAAAATTTCTCAGGCCTAATAAATAATAATACACTGCGTGTAGGCTGTTGTGTTTATTTTTAAATATTCTTAATTTCTAATGCATTAATGTAGCAATATCAATGATTAAAATACCTTTAACTTTTTTATTGCTATTAGCTTTCCCATTAAATCAAATAATAGCAATTAATTTCAGAAAATTAAAAATAAATAAAGAATTACAGTATTTTCAAAAATTACCACAGTAATTTACCTAAAATGAAAATTATGGTAATTTACCCATCTCTAGTATTGGGTCCATGCGAGACTTGGGATAGAGTGGTAGTCATGCCCACAATTTAACATGCGAGTATTAAAGAAAATTTCCATTACTATGGTAATTAATGAAAATTACCATGACCATAATTATTTACGAAAATTACCATGGTAATTTTTAGCATGGCCCTTCTCTATTCCTAAAATACCCAGCTTGGTATGAATCCCAGGTCCCATCCCTCAAGTCACCCCTACAGCACTCTGGTCAGGGCAGGCAAAGATCTCTCAAGTCTCACCTTCAAAAGTGTGTTGGTCTATGATAAGGAGATTGTGAACATCCACTTCCTGTCCAAATTCTGCAGTGGACGGGACACCAATGGTGCCGCTCCCTGGCCCAGATGCACCACTACCCCGAACTCCTTCCCCACCCCCACCACCAACTCCACTGCCACCGCTCGTACCCACACCAGCAGCAGCATTGGCTCTCACAACTAGAGAGCCCACCGATGACGATGACGTAGAACTCTGACTTTGTGTACTTGCAGATGGCCGACTTGGACAAAGACCAGCACTTTCCTGTACATCAATCCTCATTGTTATAACACCAAATGTCTGTGGGGCCAAGAAAGAATAATAATAGTCGTTAATCCAGTCTCATAACATAAAGAATTCTACTCAGTTCATTGAAACACAACTCGTTCTTATGAATGCAATACCCTTTATGACCAATTGATGGCAATCAAACTTTTTTTAACTCTATACAAAGTATTCCATAAAGGTACAATATGCAAATATTCCCCTCTTATGGAAGTTAAAATTTTAACAAAACTATGGCGAAAAAAAATAAGGACCAAACTAGAACACTTCATACCACAAAGCAAATTCGCGACAGTTGATTTCACATTATGAAGTATTTCATCAGGACATAACATTAACTTTTCAACCAAATGTTGGTAAATCTCCACTTCTGTCACACACCTTTAAAATACCTATTTCGACCCATTCCACTGAGCGCATCGCCACGAAATTTATGTAACATTAACTAGAAACTTGCCAGTATCTTGTGATTTTGGGCGAATTACAAGTCTAAGAGTAATAGGAAATTTTCAAACCTTAAGGTGAGGTTTTTCCCAGCCGCCATTGCACTGTTTCCACTTTTGACCCGGCCGTGGCACGACAGTCAATGAGTTGCCTTTCCACACTTATCTTTCCCATTCCATGTTATTCCTAACTGTGCAATATGTCATCGGTTGAATGGTGGAAACACACGATTTTTGAACTGTTGTTTCACTCCTGCTTTTACCTATCTTCACAATTCATTCCACTGCCCTTATTATGCCTTTTCATACACTTCCCTTCCTTATTTGTGCATTTTAAATGCTTCACAACTCATTGCACTGTCAAATTTACCCCATTTCCTACAATTATTTCACATACAGTTTCACCCTCCCCCCCCCTCCACCTCGGTGCGTAAATGACGAAAAGGGCATTTTGGAGTGTTGATGGATTTTGAAATTCGCCATAAATGTTGATATATATATTTTAAAGGTTCCATCGACCCAACCTCGGTGCGTAAATGACGAAAAGGGCATTTTGTAGTGTTTGTGGATTTTAAAATTTGCCATAAATGTCAATGCATATATTTTAAAGATTCCCCCGCCAATTCCCTCTTGACCCAACCTCAGTGCGTAAATGGGGATTTGGGGTTTGATGGTACAGCAAAACGCATCAATAAGAATTTTTGAAAGTTTTCGTGATTATAATACATATATATTTAATAAAATATATACAGTAGAACCTTGATCTATCGTTTTTCAAGGGGATGGGCAAAAAAAACTATGGATGCGGGAAAACGAACAATGCGGGAAAAGATTTCCTGGGAGCCCAAGCGAGATGAAAATGTGAGAATTTTATGATAACTTTTCACAGAAGAGGGGATTCTTAAAAAATTTCTCGTAAAGCGGGAGAATTTTTAAATGTAATGAAAATACTTAGTGCATCTCAAATTTTTCATTTGACTTCTGATTTTAAAATATTTTATTAGTATTACATATCCCAATGGTGTCGCAGATGATATAAGTAAATAAGCAAGGTCCATTATCATATTATTAGATGATCCTCAAGCCCACGCACCAACTTATTCACGCATAGAAATTTATTCGTTTCAAATATACATGTAGGTGAGAAGCGTGCCTAAAATTTGTGGGGGAGGATATAATATTTTGTCACGCTTTCCATGGTGCACCGCTGATGGAGGAGTGCCACCCGTGAAAGACGGAGCGAGCTTGACATTACCAAGTGTAATCTTGTTTATCTGGAGCAATCGCGTAACCCACGAGGCATAGAGCAAGAGAGGTGTAGCAGGTTTTCGCCATCTGGATCAGAGAGGCAAAAGTTATCGGGCAATCGGGTTGAAATGAGGAAGTCCAATATCAGCCGTTGGGGTTCATCTTGGCATTACTAAATGAAAACCAATTTCAAAAGAGTAAATCATTTTGATGGGTCACAGTGCCTAAAAACCCAAAAAACCATTTCTGGCATTTCTGATGTCATTCTTCTGGGCAAAAATTGAATTCAACACACTTGGAGACATCCCCAGGCATTTCGCTATATCTACACGTTCCTGCCCCGGATTCTTCTCTATTTCTTCTATTATTTTCAAGCGATAGTGTAAAGTTCTCGCATGCTTATTTGTATGGGCCATGGTCCAAAGAATAATTAATGTGAAGAAACACTAATAAAATTAAAGCTTTCAGCAGTAAATTTATGCAAAAGGCTCACATGAAAAGCGCACAAGCACTAGCAACACAGTGAGGTACGGAAGCGATACAATCGTAGGCGTGGAGCAGACTGCCAAGTGCGCCGCATGACAGGGTGTGTGTGTCTAAATAAAAAAGAAAATAATACAATGTAAATGCTTTATTTGCCCTTCAGCTGCGGCTGCTAGATCGTAAGTCTACCACTTCGTGCGGGAAATATTCGAAGGAGGCCAGACCCTGTTTTCCACCGGGAGGGACAGGGCAGGTAGAAGACCTTTGACCCTCCCGACCCTTTCCGTGGAAAGAGCCCCACCCACTGAGGGGTGTATCAGTGGAACGTCAGTTAATTTTGCTTAAGTATTTAATCGGCAGAAATCTACAGAACAAGTATTATATGAAGTTTGCCCTTTATTTTCTGTTAAATTTGATACCAAACACCAAGGAAATCCGTTGATATTTACCCACATGGGTTAAATTAGATCTCGATATGGTGCCGAGAGTGAGCATATGACAACTACTGGTAATAGAGCATTGAGAGGATAATAGAAAGAAAGGTTGGAAGCTCATGGCGAAGGAATGCAGCCGCTAATGAGCGAGGTAGGGACTCATTTGGGTAGGAAAGAAGGAATGCCAATTGTCCTCTAGGAAGGAATTTGGGCCATAATGATAACAAGGGACTCGGACGGCAAGGGCTACCTGTCCGTACTTCGCGGCACGTCGCCAAACTCCCTCCCCCTTTCCCACTGCGGAGCGCAAAGCATGGCGCGCCGCAAAAATCCCAAAATCTTACTTTGGTGTCAATTTTTGATTTCGTCTTTTTTAAACAATGAATGTGGGAATTGCGATGTGGGGACTGTGATTTGGAAGAGATCGAAGCAGGAAAACGATACTTCGGGGAACGATGGATGCAAGAATTAATAACATTATCTGCATGGAACTACATTCGGGACGAAAGACTGCGAACGATAGAAGCGAGAAAACGATCAATGCGAGAACAATAGATCGAGGTTCTACTGTACTTCGATGTTTATGGTGAAATAAAATCCAATAACACTCCAAAATGCCCTTTTCGTCGCTCCTAACCTTCCGAAAATCACAAAAACAGTTTCATATATTGTCATAAATGGTTTTTTCAGAGCCAAATATCTCCATTAATGGCCTGTGTACCGCCCCACCCCAGCACCCCTGTTCCACTCCACAGGGCCCATGACCTTGTTGACTGGGCAAATAATATGCATATTTTAATGACGTTATCATCCCTGGTACTCGTAAAAACATGAATTTCTAAATCCATGAACTCTCCACAATGCTCTTTTTGTCACTTTCAACCCAACGAAAATCACAGAAACGGTTTCATAAATTGTCATAAATGCCTTTTTCAGAACCAAATATCCCCATCGATGGCCTGTGTACCGTCCCACCCCAGTTTCACTCCACAGGGCCCGTAACCTTGTTGGCTGGGGAAATAAAGGGCATATTGTAGAGGTGAAGTTAGATAGATCACTGTCGGAGCTTTGGCAAAACTGGGAAAATGGCGTTGAAAAAGTCAGATTTTCTAAGGCGAATATCTCAAAAACCAGTGGCTTTACAACTTTCCCGTAAAATTTGTTTGATACTGTGATTCTTCAAGAACAAAACTATGCTACTGTCATAATCCTGAAATACACAAATTTCTCGGAACAAGTGTTTTAAAGGTGAGTGATGGAAGCGGAGATTTACCCAAATGTTAACCATTTAAGGAAAAAAATTTATAAGGATGAGTTGATACCATTATTCACCAAAAGAATTATCCTCATAGTTACTGTTAAAAAGGCTACCAATGTTACCCTTCGATCAATCTCACCTTTCAGGCCCCACTTAACGATTGCATGAGTTTTTTTAAAATTCCTCAGTTGTCAAGCATCTGATCTCCGTGGTTCATGGGCAATTCAATTATGACCATCAAACTCACTTGGATGCATTCAGAATATTTTATTAAAAAATTAAATACAGCCCTAACACCATCCACATGATTGCACCAAGGTTAACAACATATGAGCCAAATTCAAAAATGCCTAGTCAAGTTTGGGAGAAATTTTAATACTGCAAAATGCTTATGTCTTACCTGAGACGCTTCCTGATAAGCTATCCTTCTAGGAGATTCACCGAGGGGTACAGTTCGGATATGAAGCTTCTGAATTTCATCGATGGTTCCTATGGTTACAGTACTATCTGTGGCCAAGGCTAAGCTAAAAAAAGAATATATTTTACCATCATGTGATAATAACCTTGAAAGATAAGACAAATTTTAGCACAAATTTTTTCAAAAATGTACCCCAAGGTATAATTACATAAGCATTTATGTCCATTTTTCCCAAGCACCCCACAAAATGAGTAATACATTATGGGGGGCTTAGATGAGTTTTTAAAATGGACAAATGTCGAGTTCCATTACCTAAGGACAGGATCTAACAAATAGAACACATACCTGTCAGGATATGCTTCTGCATTTAGTGAACACATGTGATTGACTTCCTTTAAGTTAACATTAGAAAATACTAGTTTGTGATTTGATGAATATATGACGGTGGGTCTATCTGAGCAAGCAAATACATTTGTGGTGGAGAGAGACCGAAATGTTCGGAGAACAGTTGGCTGAGTTCCAAGTGTCACCTAAAATACAGGAAAAATAGGTGAACTAACAGCAGAAAAAAACATTAAACTTCACAATTATCAGAGTAACTAGCAAAGGTGAAAGAATCAATTTCAAAGAGCAGATAATAACAACACAGAAGTAGTTCAGAAAAAGTTTCATGTAAATCTGTATATACACAATAATCGCTTCAACTATCTGAAAACCATCATGTTAATGAAAAATTTGGTAATGCTAAAAAGCCATGCTGAAAAGTACCCATATTTACAGTGAATTATGTCACATTTGACAGCAAGAGTACTAGAAAATCATGTAAACCTTAGATCATAGATACACAATATTGAAAATAATGATATTTTTTATACCACATAAAAATTAGGTAAGTCGAGCATAAAGAATTTCAATTTATAGAAGCAGTTTCTGCAGTCATACTTTTTGACACCAATTTTGAAGGCTGACAATACAACGACAGAGATATCAACTAGGAAAGTATATTGAAGATGAACATGACCTTTGCAGATACATGAAATTACCATATTCCATAAACATTTTAGTTTTCAAATGTTTTTCATTTTTTACTAACCTTCTTTTTATCAGTAAGAAGACCACTTTGCTTATTTAGAGAAAAGTAAAACATTGAACCATCTCCTAAAGCACAGAGCAGGTAGTTATTGCCTTCGAATCCAGTCATTAATATTGACCTAGGGATGATTTCTGAAAAAAAACATGGATGCTACCAATTCGTCATTGCATTAATACAGGCATGTATGTATAATTTGTTCAGAGGTTTGCATCTGTCTCAGACCTCCACCTATATTAAGAGCAGCACAGCAAATGAACATGGGAAATCCATGTTAAGCAACTCAAGAAAACTCATTATCTAGACAATTATTCCTTTTCATATATTACTTTAACTTTAGTAGACAGAACTGGATCTGCTTATGTTACTTTTGCCCAAAATTGAAATTCGAAGGACCTCAAGCTTTCACTCACTAATTAAGTCTACATTACATTTCAAAATTTGGATCACATTTCTTCCACTCAACTAAATAACCAAGGAAATTATAATGCACTTTTTCTAATCAATGTACAAACCTCCTCCGAGGAATTCACGATTGAGCTCTTCTAAAGATGGTAACCTGAGCACACGCGCAGATATGTCTGTCCAGAGACCAACAGCAGCCATTTCAGCCCTTTTTGCTGTCCCACCCGAGCCATCCTGGAGAGGGTTTATATCGAGACATGCCACTTCATGTTCCAGAGTTGTATTACTGTGAATAGACCACAATATTTAAATTAAAACACACAAAGTTTGGAATGGAAAAATATTGATTGTCTACCCATTACATTACTCTAAGACTTACGCTTTCATCACAAGTTCACCCTCACAGATTTCCAAATAATACAGGTCACTTCCAGACGCACAAAGAACTTGACATGTGTTGCATGCTACCACACTGATAGTTTTATCCAATGGAGGTTTCCACTCACTGCAAACATTACAAAACATCACTATATTAGTCAGAATGTGGTGCCAAAGATTTCACAAGAATCATCACGAACCCACATCTGATAATGAGTCAGTAGTATCAGTGACTGAAAATGCAATTAACGATTGTGCTTCCATCAATGGATGTTAGCAATATTAACAAAGCTGACAGTCCATTTGAACTCCAGCTAGGTGGGGGGAGTCAATACTGAGCAAAGGCATGATTTTTGGTGAGGAAATAGTTTACATTCCATGGAAGAAATTAAGTTGTCAGTGTTAAGGATAAATCTTGCGCTTAATATTGCTGGAGGGCTTTAAAAGAATACCCTAAAATTGTCCAAAAATATGCATTCAGCTATGCAAAAGTGGCAGAAAAGTGAAAGCAATATGCGAGGAAAGGGCATTATTGAGGAAATTATTAATAGACAGTCAATTTACTAGGCTAAACAGAAAAAACTAAGTTCCTCGACTTTGCCCACTCTGATAGTAAATGGTAAGATGTGTAAGTAAAAGTAGCAAAAAAATGAGTAATGCTATATTGTCAGTGTTCCACAACAAAGACATTAAAGCTTCACTCAAGAGTCTTACTTATTCCCCTTGTCTGACACATAACAGACTGATGACACACTTTCACATGTGTTGCACAGTCCATTTTATAAAATTATAATAATAATACGAGTCTAAGAGTAAGCAAGTTTCAAAAGTCTTAAGAGATTCTCAGTCCAGAACTTACTGAAAATCACACAACAGACACGTAAAATTATTAAATCAGATAAGATAATTTCTACAAATCATAATACTAATTTCATTAAGTATTGATGGCATATAGCAATGCAACAGGAAAAGTAAAGACACCAAGAAGCATACTTAAGGGATAGAAATTCCAATGAGTTAAAAATAAAATGCTTAACAACTTGAATTCAAATGTGGCATCTGCAAAAATATTCTGATTTCCAAACAATTTTTCCCCAATTCCAACTGAAATGAATAGAAATTACATTAAAAAACTAAGCAAGACATGGAACACCAGCAGGAAATGAAGATTAATGTGGTGCCTCATGATTACCTCAGAAACCAGTTGAGTTGTGTACATGAAATTCCTCAACTTCTGATCTTTTCCAAAATTCCCAAACTCCTAAGATTTCCAAAATTTTCAAATTTCCTTCAACTTCTATTGCTTTCACACTGTCACTACTCTGACAGACCATGTTATTCTACATATATTTCCACAAATATCTTAAGCTTTAATTTAAATTTTTTGGGTATATATTAAATCAAGCAAAAACATACATTTGACAAGTGATTGATGGAACTCACCTTAAAAGTAATTTTGTGTCTGTTGAAATTAGTCTTGCAGCCAGAGGAGTTACTTGTACTACTTGTCCATAATCCACATTCCCACAAAAGAATGACTGCTGGTCAGATGCAAAACCAGGAATGTCAGTTTCTTCAACTTCTTCTCCATTCAGGGTAAGCACTCTGAAAATTAAAGGGAAACGGGCATCACAATGTGATACATTAAGTACCTCATATTGTATGATTTCATCACAGAATTACCAAAAAACAATCAATAGCTAATTTCATAATATCATCAAGGAATAGCCATAGGTATGATCAATTATTTTGCTTTCATCTCATTTAGGGCAAATGACCATACCTAATATGGTAGTGACAGGCTATTTCATTTCTTTTAATAATTTGAAGACATCACTTTTTCTTTAAACTCTTAAATGAGCTCAGACTCACATATAAGAATATTCAAGCAGAATATAAGGAAAGTCAATCACATACCTTGTTTGTCCAACAAATGACATCACCAATGTGTTATCAAAGGTGCTGTCCGTAGAAATTCGCAATGGCCACATTCCCTTAATGCCAGATAAATCAATGGAAGCATGTTCTTGGATTCCAATTCCATTTCTTATTATCCTCAAAGATCCTTCCTTGTATGCACCTAGAAATGAAAAATATGATAGCTAAGGGATGTAGACATTTGCAATTCCAAATTTTATTTCAGGTTTTCAAAAAATTGTAGGAAGTAATGGAAAAAGAAGTCTTAAAAATTCCACTTGAGATAATATAATTTATTTCAACACATGAATTGGCATGTAACGCCATCATAAGGGAAGGTTATTTGACAAATCTAGTGATACATAGGCAAAATCCAACGGCCATAATATACTAAATATTTCATTTGTCAAATTCCATAACCTGATGATGCCATAACATGCCAAAGCCAAGATCAAAATAAATTCTAACATCTCCAGTGGAATTCTTAACAGTCTTTTTTCTTTCCATGATGCATTAATTCCACATAGTCAAGACTGAGACAGTTTCTTCAGCAAAAAAAATAGCAATACATTTCAAACGTCACTACCTGAACATGTAACCAGTTGCCCCTGTCCTTGACGCTCTAGATCCACAACAACCATATCCACAATTGGAGCCAAGTTGGTAAATGTCTCCATAACAGAAACATATGATCCTGATTCATCTTGTTGTGCATTCAACTTAACCAACTGGGAATCTCCAAGACGTGAGCCAACAAAAACCACTCCATTATCCAAATATGTTAGACATTCTGGAATGCTGATCTCTCCTGTGGATTTAAACAAATATAGACATCAGTTCATACCCAAACAAGAAAAAATACCAAAAAGTTCATGAAAACAAAATTAGAATGCACAGAAAATGCCGAGATTTGCATATCTTTGCAATATTAACCTCTCCAGAATGTATTGAAATTTCTATGTCACACTAGTCATTCCCAAGATTGGTCAACCTGCCTTCCTCATTTCCCTGCATGTCCTAATATTTTTCCGTACAATGGACTGCCCAGGAGAAGGAAATTGTTACATTTTTGAAGTGTCCATTAGCTAGAGGAAGAAAATACTGTAGTGCACAAATGCTAACTCCTCCTCACTTTATTTTAAGATGGTAAAATTGAGTATGCCAGGATAAGCATAAGAGTAGGCTAAATTCAGAAGGTATGGGGCAGTGGTGGATAACCCTTGGCATGTGGCAACAGCAGAAGTCCCACTGACAATACATAAAACAAGTTTTCAATCCCCAGTTTCAATCACCTTATTTTTTTAAAGTGGCAAAGATTAACAATTATTTAAATGCAGTTTTGAAGGTAAACAAATACATTTTCTTTTTTATGCATCATTTATGCAAAGGAGATATAAATTCATTAAAGATTATACGTGGTTATGTAATTATATTTTACTGCATTTTAGCCATATTAATGTAAAACTAAGGAAAAATAATGACAGATTCATCAAAAAAAAATAAGTGACAGCAAACTTTGTGAATTGATGCTAATGAGACTGCCTTAAAATAGTGTGAATATGAATGAGAGTTGCAATTTTACTAACAGCCTGATAAAACATATCCACAAAATAACTTTTTCATTATAACTAGCCATTATCTTCTTCATTCATTCAGTTTCACACTATTCACATGATCACCGAAAAATCTAATACATATCAAGACATCAACTAGTAGGTATGTTCTCACAAAACTTTGGTCAGCACTTGAAAATTTTTCATGCCTGATATTAGGATGATTTTGGCACACTCAAAAATTTGCCCACCCCTCAGTTGGGGTGTCTGAGAAGTGTTCATTTGATTAAATTCAGTTTGGAAAAATGGGACTATGCGTCTTCAATTGAAATAAACATCAAAGCAATGTTATAGATGGCAGCATCTCACCCTCACAAGCTTAACAATATTGTTCCATATAATTACTTTATGTTTTTATTTCAGAAAATATTTTACCATGTACAGTAAATTCTAAATCAAGCCTTACCAGAGTTTTGAAAAGAATATTTACTCTCTTCCAAGTAATGATATTTGTTTGTTCTAAAAACGGGTTGAAATTTTCAGACAAACTATATACCTATTCTATGACTTCCATTCTCACAAATATGGTAGGTTCACATTTACGATGATTACAGCCATGATATCATGATTAGTATGTAATAGTAAGACTTAGTACAATATAAAAACAACACAACAATTACAGCCTTACTTACTTATACAACATTACTATTACAGGTGTATCACGTTTTTAGAAGGAAAAGCACACCCAAAAGCCGATATTTTTTGAGTGAAATATCCTCATCTTTATGGAGAGTTATCTTCTCTTCAGAAAGTACAGACAAGACTCTAATAAGTCCTCCCCATTAAGTAATTTCTAGATATAGCATAATTTTATCATTAATTCCGATAATGAAATATATCAAAATAATTTTAAAACAATGTCAGAAGCAATACAAAGCTAAAACTTTGCTTTAGGTTTTTTAATGTTTCCACCAAATTATTATTCAGTAGTTACAAGTACATTCATGAACTTCTATTGAATAATATTAAGTTTCTATTGGTTATGTTTAAAGAGCATTCTGAGATGTGACCATACCTAGGCGTTCCACTTTCAAGTCTTTCACCACTGCAGTTCCATCCATCTTTTCCTCTCGTTCCAGAAGGAGCATGAACAAATGACCAGCCATATCGCCAAGTAAATAACGAGACCCATTTGAATCCACTTGACCATAACAGCATATGGTGCTTTGCTGGAATTGTATGATTTTCAAACTTACTTAATACACACAAAACAGGGAGGGTAAAAACTACAGGCCAAATTTAATCAAAGTATGAACCAAAATGTGATGGGATATACCATATATAATGCTAGATAGCAGATGCTTAATCTAAACAAAAACACAGTGTAACATAACGCTGGCCTCGCCATTTTTTCTTTTACCACCTCATGGTTTATAATAACAATAAGGGACCAACCATATTGTGAATTTTGAGAATAAACAATAGACCTAAGGAGTGGAAGCGTCGGCAACAAAAGGGGATTGTAGAGCAAACCGTCGGAGTGTACGGTCGTGCAAAGGCAGCACGCGAATAGCTTTGTAGATCGAACCCTCGCAGTGAACGGACATGCAAAAAGAGAGCACGCAAGTTTTGGTAGAGGGAAGTTCCAGAGTGTGGCATCGTGCGAGACATAGCCCACGTAGAAAAGGAGAATTGACAAAGGAGCTGGAATTAAGGAGAGGAATGGGAGATTTTACAACAGGACGAGACCCAAAAAGCTGAGGGCACGCCAAGGACGAACACCACGCAGGCTGAGAGGATTTTCCAGATCACAGAGGGCCAAACTAACCTGTGTCGTCGAATAATTGGGTTGTAACTATAAACTTTTACTTTCATATAAGATACAAGAAGCCATAAGGCAAGTGGTTTTAATTGGCCAAGAATTAAGTTTGTGACTGGTATCCCTTTGTATCAAGTAATTGGATTTTGTGAAAAGTTTAAGTGATGAAGTGTGGCAAATAATTAGACAATATACTTAAAAGAAGGAATAATTATTCGTATACCAAATTTGTGTCTAAATTAGAATATACAGTTGGTCATGACCTATGGGTATAAGGAATTATTTTGATTATTTAAATTGTCTGTAAATTGAATATTTCATTTTGTCAAGTAAATTGCAACTGTATCTCTAAACCTGCAATGTTTCATGTATTTTCTTTTCCGACGAGCAAGCTGGGGCAAAGTAATTAAAATATAAGGTACGAGAAGATATCGCAATCGTGGTTTCTTTCCAGGTAAAAGAATCAATAGTTTTTCGTGTTACATGTTTATCCACAACGTGTGGCATTTCGCGTATTAATTTGTAATAATACCTTTTACATTTTTGGCTCCCATAACATGGGGCATAATACAAAGTAGAAAAACAACAAAGAAATTACATGTTACAACAGTCACAAAGATAGTGTATGATATACAATGGAAAATTTTGCATTATTAAACAAAATTTATAAACAAATGACTAAACATAATAACATGAGAGATGAACATAATACAGGAGAGAGAGAATTGTTAAGGAAAAATTAATCATTAAAAGATACATACAATGTATACTCCTGTCAAAAAAAAAACTTACCACCTCGAAGCCAAAAAATTTTTAAGTCCCGAGTTGCCGTCGATGAGACAATACGGTCAAACCACGCCCCCAGCATGGGAAGGCAATAAACAAACAACGGGACAAAGACTTTCCTTGCCACAGTTGGAGGGGGAGAATGAGGGAGAAGATAGAAGACGGGAAAATTTTGACCTGCGAAAGGAAATTCTTAATGGCGGGAGGAGAGCCTAAGCTTCTGTTTGCTTAATGTGAGAGCGAGAATGAAAGTGGGATAACCCATTTCCGCCGCTCCAAGAGACCAAGACCTTTCGTTGACAATGACTGCTGGACGATTTAGAGCCCAACCTTCGTCTTTGTCAAGTGTAATGGAAGTTCACGAAGTGCATTTTCGTGTTTATCTAAACTCAGATGCTACACAGTAACACATGTAAATGGATTCTGAATATGTAATTAACTACTCAAATTGACTATATTCTCAAAGAGAAAAATCGATTGCCTGGTCAAGATTCGATTTTTGTATAAAAAAATGAACCAGGGTGGCTACTGATATCCAATTTTTAAATTCCCTGACTTTTCCCTGATGGATTTACTAATTTCCCTGACCAATCGCCAAAAGGTCACCTATTATTGGAATATTTTATTTCTGCTGAATTAAATTTTTGTCAAAACTCAGAAAATGTTAGAAGCTGAAATCACTACATTAAAAGCTACAAGTACATCCTAATGACAAAATATATTAAACCTTCATAAGTTAAACCTCATCCAAATTATTCATACTTTTAATAGATATTTTAACCCTCACTTAGTGTTGGGTTATAAAATACTTATCTTATGTATTAAGTAAGTTACAGATATTATAGCAACCACCAAAAATAGCTTTTATGAGCTAAAGCTTGGCCACAGCTGAACTAAGCGAGTCGAGGTATACAAGCAATAAGGGCCCATTTAGATACACTGAGTGCCACAATATCACACGGCTAGATGCCCACTCACACTGAGGAGGATCCATTCATACCCCAGAATGCTCAGGCAAGGAGAAGAACACTACTATCTCGCCTCCACCTGCTACCCCAAAGATGCTGAATGTCCAAACACACCTCATTCCACTACCTCAACATTTATATTCTTGTGACTATGCTAGTCACCTCGCCGATTCTGTCACCCGAGCCCTCCTTCCAACCCAAACCAGAACTAGAGTTTAGTCAGGCAAAGAAATGTACTTACTTTGTATTATGAAACATTATATAAATACATTGATCTTTTCTAGACTTCGCCTTGTTCAACTGTTGCATTATGGTGAGTCCCCTGAATCACTGTGAGCATAGGCCCGTTTCACATGGACGCGGATGATCCACATGCATGTGGATTTAGTACTATAGGCAGTAATGGAAGCTTTCACATGAATGCGGACTGTCTGCTCAAAGTGGAGCCATCCGCGTGGCCCCTCCGTGCCATGGTCCATCTGCATGCATACAGGCCACAGAGACATGTTGGTGCGTACACATGAACATGGACGGCATGAGTGGAGGAAGCAGGCTGTAGTTTGTCCTTCCAGCTTGGAAATCTCAACACGACTGGGATTGCATCCTACGTGGACATATGTCGTTCATGCCAATGTGAAAGGACGTGACACAACACGCCCGCGCCCATGTGTAGCGGGCCGTATATTGCTTCCGCAGCCATGTATCGTATTTCCGTGGCCGTGCATGTTTCCTTTGGTAAAATTACAAATTGACAATTTCTAATTATTCAAGAAAGAGGTAGCACTTCGTGGTTGTTCTCGGAAGTTGAGGATTACTGAAAAAGCATTGAAGGGAAGGTTAAGAGCCAATTTACTGGCGGACTCCGGCACTACGACGCGAGAAAAATACAAACCAAAGCCAAGTTGTTGGACTGGATCGAAATCGGATGGTGCGAGTGACCTTCAGAAGCGAATAACTATTTGATTAACGTGGTTATAACCCCTCCATTGCATGAGGGAATAAAAAAATGTAATAATATTTGTATAAACAAACAAAACGTAAGCTCGCCATTGTGAATGAAGATAGGAGGCAATTAGCAACTGCAGCATCATATATAGGAATATATTATTTGAGGTGGTTTGTGGCCTGACTAAATTGATTTGAGAAGGAGCTAAGGGGACCATTCAATAATTATGTCGAGTGTGAAAAGTGGGGAGGGTAGGAGGACTCTTTGCAGTCTCACAAAGTGGGGTATGGAAATCGAAGATGATCTTGCGTAAGATTTTGTTTTCCCGTCAGATCATTTTTTGTATTACCATTTTAATATTCACCATCTCGTATTTTGAGAACGGCAAGCATGTACTTACTACGAGCTAGTGTGCTCCAGCTAACTCTAAACCGGAGTCTTGGAATCTAAAAATAACGTGAGGTAAAATTTTCCGAACAACATAGCCTCGGATTCTCATGATCTGCATAATACATTGTGATCACGAATTATAACACTACTGGGCAATAAGGATATACAAAAATGATACATTGTACAACTGATTCACGTCTAAATAACTAAGATTCACAATTGAATGTTCCAAGAATCGATGGGACTTAATCCATGCACATTAGCGACGAACATTAGTTTTAATTGGTGAAATAAAGAGCGGGAAAGACTGGCCGATAAACGTAATGACAGAAAAATAATGCGGATTTCCTATCCCAGTTTCTCCCGGACTGTTACGAAAATTCCCTGACAATTCCAGGCTTTCCCTGACGATCGCCACCCTGGTAAATTTTTATCACAGTCAGTATCATGTTTCGTACGCCGCGTTTGGAATAATGGGGCTATGCATCTGAATTTTAACGTGATATTTTTTCCCTGCTACTGGCATTACAGCTAGCTCTTAGAAACAGCAATTACTTCCAAGTTGAATTGAAATAACTTGGCTTCATGCAAACTTTCTACAAGTTTGTCCCGAAAAATTTGTATTACAGTCTAATCTTGTTTGTGTAGACTGCGGTTTGTATCGGTAAAATCTAGAGATCAGAAAGTTTGCCAAGGCAAGAGTAAATTAAGTTTATGACAATTTTACCATGGAAAGAGAATATCAAGTGCATGACAAGTCATGATATGAGTGGTTGCATATGTGACAAATCAATAATTTTTCATAATTTATTTCACTTAGAGTATTAAATTGCTTTAATAACCATAAAATTATCGACATGCCTACTTTTTGGGAATTGTTTATCACAAAAAAAGCCAATGGAAACTTGTCCATTACACTTAACTGTTGGCATTTGACCTATGTAGTTTGATCTGCATCGTCATGGACAAAATTAATTCCCTGCATCACGTGGGTTTATCATCATACCTACCGGAAATTTATTCAAATTACTCAATCTGCATCGAAATTTACGAGTCTGCCATCCCCTACAGCACAGAATCGTCGAATGTTATTGTTTATCCTGCAGTGCTTCGCCAATGATAGCTGTTCAAGAAATTTTGGTAACCAATGAAATCCACACAGTTGTATTAGTGGTAGACCTAATTTGGCAGATATTCTAAAAGGATAGTGTCTTAGAAGGCAAGTATCATAGAGAGTTATTGTAATATCTTCGATCTGCTTCACATTTCGCAAACCTATTAGATTTGAAACCATGAATTCACGCAAACTCAATGGAGGCTGTGGCTGAACCACCTCTGATTTTCATGTTTTTGGCACAAAGGAAGAATATAAAAAGGAAGGGCGATTTGCCACATTTTAGCTTTCAGTGATTAAAAATGTCAAACTTATGACACTTGGAATATCACAAGTTAGTGCAAAATGGCGAACTGCCTCATTGAACTTCTGCTCAAAGAAATGTCAATTTAGAGGTATATTTTAAATATAACGATCTTTTTGTCAAACAAAGACAACCATCTGTGCTTGCTATTAACTTTTGATTTTCTAGAGAAATATTCTCAAAATGACTTTCATTTTTTATATTTTTTAAAATTTTGGTCCATATTTAGGGCCTAATAATTCCTAAACTAATTCTTAGAAAGGGGGGAACTTAATTTTTCCGAACAGCAATGACAGAGGGCTGTAAGCAGACAATATGAAATTTAATTTGTGGCTCAAAACTACGGCACAATGGAGCAACAAAAACAAATGTGAAAATGTTGCTACTTTTAATGCTTAAGAGAAGCAATGTTTGACCACTGACTTTACGTCAAATATATAAAAATATATATAAAAAAATGATATATAAATTTTATAACAGCCTTTAATTAACAAAAATTATATTGGTCAGTTATTCAGTCAAACACATAAAATATATGGTGAACGTTATGTCCTTCAATGTGCACGCTGGCTTTGAAAATGATGTGTTGGAAGTTACGCAGGTGGTTTGCAAATACGCCACACATCAACTATCCTATGACAAAAGGCAAAATTCTTAAATACTAAAAATATGCAAAAGTGCGACATGTTTACCAAGTGGTGGCTTATTGAAGAGTCACTGTGGCTTAACTTCATGACTAGTGAATGATATTGACAACATATGATTTGGTAAAAAGATCTGTCCATTAAATTGGTGTTGTTTCAATGAATATTATTTAGTGCTGTGCAAATCAGGGATTTTCATTTTGAATCGAACCGAATCAAATCTCCCAAAAGATTTTTGGAATCGAATCACCCTAAAAAATTCCCTTGTGAATCGAATTCGAATCTAAATAAATGCAAAAGCTTATGAGCATTGAAAGTAATGAAGAGTTTCACAATATTTCAGGGCCTTACATTGCTTATATATCTATAGTGGCACAAAGAATAGCACAGAATAACATGTGGTCGTTTAAATTTTCGTTTCGCATGAGGAAAACAGTCTAAATGGATGGCGCACCATTTTTGGAATGATCGCTATGTTTGAATGCATGCAATGATTCGAAGACGAAACTATCAGATTCGAATATTTCAAATCATTCTGTTTCGAAGCATCCCGATTCGCAGGTGAATCGAATAGAATTGATTTCGAAGCATTCGTACAGCTCTAATATCATTCCTAAATTGGAAATCATATTGCTATAGTTACTATAAATCAAAACATAATAAACATACGAAATTAAAGCATAAATTTCAGTTGAATAATTAATGGCCTGCTATGTTTTCTGTTGAATACTTTTGTAATAATCCTAATGCCTCTCTGTTGTAAAAGCACAATATCCTTTGTAGACACAAGTCAAATATGAAATAAATGATTCCATACAACCAAATATTTGAAAAAAAATTTTCAAAATAAATTTCTTTCTCACATTTCTTAATGCTCCTCAATTAATAAATTGTCCAGCAGAGTTGGTTTGGAATGATTTTATTGCGTATTATTTCACTGATTTGATTATATTATAGGAAAATTAAAAGTTTAGAGTAAATTTTTTTATCTAAATTAGACTTTTGTTCAAAAACAGATAGTGAATAAATTTTCAGAAAACATTCAATAAATTATTAGTAAATCTAGTATTCGAATATTCGAGGTATTTGAGTTTTTGAGGTATCTGATTACATTCGAATTTGATACTTGATTTCGAGAAAATCACCATTCGTCCCATCTCTACTAAATCCTTTTAAAACCACAGAAAATAATCAGATATTGTCAAGGAGCTATCACAGTTACACAAGTGATGGGAAAGTAAATGGTCAGCTCATTTCAAAATAGATCAGGACAAAGTCAATATTAACCCATACTTGGCCAAAATTGCAAAAATGCAACATCATCACTAATCCAAAAAAAGGTCTTTTACATTAATTTTATTTTAACTGAATTCTCTGTATTCCACAAATAAAGGTTTAGACTGATTTTTAATTGTAAAACATTTCAATTTTACACAATATAAAATTCTTTAATAATTCAAAATATGCTCATTTTTAAGCCATGTGACTCTCAATAAATGTTTTTTTATGAGCAAGAATAATCTCCTTTTTAAATGTTTGACTCATCTTCCTACATCTAACGTGTTAAATAAAAAATATTCTGCTTGCATGACATAAATTTCGTGTCATAAACTTAATGTTGTCTTTTCACAACTTAGGCCCCTGAGACTACTTTGGCATATTTCAATCATGGTGCATTTTGGATAGGTGCTGGCGACGTCTAGTGAAAACATTTTATCAAGCCATGTCTTTTTGTACTAGAAAATTAAAAATTATTACTCAGTACATCATCCCACAAGTTACCATCTCGCTCATTCATATTCAGACCACCATGGCAAAATAAGCTCTCAGCTGGAACTTCTTTCCTTCAGCTCTGTTTCTACAGTTCCATCAAAGTTTAGTAGGTATACAAAAAAACTGATGAATTTCCAAGTCTTCTTGAAAATATTTCCAGTGGTTAGTTTTGAATCATAACCATCATTTCAAAATCATAAGTACAATCTTAAGCAATGAATCTTGGAGGTAACATAAGGTAAGACGCGATGAGTTATCATGAGCCATGGCAGTTAGAAGAAAATTCAGTGACCACTAAAATATTTTCCATTGCACCATATGAATCCATTTCTTTTTAAATCAGGCTACTTCACAATCACAGATTAAACAGATAATTCAGCAGGCCTTGTGATTGGCACTGACCACATACCACCGGGAGTGAACCTTACTGACGAGGAATATGTTCATGAAAACTAGGTTGGAGATGTGTATGTTTGAATTAACATCACAGGGACTTTCCAAATCCATGCTGAACAGTGTGAAGGAGGACATCATTTACAACCCACAAAAAAGTCACCAATTTATCCATATAACACATTGATGAGGGAGAAATTGTCCCTTAAATGCAGGAAGAGCATGAATTTGGTATTTTTTCATTTCCTAGTTCTGAGGAGTAAAATATGATGATAAAATCAAAAATAAACTTGAGCATTAAAAAATACTCTGACAATTTTGTCTAAAAAAAATATGTTCTTTTAGGATAAATATGCAACTTTCATTTAACAATGTCAGATATAAGAAAATTCCAGGGTGTTTTGATTCCTTTAGGTTACCAACAAAGATAAGGCACACAGTATTTCTGCCATGAAATGAGCATGAATATACATTATGGATTGTTGACTCGTTGCCAAAAACTGTTGCTGTGAATTCCATAAACAAACAACTTTTTCGATTGAGTCGCCATCTAGGGATGAAAGACGACAGTTCAAATGTAAATACAGTCTTACAGATCGTAAATAATCACGTCTTACCGGTTTTACTTACCAGTAATCATAATGCAGAGTATAAAAAATGTAGCACTACACGCAGGACATAATTACACACTTTTAATATTGTCTGGTCTACAGATATATTTCATTCCTTTCCAAATTTAATTACACAAATGCACAGTTAACTTCTTAGCACTTCAAGAATATCATTCTATGGCAATTTAATAATAATATAAGGCGAAAAAGTGGAATGAATTAGATGACGGATAGAAGTACTATAAGGATTTCAAAACAAAGATCCAACAATATCATCTATGGATAAGAACTTGTGCCAATAACTATAATTTAAATAACGAATAAAGGAGAGATTGTTGAACCTACTCAGATTCCACACATGAATAGTAGGTTACACATCAACATTCACGTCAATCTATCTAGATCATACCTTCTGATTTCTAAGGTTCTCAACAGGTAATAAACCAAAAAAATGTAGCTGGAAATTAACAGTAAAAGATCCACACAACAGAGAAAAGACTCATGATGGAAGTTTCATATGCCTCTTTCACACTTCCTGGAGTAGATATTTCTCTCTAGCATTTACAAAGTAACTGTTAGGTCTAAAAAGTAGCCAGCTATAATTCATAGCATCAAGTAGTTCATATCTCTTCAATTGTAATTGAATATTCACCACAGTCTCACGTTAACAACAATCAACAACGGCCATTTACGAGTCAACTGAAAAGACTTTTTTCTAAGTACCGCCAAGGACTGGGGGAACTAAAAGTCGAAATCAGGCAACACATAGCCCAGACAACGATTCCAAACATTTGAATCTATAGTATAGAGCCAATTATCCAACGATCAATCCCTCAACAAGCTCCTCTACTCTCTTGGCTTGAGTACTCTAAATCGGTATTAGATTTGGGTGTAAAAATTGATGAAACTTTCTTGGAATGGACATGTGATGGATATTTGTAACAAAACATTCAAAACTCTGGCCCAACTTAAAAGACATCGAAACAGCCTGCCCATCGGAATTAGTCTGAAATTGGTTACTACGCTTATACATCCATTTTATTACTGCTGTGCAGTATTTGAATTAAACGAGAAATTAAACCATAGGCTGCAGAGAACCATGAATGCGTGTGTAAGGTTTATCTACAACATACCTAAATATGACCACATCAGCGTGCATTATGAGAAAGCAAAACTGCTCAAAGCTAAGACAAGAAGAACACACTTTATTGCAAACCTGACCCATAAAATAATAATCACGAAAGCACACAAATATCTTTTACACGATTCAAATTTTCAGGAGAGATCAAACAAAGAGTTACCCGTGCCCCACTTGACAACCTACACTTACCGCAACACCGAACTACTTCTTTTTGTAACTCATTTCTGGTACAAGCAACCCATATTTGGAACACAATACCTCTGGAAATTAGGCTCGCCTCTAACGGCAGATTCAGAGAAAAATTGTACTTGTACCTTTTGCGTAAAAAGATTTGTTACAAATAATATTATAAATTGTACAATAAAATACCGACAAAATTTTCGAATTAAATAATCCATCAGTAAAGTCAAGAACACTGCATAAGGACGCGACCATTGATGCGCTTTTGACTGTCTTTTGCTAAAATTACCATCGCAGGTTAATAGCATTCCAGAACCCTCTGATAGGTGGCTCACTTACCAAATGGATCCTTGTTGACAACGAGTTATGCATTGTAGTGAAGGGAGTCCGTAGTGTATAAATGAGGAAAAACGACGAGAATTTGGTTAAAAATGGGTTTGCGGTGTTGTTTTGTGCCGGGGTGCTCTACAGGGTACGGGAATACAGGGAGGAGGAACAAGATTCTCGACGTAAAGAGCAAAAGCTTGTTTAAGGCTAATGTTAGTTGACTTGGGTGGCGATTGTTGCCCTTACCGCATGGTAGCCATTACAGTCACATGGAATTGTGAATTTATAGCACTATTAATCTAATGAACGTATTTCAATCCTGATGTTTTTTCTATTTATTCGAAATTATTCATCAGTCGGAGTCTCAGCTTCAAAAATGGAGGAAGGCTATTCCTCGAAAGGACAAAGTCCTAGGGAAGGAGGATCGGGTGTGTGAGCTACATTTTCCTCCCGAGGACATACAATAACCTTGTTTTCATATCTAGCCCACCGGAAGCACAAACTTGCGAAGATTCTATTCGCAAGTTTGACCAACCACATCAGCTGATTTTGCCATCATCAGCTGATTTCGCTAGCGGAGGTTTCAAAATACGTAAATTGGCATTGAATAACCGGAAATGAACTAGCTTTTGTATTGATTGCATTCATTATTATTTCAATGCACTCTGTTCCCTTATTTTACACCATTCACTCTACCTAAGATTTCAGCAGAAGAGAAGTGAAGGAGTGCCAGTTTGTGGACCGATTTTGTGTAAACAGGCACAGGTGCTCCATCAACATGAGGACAAATGAAGCATTCTCAGCGCTTTCCAGGTGGTTGAAAAGATTTAAGAATCGCCATGGAATTCGAGAGTTGAACATAGTCAGTGAAAAACTAAGTGGTGACCAGGGAGCCACGGGTGACTTTAAAAAGAGGTTCAAAAGTATGATCGAACAATAAGGACTCACTCCTGACCAAGAGTACAACGCTGATGAAACTGGCCTATACTGGAAGTGTCTTCCGAGCAAAACATTAGCAGCAGAAGCAGAGAAATCTACTCCGGTGTATATGGCCAATAAAGAGAGAATAACGATACTGTGTTGTGCAAATGCTAGAAGGGAGCATAAAAAGAAACTGACGTGCATTGGAAAAGCAGAACATCCTCGCTCTTTCAAAGATACAGAAGTGAAATTTTTGTCGGTGGATTAGTTTAGTAGCAAATCAGCATGGATGACGAGGGATATTTTTAAGTCCTGGTTCTATTCCAAGTTTATTTCGGGGGTGAGACATCTTTTAAAAACAAAAGGCTTACCTCAAAAGCGATTCTTTTCATCGACAATGCCCCATCACATCCCCTTGACAACAAACTGAAAAGTACTGATGCCTTATATTTGCTGCATTTCTACCCCCAAATGTAACTTCATTGATACAGCTGATGGACCAAGGTGTATAGTGACTATGAGGAGACATTATCGCCGAGAACTCTTGGAGCTGCTCTTTTCAGAAGGCGCTGACATGACTGACTTTTGGAAAAAACTAAAAGTGAAAGAAGCACTTTCCCTGTCGGATCTAGCTTGGAAAATGGTGACGAAAATTACTATCTCTCGGTCATGGAGGAAAATTTACAGTGATTTTGATGAACCGATTGATAGGATTGAGGGGTTTGAAGAGGACCCAGAGAGTTTCAAATTTATTGACACCATCCGATCAATAATTGTCGGAAATCAGCAGTTTTCTGAGGTTAACACAGAAAATATAAATGAGTGGCTCAGTCGTGAAGATGAATTAGAAGGACATCAGATTCTTGATGATGATGCCATTATCTCTGCTACCATAACTTCTAATACTAGTTCCATGTGTGTAGGTGAATTCAAAAGTGATGACAAAGAAACAATCGCAACAAAACAGGTTTCCCTCCGAATCGTGCTGGAATCAGCAGAAACTTTGATGGATTTCTTGGAACAGGAAGAAGACACTTCCATGCCAGACATTTTGTGTGTTAGAAAAATTAGGATGGACATCAAAAAGAAAATATGCTATGCAAAATTACAAAATAAAGAGAAAGATTTTTTTAACTTCTGGTAAATATTTGCTTGAAGTCAGGATTTTTCATGTTTATGTACCTGGAAATGTATTAAAGTTACTCGCAGTTTCCTATGAGAAACTTCTATTGAGTGCATAGAGGATACAATTTTTCCATACCCAATTTATTACAGGAGGTATCAGAAGCTGTTAAAATACTTGGATAAAGAATCAATTTGTAAGCGTGCCACTGCATGCGAAAAGGAGGTAAGTAGCGTCCATGGCCTCATGCGTTTGGGAATAGGGCTAATCTGTGACCTTGACTTGTTTACTTCGATAGCCGGTCGCTCTCTAGGCGGAAGGGTCGGAACTCCAAAAAGTGACTCCTTATCTCCGCAGAAGAGGCATGTACTTTGTTGAGCTGTAGCTTTGGAGGAATTTAACTCAGACAAACTGTAGTCGTTCAACTTTGGGTCAGCTATCGGGACGGGCTTTATACAGGAAGTAAACAATGCAGGGCTAATTTTACCGATCGGCATAGTCTCAAATTACTCGAAATGAGCATAATGCATTGCGTAATAAACAGTTTTGCTGGGAAAATAGTAGTCAGGCATATAAAAACGGGATGCACTGAGCATATGAGAATAAGATTCATCACTGAATTTTTCGCGAATTGATAGAGCGTCTTCAATGCATGTAATTGACAGGCATAATTTTAGTTGGTGAAATGTTTTGGAGAAGTAAATGGAATGAATGATTGGCCGTAAAATGTAATGGCTGGAAAACGAGTATTTCAATGGAATGTGCCCTAAAGACTCAAAGAAACCATGGTGCTGAAACTAAGGGCAAAACTACTAGGAAAATGAATGGATTATCCATTTTTTTCAATTATCCCATTGGGCTTCCCCCTCCATTACTACGGATGATCAGCGCTCTACTGTATTATGTATATTCATGGAAATGAGTCAGAATATATATTTGAAATTTGCCTTTACCTTGATTAAGGGAGGTGCCACAGGTACATAATTAGTCCCATTGTGGTATAAGATGGACTCCTGACCGATTATAATAGCTCCCCCTAAGGGCTCTGGCACTGGAATCACCATTGACGCCTCTGTTTCCACATTGTCTTGTTTCCATGGTATCTGCAAACAATGGATGACATTAAAATTACTTGCTAGACAAAAGGATATTTATTACTCACACAACATTTTCCTACAATGCTAAACCAAATACAACATATAGCAGCCTCAGAAAACTAACTGCTAGCTGTGCCATTCTTTCTATTTTGAGAATACTGCAGTTACATATTGTACCCTATTACTGTCAGTTGGTTGACTCATTTGCCTTTGGTATGCAAATGTATTTTTTTCACAATTCAGTTCCCTAATGCATTTCTTTAAATTAAATTTAGTAGTAGTAGTAAAATAGAGGACGAATAGGATAATTTCTTTTAAAAGACTGATGTAATGAAAACAGCACCAACGGGTTTGAACATCCTATCTGGAGTTAGAATGCAAAGAAAGGATAACAAAATTCAAAGCCTAGAAAATTCAGAGCAATGCATTTTATAAGGCTATGGTGTTCACTAATTCCAAAAATAACTGATTTACTGGAGGAGAGCAACATTAGAGTGAATGTAACCAATTCAACATTAAACATACAAAATAAATATTTCAACACGAAAAACCTGAATATGTCAATTCATGTGAATGAGACATCCTCTCATGATAAGCAAGGGAACATACAAAGGAAATCAGTAGTCCAGGTAACCCAAACCATGCTCGTCTGGAAATCTGGTTCATCAATACAAAAATATATTTGAGCCAAAATTAGAAAAATTAATAAACAAAGTTTACTAGTGGAGTGAACAAAAGAGACAGATTAGAGACTCAACCATCCACCAACCATCTTTGTTATTAGCAGGGGCATACACTTCACCCTCAGCAGAATATCTTTTACACTACCTAAACATCTGAGTACACTGCTTTCTAACACTTCAATGAATTTTGGAGAGCCCCAAAATTGCATAATCTGAAAAAGCCTCAGTCCCAATTACAGTAGCAACTCAATACGAAGTTGGTGGGACCAAAAATCGGCACTTCGTATTTACGAACCTTTTTAATAAATCAGAAAAATATTTCCCCTTAACCCTTATTTATATTTTTGTTATTTATTTGTTTTTATCACAATATCCTACCCTATAACTGGCTCTGAGAAATGGTGAGTTGTCACTTTAGCTGCATTTATTTTTGCATTCCCAAGTAATGATTCAGAGGTTAACACTGTATATGCATGCATTGGTTCCCTTAATGCTTTTATAATGGATTTTCATGTCTAATGCTATGAACTGTGAAATTGAATGCACTATCATCATTATAGCTGGTTACTTGACTATCAGAGTGACATTTGTGTGCAGTCATTCCAGGGAATTCTTTGGCATAAATAGACATTGCAGAACATCATTTAATTTGCCATTGTCATTGATGGTAATTCTTTATGCATATGCTTGCTTGATTAGTTCAGCTGTCATTTACCAATACTCATAGCATTCCCTCAACCAAAATGTCTACATTAACAGTCCTTGTACACTATGGGCATCAGCAACACACTGCTGTCTTCTTCACTACAGAATAAATGAACTAAGAGAAAGTCAATTATTAAGTTTGAGAAAAAATATTAATCTGAATTGAGCTCATAAAATTAAATCACTGAGGTGAAAGATAAAAAATAAATCAATATACTTTAAAATAGATTTGCAAAATGACATGGGTTAAGGTTTCTAATTTTCCTTTTGTTTTTCTGGGATTGTGATCACCCAATAAGTGGCTGATTAATGCTATTTCCACAAACTAGGGACATTTGGTTGATATCGTTGCATAACTTGCATGATGAAGTGATGTTACTGAAGTGATGTGTACATTGTGGACTCTACATTGAATACACACAATTTAACAGCTCCTTGAGAGTAATTGTATCACCTCAGTGGTATATAATTTCATTTTGCTACTAATAACTCAATCGCTGTGATAGAGTAAGCAATATGATTTGGCCATGCAGTAATATTTGTATTACTTTATAGACATGACTGTATCAATTTGAAGTGTCATTGTTTGAGTAAACTTATTTCTTTAGCCTCTGTTTTATGCCACCTTGGCAGAGATTCCGAATTGTGAAATCATTAGTTGGACAATTTCAATAAATGAATCACATGAATCTATTTATTTATAGCCTTGTCCTTTTTCCCAAATAATATAAGTTCACCATTTTTAGTTTTGATCACCAGAACTGGGAAAGACTGCAGTTCAAAAAGGGTAACTAATGCGTTTGCAACAGACATGGGATGACAGTTGTGACAGTGTGGGGTAAGATAATATTTGTTGTACGGTTGTTCAACATTGACCAAAAAGAGTGGAAATGCATTTGTTTTTTGAAATAAGCCATTGATAGTTGTTGACTAAGGTGATTATTTGTCAATTGGTTTTATTTAATAATTTAAACCATTGATAAGGTTACAAGATAATGCATTTGGTCATGCGAACTTTTCAATAATAGAGGTAGTGAACTATAATATAAAGCCGAATTGAAATTGTGAAACCAGTTATGAAATATTGATTCATTATAAGACAGCTGGATGCTGAATGATTTGAGTGACATTCTCAATATATTATTTGGACATGTTATGAGCTTTTAGAATGAGTTGAAAATCAAGCTAATTTATTGGTGCATACTATCTGCTAATAAGATTAAAAATGGAATATGCTGATCCTTAAATCGGTCGTCAAACTATCCATTTGTGACATATATGAAAAAGCCAGAGTCAAAGATGATTAAATGAAGGACTAGGAATGTAGAAAATACTTTCACCTTGAAAGGTAGGCCACAAAAATTATAAGATCTTGATTTGTAGAAAGAATTATTAAAAAATGGGAATGTTATAAGAGAAATTTTGTACATTCACGTTAAATAATAGTTTTTGTTTATTATGTGATTACCAAAGTACATGTTATTTTTTCACAGCATATTCACTAGACAATCCCCTATAAGAATTATGCACTGTTAAACAGCCGAAAATCACCCAAAATTTCCCACAATTTGAGTTACAATGCCATTGCGTGTCGCTGAAATAGGCTCATTTTATATCTTTAGGCTTCAATTTACGTCATGTCAGGCATTAAAACGTAGATTCACATAATAATGAGAGGGTTCTCGAGCAACCTGTCTTTTACTAAGAGAAAATTCCAAGGTCCACCAATTTTCCTGCTTTCACTAGTTTACAAATTCCGTACGTCTGTGCTCTCTTCCTCCTCGTTTCAGTTATTTTCTTTTCCTCCCTCAATTGCTACCAAAAGCAATCTATGACCTGTGTACAAGTTTTATTGTTTTTACCACGCTTGTAATTTATTTATGTTTTGTAAATGAGCCTAACTTTTACTTCTTCGATTAGCAAAAGTGCACAACTTTCAGAAGATGTAAAAATGCTTGTGTTACCTTCGTCACATTCTTATAGCACGTAATTACTACCCCTTACTTAATTCATCTCCTTACTACTAGCAGAACAGTCTCATTTTCTTCTTTCTCTGGCACGCTAACATGATTTTCAAGAAATTTTTGTCATAAAATAGGTAAAAATCTTTCATATACGGTCATTTGCATGAACACCAATGCTTACAAATAGTAACTCCTGCCACTTTCGCACGTATGTTTATCTCGTAACCACGGCAATTCTGTGATGACATCGGAATTAAGCGCTCTAAGCATAAATAAACTGAGATCGAAGGCTCCCTCACACTCACAGATCTATCCTTCGTCTCTGGCTACGAAATCTCTCCTCACATCTCACCTCAACCTTGGCAAAGGCTCCCTCGTGAGGTGACTCTAGCTACGGGCCTTTTGCTCTTTTGCTGTATTCCAATTTTTGACTCACGTTTCAGAAATTTGGCAATTCTCCAGAGAAGGTATGGATGTAATAATTTATTAGTCACAAATTCTTTTTTGTCATTCTTTTTTGTCTTTTGAGTCATTTATAAATATCACCAAAGGAAATGCAATAACATGTGGTCAAAATTAAGTTTAAAATTATACACATGTACATCTCAAAAGCTGGAAAATATGGCATATGATAAAACAATCACAACGATAAATTACTACTATTTGAACATAACAATTGAAGAATGAATGAATAAATACCTTCACAAACTCTTTATCTCTCAATGAAATCTCATGTGTCTTGACGTGACGACCATTCATATCCTGATGGATAAGAATTACTGTAGGATTAGCACAGCCATGTAAAAATTCTATATCCTGAACGAGCAATTCTTCCATCCTACAAAGAATAAATAAAACACAAATCAGTTTTACCAAGAGGCATCAAAGTAGTACAGGTATCTAAGCAAGTACAGCTCCTATGTTATTTCAAATAAGGTAGATTACTTTATCAAGCACAATTCATTTATTTCAAAGCATGCCCTACCACACACATCTATAAAATGCTAACAATTTGGATTCAGAAATCCCATTTTAAAATAAAATGAAACTTTAAGTTTCAACTGCATTTGAAAGAGCCCAGAAATAGCTGGTTGAGCAGCCATGTTAATGACATCACAGGGACACAGTTTACATTGTAACGTGCAGGAAACTGTCACTGCCTCAACTTACAGTTGTATTTCAGAAGCCCTAAGATCTGGTAAACATCTAGGAATTATTAATTGCCTAGGGATATGATAAAATATGGATTGATTATAGATAACAAATGACCTATTTCGGTCCAAGTTATGTATTGGCTTCGTTTCAATATTCATAGGTGTGTGGTTTAACAGAGCTGCAACAACTTTAACAAATTGCACCTCACACAATAAATCACACTGTAAAAGAATGTATTGGTTTATTTCAAATGGTGAAAATTTTAAACTATCACACAGTAATTCTGTTATATTTAAAATTACTACACATAAGTTGAAAGACCAGTTTCTTTTAAAGAGGTATAATGGCCACCAACAACATTCAGACATCAGTTGAACTGCAATAATCTACATCTACATAATACCCCACGAGCCACCGCATGGGCTTGTAGCAGGGGGTGTTAGGTCACCAGCCATGTAACGGTGTAAGTTTTTTGGAGATGAAATGGTGACATGAATTATAGGAGTGTATTTAGTGAACTTAATTTTTATTTTGATCGCATATTGTTTGCAGAAAGAACAAGTCTTTGTACCTATCTGTTCGGCATCTCTTATTTTATCGCGTCTGTCAGACCTAGAGATGTAGTGAGGAGTCATGATAATATTCTCTATGTCGCTCTTAAAATATCAGTTCTGAATTTATCAAGCAATCTAAGCCTAGCGTGTAGCCTCTGAGTCTCTAGGGGCTCCCACCTTAATCCCTCTAAAAGTTGTGAGACACTATATGCATGCTCATAGCAGTTTTGAACAAAGCGTGCTGCTTTCCTTTGTATTTTATTAATTTTTTTGGTTAAATCTATTTGACCACAGTCCCAAATGCTCACGGCATATTCAAGGTGTGGCATAACCAGAGCGAAGTAAGTAGTTGCATGCATGTTTTAATTTTTTTTTGCCATTGTAACCCCATTTGGCACAATTCTTTCAGGAATCCTCATTCATTCTTTTGGCATACTATTGAAGCTGATACAGAAAATTCTGGATGTGTGCAAATTTTAACATTTCAGGGCAAGTGGACAACAGCCTGTCAGGAATCTGTCACTTTATCATGCCAATAGTCGAGGTGCTTAAGCACTTTTTTTAGAAACAAGATAAATAAGAATAGGTAAGATCAAAGTCTGGAAGAAAGATGGATCATGATCATAAAAAATGCATTTCAGGGAGGATATTGGCAATGCTTTTAATAGCAGATAGACCCAAAGTACACTCTGAAAATCAAGCATGGCATTTTAAAAGACTGGAAGGAAAGTAAGGACTGCAGAATGAAGATAAAGAGACAGATGAGTGCTGAGGAAGTAAATGAGATTGTACAAGTGACTGACATGCATGCATGCAAAGAGATTTGCAGAGACAAAAGAGGATTCATCAGATGACACAAAGGGTGGTTCATCACACAGAGAAGAAATAGTTGGAGGATAACTTTGTTAAAGTAGGTGGTTAGAATGTTTTTGAGATTGGCACAATATTGCACCCCATGCAGTGTGTCAAGAAGGCAGCAATGTAAACCCCAAGAATGTTGATGATCAGAAGATAAGATGACCATCTCTTTTGGAGGACTACATCCTCATGATTATAAGGAACTCCTTGAAGCCTGGATTCTGTTTCAACAGTGTAGACGTCAACCATTTAGAAGACAAATGGAATGTTGATAAAACAGCACTGAAGTCATCAAAATTTTTTTGCTTGGTTGACTGAATTCATCGCTAAAATGGTCTGTGAAAAGCAGGAGATCCTTCAATTTGACAATGCCCCAAGCCATCCAAACATAAAGCTCTGAAATGTGAAGTTGATGTTTCAGCCACCAGACACTACAGCTAAATTACAGCCACTCGACTAAGAAATTACACACTCATTTAATAGCTTATCATTAATTTTTATCCTTTAATACTTACATGAGTCAACTGATGATGACAAAAAAATGGAACCACTGGTACTTAGACAATATAAACAGCTGCATAAGCAAAACAGCCTTGGCAGTGTAAATGAAAAGAATATCTCCACAAGCCTTCGGTAATTTTAAAGATTGGACAGATTTTGAGTAATACATGGGGAGTCAGCATATTCCACGGACGAAACATAAAAACAAGGCACACAATCAAAAAATGGGTAAACATGCACATTTGTCATGGCAGCAAAAATTTGGCGGTGAATTTAGGTGGGTGATGTGATTTCAGTTCAAATACAAGAATGAATGAGCTATTTCAATGTAAACTAGACAGAATGGAAGGGGGCTAGTAGAAGCATGGGTGATGTTGTATTGTACCTTCCAACTGATTGTCATCCTCATGGAGGGAGATTGGAAAATGGCATCATTGAAGCATGATGAAAGCTCATGTGTACACAAACTGGTAAACAACCAAGTAAACCTTTCCCCGGGGTTTAATATCTAGGCTTACAAGTACAAGCGCTCTGAAGTCCCAAGGTGTCTGGGGATCATGGTATACCACACTACTTGATTAAGATGTGATATGGTGGCAAGAATTACTACAGCAGTGCTACTGACTACTCTGGCTGAGAATAACCCCCCATTATGTAAAAAAAACTTCATTAAGAGAGCTAATAACATGGTAGCCCAATTAGACTTCTAAAATGACATACCTTATACTAGATGCTTTAAGTTCACAGTTGTGACGATCCAGAGGAATTATTTTAAAAAGTCCATCATACAGGCGTAAACCAATCACTCGAGCCTCCGGATCAATTACAGCTAGTATTCCAGTCTCGGATGGTTTCCCTATCCTGTCGGCCACATTCCCATGTGCCCTAGATTGTGAGCATGAAAGAAAAACAGATCGGGTTTACCACTTGTGATGTGTCAGTCGGACTATAGATTTGAACAAGCAACCAGGAACCATCTCCAGCAATTTACCCAATTTTTAGCCACTTCCAGCCGATATATTAATTCAAACACATTACCAATACAGTGGATAAATGATAGAAACAATATTAATTACCAAAATACGACAACAAATACAAGATATTCATTACCTTGTTAAAATTTCTAATTCTTCTCCATCTCCGCCAACACATTCCAGTATCATAGCATTGTACCTTGACGTGACGATGAATAAAAGGTCCTTTTTTTCATGCTGTAATTATAAAAAATTAAGGCGATCTAAAAAACCGGTCCATTGAGCTACATAAATTCAATTGTAACTAATGTAAATACTCACTGGAGGCCGAAAAAACTTCATTACGGCCACTTTCCCATAGAGACCTACTTCTTTTAAGGGTCTCAAGCCCTCAGGGGTCACCAGATATATTTCAAGCCTGGTATTCTTGGCCAGAATTAAATTTAAGTCACTTGGTGAAGTGAAGTTCCCTTAAGAGAATACGGATCATATTAGCACCAGACGAACGTACAAAACAAAAGGAATGGAACGTGAACACGCGGAAACAGAAGACACAAATCTAAACAAACTAAGAGATGAGAGTAAACTCAATAGCACTTACCAGTGACACATGCCGTAACTGCAGTGGGCTTGTGAGCCGTAACTACATAATGATTGACCATTTTAACGGGGTATTTTGCTTCAAAACTGGCGCAGCTTTAGGTTACATGAAGTAGTGGATACACAGACAACTCCCAGAATATACGTACTGAGAGGAAGTTTAACAAATACTATTCACCAATATTTACTACCGGTGAACTGACCCAATACCCTCCACATTTACCTCCACCAGTCCCAGGCCGATTGCTCGCGGAAAAGAAGCGGCGGCCCACAGTGGCGACACTCAATGTTAGAAAATGAAGACAGCCAAGCAGACGACGACGGCCCGAGACAGCGCTTCAGGTGTCCGTGTGCCTGAACCTCTCTCCCTTCCCCTACCTCCCCCATCCTTTCACTTTCCCCTCCATTCCCCATCCCCCTACCTACTATTGCTATGCGGGTTGCGTTCTAACGGGTTATAAGGGGAATCATAGAAATGAAATTCACACATACAGAAGATAAAAAATGCCAATTTATTGTTGCACTTTCAAAACAGTCACGCCAACGACTAACATATAATACACTGCAAAGTACAAAATTTGACTAAAGAAATCACAAAAAAGAACAATGTACAGTGAAAACTTGAAAAAGTACACAATTTATTAAATCTAAGAATGAGCCATAGATGTAACAATGTAACCAGGAAGTTTATAATGTAAGATGAAAAATTGCAAAAATCTAAAAGGATAAGCGAGCAAGTCATAACTGCAAATTTTCAATGTAATACCCTGCAATGAACAAATTTACTTGCTTGAAAGATGGAAGTAAAAATATGACAAAGAAGAACGATAACTTAAAAAATTAAAACAAATCCCAGTGACAATTAAAACTAAAGCAAAGAACAATGTGATGACATAACCCCAAACAGTATACTCTCAAGATCAAAACTTACAAAAATACAATAACAGCATATAAGTACATAAGGATGAAAACATAAAAGGACACTGCGCTAAGAGATTTTTGTGCACAAAAAATCCAAGAGAGCCCCTAATCTATCACACTTTGAATGCAAGAGCTAATCAAATGGCATTGTTCTAAGAGTGCAGTACAGCTTATCCCAGAGTTTCATACTAGAAAGGGAGGCTCCTGAGTCATGTCCTATGGCGAGCATTTGCTGACTTAATTTTCATGTATTACTTGAATGAATGAATGAAGAATATTACATAATAAATGGTGTCAACTTCACTATTTCTTAGCCTTAAGCCTGAATCACACAATCATTTTTTTTCTGTCCCTCTGAGGGATAGCTCCAATGATAGCTTTTCAGGGACAGTGACAATGATAGTTTCAGCTATCATTTTCTGAATCACACGGTCATTTTGGCCATCCATTTCTCCATCCCTCTACTCTTACTTACTGTTTACTACTCTCAATTCATTGAAAGCCGAATGGCATGAGAGTCGCTCTTTGCAGCCATGCGCTCTGATTGACTAAATGTCAACGATGCCTCCAGAGATGGAAAAAGGGACATGCCCAGTGACAGAAAAAGTGATAGGGATCCCTATCCCTGGAGCCATCCTTAAATTTGTTCGCGTCATGTGATCATTTAAGCTATCCCTTGAAAGGGACAGAAAAGATGAACGTGAGATTCAGACATTTGTTGCTGTATGAAATGAAAAATCAAGTCAGTAAGATCACCATGCATGGCAACTCATGCTTTAAACAAGCATTTATCTATAAACTAAAGTGGACTGAGGCACTTAGATTTGTTAAAACAATCTGCAGTTGCAACCATTTAATGGCTAGAGTCATGAAACAGAATACTGATCTGCACAATCACATAACTAATCTCATCACCAGATATTGTGTCTCCAGATAGTAGGAGCAGGAAAGTGTCTCAAAGACTTAACCCCATCAGTGTGCAGCAATGACTATAGTACCTCCAGAGCTTCAGTACAGAAATCCATGTCTCATGAAGAAGATATAACAGTGCAGAGGCTTGTCGTTGAAGACTGTCGAAGTTATCCCTCGATGCTGCTGAAGCTGAGCAAGTCAGGTCTCTTGACAGCTTTTGCCTATAAGCCAGGGACATCTGGAAAAAGTTAAGCAAGTCCAAGAGTTAGATAATGACAAATAAAAACTTAGGGGATAACTTAGGTTGAAGTAAACAATGATAAAAAAAGACTTACTAATATCTCCACCTATTGCATAGAGTGATAGTCTAGCTGATGGAAAACCCGTGAGAGGAAATTCAGTTTCCTTTCCCTCCATACAGAAGTTCTCAGTCTTAGGAGTTAACTCTCAAACACCAATGAGACTTCACCAGTCAGCCATCTGCTCAACTCTGAGTGACGAAGAAATAAAGAAAAAAGAAGAAATTTGCAAAAAAACTCATTACTTTTCTTACATAAAATGTAGCACATAAGTAGTAGTATGATAAAAGATTACATTCTACCAACCTTGTAAAAGCTATCTTTTTCATAGCTGCATTAGGTGGCTCATTCACACATCACCTGCAGAGAATTAGAAGATCAGTCTGTAGCAGCTGACACTCAAATATTCAACCACAGCCAAGTAATTCATTCATATATTATTCTTTATCTTGACATTCTTCATAATCTACCTGTAGTAGCACACATATGGAAGAGTTTGAATAACAGAAGTCAGAGCACAAAAAAGATAATGTTAAAATATCAACTAGGTACTTTAATGACTATTATTCTACCTATACTAAGCCAAATCAATAAAGTTATTGTGATATGGATTATATGGAGTACCTAGATGTAGGTCAGAAAAAATCGATGAATGTACTCCTGATTTATTTGGTCACGAACATTATGTTTTAACATGAGCATTTAACATTAGTGAAGAACAAATGCTGTGGAACTAACTTTACACATGATCATGGTTATTCACTTGAAAAGTGATAAGATTAAAAACAACCTTGCTGTCGGAATTAGACATCATAAACTGTGATCTTCAGAATTCTCCTATACTAATCAAAAGTAAAACGTAATCATGATATTCACCAAGAGTAACTTTCATCTTCATTCATTCATTCAAGACATCTTGGCTACTGGTGAAAATCCATTGGTAATCGATGGAAATAACAGGAGACTGACAGATTTACCCACCAGAAGTACTGCACGCCTCCCCTCTGGAGTTGCCATCCAAGAAGTACCGGACATAGATCTCACTTCCGACATATTTTCAATGCCTGCAAGACAACAAGCACGATAATTTAATTGAGGCTAAGATTTAACTAGTGATACATTAAGTTTCCTGGTTCCCGACCAGATAAGTAGAAATATCTTGGTATTGAAGTAACAATGCTCACTGACCTGTCCCAGGTGCAGCAGAATAGCTGGCTTTCGGCTCATCGTCCATTCACAGCCATCGCGGAACATACATTTCTTCCAAAGCATCACCACTTACTGGATAAGGTGACCAAATTACGTACACACTCAGTCGCGAATGGTATTTCCATTAATTTTAATTCAGAAAACATTTTTGGCGAACGTTCTCTGACATTCACATGCATACACAAAATCAAGACGGGCACCACGCATCCAAACTTTTATGTTGAAGATTCCAATTGATATCGGGGGTCATCTTGAAGACTTTTGAGGCGAGTTTAACACCGGAATGTAGAACACTTTCACAGCGATATCATAAAAAAAAGAGATTCCTTCACAACACATAGACAAAAAACTTACATAAAAAGTTACGTTGCACGTTCAGAGCAATGTTTTCGTTGATATCAGTTTGTATTCGAATAATTCAAAGCAATACTGCGTGCTTTCATTGGCCCATGACGGCGCGCTGTGATTGGTCCCTTTCACTGAGAGAGAGATAGTGAAATAGTTGTTAGAGAGAGACAGATATATGACAATTAAATGTTATTAACTAAGAAAGTTAATTACCTTAAAAATCATCAATTATTTTTTTGAGTCCTATCAAATACATAAGTTTATTTATTACTGTTCCAAATTGCAACTTACTTCACCGTGAAGGCTCACAAATTTAAAGGGCCACTGTTTACATTCGGGAATGGGAGTGCACGGTCTGTGGCGGCGGCCGAGAACAAAGGTGCTGCTCTCTCTGAGATGATTATTTAACTGCGCACCACGTTTGTTCAGATTGTTTGCACAGCATGAAGCGATGAAAGCAAAACAGAGTTTGACATTCCTCGAATCTATCAGGAACGAGACAAAATTGGTGGAGTATATCGCTACATTGGTTACACCCGTTTAACACCCAGCGAATAGTATACACAAACTAGTTTAGATTGTGCCCTACGTGCTAAAGATGAAGAAAGTACAGCGACATTACGTCCATTGTTTATATTTGTGAATTTGATTACCCCTATATTAATTAAAACGTAAGTTTTATTCGTTAGAAATTATTCGCAAATTTTTCTGAGCTTAATTCTTCTTAGTGATAATAATGTTTGAAGTGTGCGACTGTACGAAATCACCCTCAGGCTCATCTCTTATCTCGTGTTTTTTACGTGTTTCCTAAATCCTGTGGTGGGCGAACATATATCAATAGTTGTTTTGGCTGTATGTATTAAGGTATAGGTTTGAATGGAAAAGAGTGGAAATCCCCTAAATTTTTCAGGTGTGGGCCTCTTATCTCCTTCCATGATTTCGTTCCTTCCGTTCTTTCTACCCCTTCGCCCCCGTAATAACCCTATTTTATCCCTCCTTTTCTCCTTCCCCCGCTTACCTTGCACCTCCCCCTATCACGGTCTTCAGCTCCTCTTCAACCCCCGTCACCTATATTAATATTTTCCTCTCATCCACCATACCGAGTACTTTTTTGTCTGTCCACATTTTACTGCATTCTTTCTCCATTCTCTCGATTCTTTTCTCAAATGTCTACTGCCAATATTCACCCTATTTCCTAAGAAAATGCTTCCGCATCATACAATGATACATTTCATATTAGACTTCTCCTGAATTTTCCATACAAAATTAGTTGTCATTGCATACTTTCTGCTCTGGCTCACTGATGCATCTGCCATTGACCGCAATCCCATCTGTTATTGACTGATCGATACTGTATCATTTGCAAGTTGTACTAACTTAATTCTCTGTTCTTATTGTATTCCCCTTTGTAGCTCATCCTATTCCTCTTTATCTATTGATGTTAAAAAGTAACGGTCAACCTAGCTTTATCTCACAAACCATAACTGCCAACCCTGATTCTCCATCAGCTAACTTCACCTGCGCAGCATGTGCCATGAGCAAGTTTTATATGAGTGTTTTGTCGCTCCAATCTACTCCCCGCTTAATGATACATTCGTTAGTTTTTCTCAACTGGTTCTCTCAAATATCTTTTCAACCAAAGTGGAAAAACCATGAAGGTCCTGATAATGCTTTAGATGCCTTTACAGTCCTATTTCTACCATTGCATCCCAAGTTGTCTTCGCCTATTTGAACGCACAATTGTGTACCTCCTACGATGGTGTTTAAACCAAGTGTTTGTAACTATTAATTTATTTCTCCTACAAAATTCAACTGCCTTCTCTCCGAGATCATTTCTCGTTCATAATCCAAACCCTCCCACTTCATAACCGTCTTTCCCTTCCCCCACTACTGTGTTGCAGTTGCCCATTACTATGTTTTTCTTGCCCAGGACTTCTCTGATTATCTCCTCTATCTGTTCATACACCTCATTTACCTTTTCCTCCCTATGATTGCTTGTAGGTTTGTACACCTGAACCAAAACAAAATTTGTAGGGCGTGCTTTTATTTCTACCTCTGGTATCCTGTCGCTCACCTGCTCAATGTTTACTATTCTCATTCCCAATTTGGTGTTCAATACTATAGCTACCCCACATTGACTCTCCAACCCACCACTATAGATTACCCGGTAACTTCCACTCCAGAAGTCCCTGCTGTCCTTCCATCTCACCTCACTCTGACCCAAGGCATGTACATTCCCTCTATCCATTTCCTGTTTAATATACTCCAGCTTCCCTGCCCTCATCTTGGTCCTAACATTCCTAGTCCCTATATTTATCAGTGCTTTACTTCTCCTCTTTTTTTTCTTCTTATCATCCTTGGTCCTTGTGTCCTTTGATGACTGTGTTGTGGAAGGATTTCATGAGATGATGACCTCGAGGTCCTTGCATCCCCTGCTGCCATGCCCGGCCCAGTGGGTGGCGTCACGTAGTTGCCGGGATCCATTTCTCTTTAATTGCCATTCATTTTTCAGGGTAGTAAAATAGTTGGGAGGGACTCCCACCCCCACTTCCCAACAGTGTTTTTCACGTGACACCTTCACTGGACTACCTTTCTTCTGGCTCCTACCCTTCGACTTATCTGGCATGGGTACCGGGAGCAAATTTAATTGATCCCGCCAGTCCAGCTGTGACCAAGAGTACACTCCAAACAAAAGTCTTCACCAAACATGCTCTTTCTTAATGCTGTCATAGGCTTTATGAAAATCAACAAATAGTATTTGTACCTCCTTATCATATTCCCAGTATTTTGCTAGATTGTTTCAGAGCAAAAATTTGATCCGATGTTGAACGCCCTTGGATAAACCCTGCCTGGTGATCTATATTTTCCTCTATAAAGACTCAGTCTATTCAAAATTATTTTGGATAATATTTTATAAGCTGAGCTTAGGAGAGATATACCTCTGTAATTGCTACATTCGTTCTTATCGCCTTTCTTGTGAATAGGCACAATTATAGCTTCATTCCAATCATCTGGCATAGATTCTTTTCTCCATACTTTCAGGATTAGCTGGTGTATACTTGTTAGGAGTTAGTCTCCCCCTATTTTAAAAATATCCACCACTATTCCATCATTAACTGGAGCTTTGTGGCTACACAAATGTTTAATAGCCTCTTTCACTTCATTTAGCGATGATTCATTTGTCACTGGTTGTACATTTTCAAATGTTTCTATTTCTACCTCTTCTGCTGTACAGTACAGCGTCAATGATCCGGATCAACTGTTACTGAACCCAGTCCTGATTATCAAAAAGTCCAAATTTTCGGACAGATCCAAGAAATAGGCAAACCAAAGGTCCAAGGTTCAATTCCCGATCCAGGCCAAATTTTTTTCATGGTAGTTTCATCAAAAAATGGCCATTTGCGTTAAACGTAAAGAAACTTTGCTTATAACAGTAAATACAGTAATTCACTTTAGTACTGTAGCTAAATAATTAGAGCAGATAAATAAAACCATTGATCAATATGAACTTATTACATAGTATTTTAATGAAATATACTGTCATACATCTTTCATCCACGCTTTTGACAAATATGTACACTTCAACTTATTTTTTGCCGAATGTGAATCCGGATTATTGAGTCTGGATTTTTAACGTCTGGATTATTGACGCTTTACTGTATTTCCATTCAATAATTCTGAGAAGTATTCTCTCCATATCTGGAGACTGCCTTCTTTTCAGATATTATATTTCCATTACTTTTACGATTTCCTTTCCTGAAGAATCTTACTGCTCAGAAGTGACCTGACTCCAACCATATCGGAGCTAAATCCATCAACAACTACTTTTTGATTTTGATCACTGAGAAAGCCCCTCATCCAATTCACCATTTTTTTATTAACTGCACATGAATTCAATTTATGTGTTTTTTGTGAGGTATCTTGTCGAGTACCTTCGAGAAATCAAGGAATATTGGGTCGACTCGCTTTTTTGATTCATCTGATTTTAGGATGACATGATGGAAGAGCGATAGTTGTTTTGCAGAACCCACCCTAATGGAAGCCATGCTGACTGCTATGTAAGAAGTTACAATTATCCAGGAATGTAAATAATTACTAAATACAATGTGTTCAAGGATCTTGCATAAAAGTGATGATAACGATATAAACTGGTAATTTCCTAGGTCATTTGTTACCTTTTTTAACTATAATCAAGGGGACTGGGTTTGCATCCCATTCCAGGCGAAAAATTCTTTCTCATATTTCTTACAAAGGGATAGTCCAGATGTGCACTTCTAAAAATAACTGTTTAAAAAAATTGGACTGAGTCATAACGAGATTCAAATCTATCTATATCAATGAGTGATAAAATGACAATGCACCATGAACAAAATATAGTTTCTGTAGCATACCTCTGTAAATGTACATCCACATAGTCCAAAGTACAACCCTAGAAGTCTATGCTCAATACTGGATACAAAGATTAATATGGGCAATGAGCATATTTTTCACAATCATTTATTATATGCACTTTGCAAGAGCCCTCTTTGAGACATCTTTCTTAGTCATATTATTGTTTTCTATAAAAATTACTTTTTCATGAAAAAAATAATTACACTTGTTCAGGACTGATGAATATGGAGGTTTGTAAAAATCTGATGGAGAAAACTATTTTTTTATCATCTTATTCTGATATTTCTGAGATTGGTCTCATAGACATTCTCTGCAGTATGGGACATACCCATTTAGGGTAACTAGGATAGAAATTAACACATCATTTTAGAAACAGGATTAATTTATTGCAATCATAAGTAACCTATTCCAGTCTACTTATACAGAGCAAACAAGAGGAAAACTATTTCATCATAGACAATTGTTGATACAATGCTTATAAAACATATATCATCAGTCATGTGGATTCAATCCTACTGTTATCTCGGCAACTTTAAATCTGAGAACTAACAACTCAACAAATTCGATTACAATACATGTTCTATAAAATTTCAAAGAATATTGCCTATTGCTTTGATGACTAACTCCCAGAAACTCGTGAACATTTGTTAAGACAACACTGGTTTATATAAACAATCTCAACCATTACATCATTGCAATATCATCATGATAGTTTATAATATAAGAGTGCTCACAAGAATTTTGTGCTCTTCATCTATATCACAGCCTAATATGTATACAAAGCATCTCAAGATCAGTCATAATCGTCTTCATTTTTTATTTAGATTGGGAATCTTGTGACTTTAGGAGATCCAAAGAGTCAAATACACCCTATTGAGGGTTCTATTACAAGATTATTGTAGAAAATGCCAATGTCTGGAATGAGCTTGGTTTGTCATATAGGACATAGTGTTCCCAAACAAACAGTAT